>JARQOD010000004.1:565305069-565381544 GCA_033576555.1 Oophaga sylvatica
CAAAAAAAGGACCAAGAACCAAAGAAAACTCCCCAGGTAAAGGGGGGCCCCGTGGTGTCCTGGGGGGGGTTATAGAGGCCCCCCGAGAAACTTTTCGCGTACAGGAAGCACACTTTTTCAAGGGGACCTGCCCTTGGTAGGTTCAATTGAGAGTCCTTTCTAAAGGTCTCTCATTTTCACCGACTAATCGTTTATTTTTTCACCCTGAAGGACCTGCACTTATTCTACATAAATTGCTTCTTAAGAATTACATTGCAAAAAGATCCGGCAGGATGCTATGAGGAGGTCGAGAGAGAGACTCTTCAGGTTTTGGGGAGGACCTCCTTGGCGACAGGCGGAACCCAGTACAAGTGGTTTCCACCTTCTTGTTTCCAGATCACAAGGTTTCCCCCTTGTCTTGTGTATTTTAAATATTACAAATTTTATACAAATATTATAAATATATAAATTACATAGAAATACATGCAGCCGACACTCCCGGTCCCGAGTGCCGGCCGGTAGTGTCGGGTAATGAGGTGCGAGACTCATGCAAGTTTCTCGCAAGTGTGCCCACGGCCTAACTCAGATATTTTTATGGAAACTCGAAAGTAAGTGCTGAGCGTAGAGCGCCGGAAAAATGTGATCCCAAACTTTATGAAAAATGTTCCAATAAAAGCCTTAATCCACAAAAATACAAATCCCCACTCCGTCTATCACCTGTCAATGGAATTATAGGGGATTCCCATGTTACGGGTACCCACAAAGGCTCTGGAAAAGTGCTGTGACTGCTCACACCACAAAGAAGTCCAACAAAATCATGAGCTGGGCATAATGTACTGGTGGATGCATCTTACTGGTCAATACTGCTTACTGGTTATTACAAGAGCAGTTTGCAATTTACTCAGTAACATCCACTGCTGCTTCTTTCAGGAAAACACCCATGAAATCAAAATCATCAGTACAACTGTAGATAAATTCCTAAAGGGTATAATCTCCAAAATGTGATCACTTGAGGGGATCCTACTCCTCTAGCACTTAGGGGCTCTATTTATAAAGTCCACAAACTATTCTAGGAAAATCTGTGCTCCAGGAGACAAATAGCTCTTCATCTCTCCCAAGTCTCTCAGCATGGCTAAACAGTAGTGTTGAGCGATACTGCTCGATATCTAAAAATATCGTATCGAAATGGTATCGCCGATAACACTAAATATCGCCGATATCCGATTCCGATACCGGAATTCCAATGTAAGTCTATGGGAACAAAAAATCGCAACAAAAAAAACCCTTTCTTTCGTTGTAAACACAAAATATACACACATAGAATACATATATAATATATATATATTATATACATGTCATTGTGACATATATATATATATATACATATATTTATAGTTTATACACTTCTACATAGTAAAATAGACTCTGATTCAATTGCCGGGTAAAGCCGTGACATACCCCATAGAAGTTGACGGGCTCGGTGCCGAGTACCCCCAAAACCTCTGGCTCTGTGCGACTCAACTTGGGCGTCACGAACAGGATTCTGTAGCTCGCTATAAGCGAGTCCTGTGTGCCTGAATTGAACTGGTTTTGTGCTTGAGAATTGCTAAAATCATCAGAGAATGTATTTGCCATTTTTCCGCCATATCTGCGTCACGACGAGGCACTGGTGAAGAAGAAGGGCGTGCTCTTCGTGGGTGTACACTCACTCAGTGGCGTGAATACGATGGCCGACCACTCTAAATGGTACTGCAATGTAAGATCGTGCCCCACAGCTCTTCAGTTCCGCCTCCTCATCCTCCTCAGTGTGCGGAAACTAACACGAAGGTCCCGCCTCACTACAAAAGAGGGGCCCTCTCCAGATGCTAATGACACATGTGACTTGGCAGAGATGGCTAATGGACACGAGCAGAAGTGTGAAGGGATGGAGCAGTCAGAGCTCTCCCCCCACGGAAGCGACCCGATCGCCACGGAACCACCGTTGAGCACCTGGCCTGGAAACCCTCCTACGCTGCAAGAAGCAGAGGATACTCCTAAGAGGCCTGGCCCGGCACCGGGAGGAGGTCGCCAGGATGGAAGCCAGCTGGCGTGCCCTAAAACTAAACTTGGAGCGGCGCCAATCCCTCTTACCTGAAGTGTCTGTACCGGAAGGTGAGGCACCCGTTCTAGTAGAGGAGTCCGTGCGGGCATCCCAGCCCTTGCAATGTGATCCGGTTGACGTTGTCGCAGTGGAGGCACCCGTTCCTGCAAAAAACTCTGCACCGGCAGCACCCCAGATCCCGCTGTCTGCCCCCGTCGCTGAGACAGAAGAAGCGACACCCGTCCTCATGGAGGAGGCCGCGCAGGCACCAGAGGTCTACCTGTCTGTACCGGAGCCCCGACTGTCATCTGTTCCAGAGCCGGCTGCTTCCTCCGCAGGTGAGCGCCGCCAGGACTGGGGGGCGCCAGGAGAGCTGCCGCAAACCGGACATCGTAAGCTGCAGTTTGATGGTGGAGACATGGAGATGCTGGAGGAGAATTACAACCGGCGTCAGGAGGAAGAGTGGAGACGTTGGGAGAAGGAAGCAGAGCGACAAAGGGAGCAGCGCGAATCCCAGAAGCTTCGCCAACGTCACATCGAGAAGGACCGGGCAGATAAGGACCGGATGAGAAAAGATAAAGGTACCCTGAGGGAGCCGCGGCGTAAGGGTGCAGTACGGAGCTTTAAATTGAAAGGTGGTTGGGGCTTCATCCAGGAGCCTGGACTTTATTTAGAAGTCTTTGTGACCCGGCGGGACGTGGAGACTCACCTCCCAGAAGGACACCCGGGGAGGGACCTGTTGCCAGGAGACTTGGTGACTTACACCCGACACTGGGGTTACAATGGATGGTACGCCCTAAATGTTACCAGGTGCGACCCCTACTCCCCAGAGTGTCAGGAACCTGTGAGACCCTCGGAGCCTTCAGCCTCCCACATCCAGGCCTCTGCACAAGTGCCCACCCCACGCCGTAAATCTCCCCAGCCTCCCTCAGTGGTCTCCTCAGCAGCCCCAGCTATGGACATGATAACTATAGCTGGCCCGTACCCGGCGCCTGTTAGGCCCCCTGGGGTTCGTTCAGTCCGGGACATAGGGGTCCAGACCCGGAGGGAGATGAAAGAGGTGGCCACACAGACCCAGATAGCGGGTCACGACTTGACTATACAGGCCACACGACGTCATCAGGTCCTGGTGGTCCTTGGTGTCTCGGATGTTTGGCAAGCATCAGAAGAGTACCAGGTGGTACCTGGAACACCCCTGCCAAAGAATTATAAATAACCCGGACAGGGTCCCTGTATGTAAATAGTTAAATTGTTGATGTACCCGGACGGGTGAATGTTCATATAAAAGTTTTTAATTTAATAAAAAAAACAACAACACAGTTTTCATTACTTTTATTACAGTCTCATCCTGCGACGCCATCGATCTCCTGTAAAAAAATGAAAAAAAAAACAGCAGTATACCACCTGTCCGACGCAGTCCATAGTAACGAGTGTCCCACGACGATCCAGCTCTGCTACATCAGAATGACAGGCAGAGCCTGTCATCCCGGCGCAGCACAGCTGATTACCTGCTTCCGCGGCGGTGACGTCATCGGACTGACTGCTTTACGGCTGGGATTACCCAGCAGTCACTGCAGTTATCGCGAAAAACTGCATGTGACCGCCAGGGAGAAGATAATGGCGGCCATCAAGCAGTCCAGGACGTGACCGCCGGAGATCTTCTGCCAGGTAAGTGCCGCTGACTCCTGACAGACCCGACCGACGGACACTCACAGTGACAGTGACAAATCCGATTCCGGTATTCGATATGACGAAAATATCGGTATTCGGAATCGAAAGGCCGATACAGCTAATATCGGCCGATATCCGATATTTGCAGTATCGTATCGCTCAACACTACTAAACAGTACTGCGGGGTACTTCTAAATTCAGCAGAAATTGTACAACAAATTTTTGTGCCATTTTTACCCATTTCTCATTGTGAAAATGTAAAATCTGGGGCTAATGAAAATGTATTGTGGCAAAAATATAATTATTTTTTCTTCACAGCCCAATGGTATAACATTCTGTGACACACCTGTGATGTCGATATGATCACTCCAATTCTAGATTAATTCATCAAGAAGAGGTGTATTTTGTAAAATGAAAAAGCAATGACCACCAATCCAGAGTAAAATGTATGAAAATCAGGGTAGGATTAATTAGGATAAGATTCTGGCAAACAAAGGAATATGAGATGAGATCTCTCCTTTTTATTTGAATTTGCTATACCGGAACATTGGATGGTTTGGCGATTCTTGATTACTCTTATGATTTGATTTGTTATACCAGAGCATTACAACCAAATATTGGTGTTGACTTTGCTCCTTGGCTTCTTTCATGAGTATTAGACTGTGGATTGAAATCCAAGGATATCCAAATTTTGGGTCAGCATCATAGCTGACTGTGATGTTATGTGAGTGTCTTCACTGTGTGTTCTGTTTGTTTTGTTGTTACTATAGGACATATTTTAAAATTACTTAATAAAAGTTACATTTTAACTAATTAATCCTACCCTGCTTTTCGTTTAATTTGTAAAATGGCATAATTTATGGAAATATCTTGGTTTGGCACCTCAGGGGTTCTCCCAGGGGGTCATATCACCCGCAAACCAAAACAGTAAAATCAGCACTATAATAAGGCACTTCTTCCCTTCAGTGTTTTGCTCTGTGCCTTAAAAGTAGTTTTTGATCACATATGGGGAATTGATGTACTCAGGAGAAATTGCACAACAAATTTTGGGGTCCATTTTCTCCTGATATCCTTGTGCAAATGAAAAAAATGTGGGAATTTTTTTTATCATTTTAACAGAACAACATTGTAAAATTCTGTGAAGCACCTGAGGGTTCAAGGTGCTCACCACACATCTAGAAAAATTTCTTGAGGGTTCGAGTTTCCAAAATTGTGTCACTTGTGGGAGGCTTCTACTGACATGGCACACAATTCCATAAAAATTTTCATTCCAAAACGTCACTCAGTTCTTTTCTGAGCCCTGCAATGCACATAAACAGTAGTTTTCCCCCACATATTGGAAATAAGCGTACTCAGGAAAAATTGCACAACAAATTGTATGGCGCAATTTCTGCTGTTATCCTTAAGAAAATGCAAAATTTAGGGCTGAATGAAAATTTGGGAGGGAAAAAATAGATTTTTTATATTTTCACGGCTCAATGATATTCATTTCTGGGAAGAACCAGAAGAACCTTGAGGTTTTAGGTTCTCACCACACATATAGATAAGTTCCTGAGAGGTTTAGTTTCTAAAAGGGATTGCATTGTGGGGAGTTTTCACTGTTTAAACACATCAGGAACTCTCCAAATGCGACAAGGCATCCACTAATTATTCCAGAAAATGTATCTTTCAAAAAGTCAAATGGCGCTCCTTACCTTCCATGCACTGCAGTGCGCCCAAATAGTAGTTTTCCTCCACATAATGAGCATCAGGAGAATTTGCACAACAAATTGTATGGTGCAATTTCTCCTTTTAACCTCCTTTTACCCAAATGCAAATGTGGGTTTAAAAAATATTTTTGTAGGAAAAGTGTAATTTTTTTTACTTTCACATTTCATTGTTATAAACTCCTGAGAAGGACATGGGTGGTTTAAGGTGCTCACCACACATCTAGATAAATTCCATGAGGGGTCAAGTTTCCAAAATGGTGTCACTTGAATGGTTTCCACTGTTAAAGCACATCAGGGGCCCTCCAAACGCGACATAGCATCCTCTAATTATTCCAGCAAATTTTGCTTTTAACACTTAAAATGACGCTCCTTCCCTTCCGATCCCTTCCTTGCACAAAAACAGTAGTTTTCCTTCACATATTGGGTATTGGCTTACTTACGAGAAATTGCTCAACAAATTATACACTGCAATTTCTCTTGTTGCCCTTGTGAAAATGCTAAATTTTGGGCTAAAAAATATTTTTCTGGGAAAAATGTTATTTTTTTCTTTATTTTCACGACTCAATGTTATAAACTGTGGAAAATGAGAAAAAAAGCACCAAATAACTTAAAATATACCTTTTCAAGCTTACACGGCGGACAAGCAGTGTACGGCTTGCAAAATCCCGGGTGAAACAGCTGAAATGATCAGCGTTGTACAAAGTCCAGGTCAAAGAGGAAAAAGTAGGTGGCACACCGTGATGCAGTAAAACAATGCTTTATTTATTCAATGCAAGAAGTACATGGATGCAAGGGGAGCAAGTTGAGCGAAGGACGTCAGCCGTTTCACGTCGATCAGACGCTTCAACGCTTCAGTACCTGGACCCATTCAAGCGTCTGATTAACGCAAAATGGCCGACGCCCTTCGCTGCACCTTCTCCATGTACTACTTGCATTGAATAAAGAAAGGATTGTTTTACTGCATCATGGAGTGCCACCTATTTTTTCCTCTTTGGCCTGGTCAATGTTATAAACTTCTGTGAATCACCTGGGGTTAAAAGTGCTCACCAAACATCTGTATAAGTTCCCTGAGGGGTCTAGTTTCCAAAATAGTGTAATTTGTGGGGATGTGTTTTGGCACATCAGGGGCTCCCCAAATGTTACATGGCATCCGCTAATTATTCCAGCAAATTTTGAACTCAAAAAGTCAAATGAAGCTCCTCATGTGATCCCTGCTGTTTTTCTAAACGTTAGTTATCCCACACATATGCGGTATCGGTATGCTCAAATGAAATTGCATAACAAATTTTGGGGTCCTTTTCTTCTGGTTACCCTTGTAAAATTAAAAAAATTGGGGTCTAAAATACAAATTAAATTTATTTTTTCCTTCCACATTCCAAAAATTGAAGAAAAGCACCTGAAGGGTTAATCAAGTTCTTGAATGTGGTTTTAAACATCTTAAGGGGCACAGTGTTCAGAATGGTGTCTTTTTGGGGTATTTACTGTCATATAGATCCATCAAAGTCACTTAAAATGTAATTTGATCCTTGAAAAAAAAAGTTTTGCAAATTTGTTTAAAAAATTAGAAATTGACGGTCAACTTTTAACTCTTATAACTTCCTATAAAAAAAAAAGATGTGTTTCAAACATTGTGCTGATGTAAAGTAGACATGTGGGAAATGTTATTAACTATTCTGTGTGATGTTATTCTCTGGTTTAGAAGAATACAAATTAAAAGTTTGAAAATTGTAAAATTTTTGCCAAATTTCTGTTTTTTTTTCACAAATAAACTAAAGTCATATTGAAAATTTTTTAAAACTGTCATGAAGTATTATATGTCACGAAAAAAACATTCTCAGAATCAGTGGAATCCGTTAAAGTGTTCCAGAGTTATTACCTCCTAAATTGACACTGGGAAGAATTGTAAAATTTGGCCTGGTCACGCAGGTGCAAACATGATTGGGGGACAAAGGGGTTAAAAGACCGACACCTCCGGATCATAAGCCAGAGTCCTAATCTTCTGTTTGGGGTTCCATCTGAACCACGTATTTCAGAGATTTACACTGAAGCGCTGGATAAATGTAAGCCGAGCCTTCCTGTGATCTTCTGGAGGCAAAAATACGAAATCGACAGCAGGTGAAGAATTGATTTTATTTATTTTTTATGTCGTTCATTGTGCTGTATAAGTGAGTAGGCGGCTTTATTATTCAGGTTGGTACAATAACAGCAATAATTGATTTTTATATTTTTTTATTGGGCTGCTGTCATACACTAAAAAAATGCTTATTTTACAAAAAGAAAGTTTTTGCATCACCATATTTTTTGAGGTATAATTTACATATAATTCTGCCAACAGAGTCATTCGGTGGCTTCTTTTTTGCGGAATGAGGTGAAGTTTTTATTGGTATCATTTTCTGTGCAAAATAAATTATTTCATTGTTTTTCTTCAGATTTTCAGAAGGCAAAATGAACAAGAACCAGCAAACTAGGATTTTTTTTTTCGGGGTTTTATGCGATTCACCAGGTGGTAAAAGTGAAAAAACTATTGCTTTTGCATCTCTGTATCCTGAGAGCTATTACCTTTTTATTTTTTTCCTGAGTGAGCTGAGCTACAGCTTTTTTTTTGCAGGACAAGATGACATTTTCAGCGATACTATTTGTATTTCCTTACCACTTTTTGACCGCGTTTCTTTACACTATTTTTCAGCATTATAAAAAGCATAGATTTTTGCTAAGTTTTTAATTATTTTTTTACGGTGTTTACTGAACGGGATAATTAGCATGAAAATTTTATAGATCAGTTCATTCCGTATGCAGTAATAGCAAATATGTGTACTTCTTTACATAAAAATAAGCATTTAGAGCAGAGGTCTCAAACACGTGGCCCGCGGTGCACCACATGTCTCATGCTCACTACTGCATTCAGGAGCGCGCTCAGTCCCTGAGGCAGGTAGAAGGTGGAAGGCGCGCATTCAGGAACATGCGATGGCTGTTCTGTGTGCACAGGACCTGGGAAGAGGTCACAGGAGGGGGAGGAGTCAGGGGTCAGATGATCAGGGTCCTCAGTGTATTCAGGACACTGCTGTCTGTGCTGCTTGTCATGGTGCTGGATGAGGGAAGTTTATGTGTAGGGTCAGGAGGGGTTTACAGGGTGGATGTAGCAGAGCCATGTGTGTACGAGGTGGATGGAGCGCAGCCATGTGTGTACGAGGTGTGCGGAGCCGTGTGTGTATGAAGTGTATGTAGCAGGGTGTACGGAGCAGAGCCGCGTATGTATGAGATGTACGGAGCAAAGCCGCCTGTGTACGAGGTATACGGAGCAGAGCCGCGTGTGTATGACGTGTACAGAGCAGAGCCGTGTGTACGAAGCAAAGCCGCGTGTGTATGAGGTGTACGGAGAGGAGCTGTGTGTGTACGAAGTGTACGGAGAGGAGCCATGTGTGTACGAGGTGGATGGAGTGGAGCCGTGTGTATACATGGTGGATGGAGCAGAACCATGTGTGTACGTAGAGGATGGAGCGTAGCCGTGTGTGTACGAGGTGACGGAGCGGAGCCATGTGTGTACGAAATGGAGCCATGTGTGTACGTGGTGGATGGAGCGGAGCGATGTGTGTACAAAGCGAAGCCATGTGTGTACGTGGTAGATGGAGCGGAGCCGTGTGTGTACGAGGTGGATGGAGCGGTGCCATGTGTGTACGTGGTGGATGGAGCAGAGCCGTGTGTGTACGAGGTGGATGGAGCGGAGCCGTGTGTGTATGAGGTGGACAGAGCGGAGCCGTGTGTGTACGAGGTGGATGGAGCGGAGCCGTGTGTGTACGTGGTGGATGGAGCGGAGCCGTGTGTGTTCGAGGCGGACGGAGCGGAGCCGTGTGTGTATGTGGTGGATGGAGCGGAGCCTGTGTGTATGTGGTGGATGGAGCGGAGCCGTGTGTGTATGAGGTGGACGGAGCTGAGCCGTGTGTGTACGTGGTGGATGAAGTGGAGCCGTGTGTGTATGAGGTGGATGGAGCAGAGCCATGTGTGTACACGGTGGATGGAGCGGAGCCGTGTGTGTACGAGGTGGACGGAGCGGAGCCGTGTGTGTACGTGGTGGATGGAGCAGAGCCGTGTGTGTACGAGGTGGATGGAGCGGAGCCGTGTGTGTATGAGGTGGACAGAGCGGAGCCTGTGTGTACGAAGTGGATGGAGCGGAGCCGTGTGTGTACGTGGTGGATGGAGCGGAGCCGTGTGTGTTCGAGGCGGACGGAGCGGAGCCGTGTGTGTATGTGGTGGATGGAGCGGAGCCATGTGTGTATGTGGTGGATGGAGCGGAGCCGTGTGTGTATGAGGTGGACGGAGCTGAGCCGTGTGTGTACGTGGTGGATGAAGTGGAGCCGTGTGTGTATGAGGTGGACGGAGCAGAGCCATGTGTGTACATGGTGGATGGAGCGGAGCCGTGTGTGTACGTGGTGGACGTAGTGGAGCGGTTTTCGTACGAGTATTAAGTACAGCATTGTACTGTATTAAGTTTTGAAGAAATGCGGCCCGCCAGCTTAAATTTTTTTTTATGTGCGGCCCTTTACTCTGCTGAGTTTGAGACCCCTGATTTAGAGTTTATTTTATTCCTCTGATCGCTGGTATAATACAGTGCAATGCACATACTGTATGCTGTATAGCGGTCAGTGTCACACTAACAAAACCCCATTTAGACCATGTTCCTGGCACTGGTTGTACAGACCTGGTGTCACTAAATAAAATATAAAATAAAGTGCGATGGCAACCCAGTGTCCACCGTGCAGAGATGTAACCTGCTGCTTGTGTGAACAATGATCGAACAAAACAGCGAGCGTTCAGCTCAAATACACTGTGCTAACTCGGAACACTGAGTACCAAACTCTGTTACTTCACAGACAGGTACTGCCCAAGTATGCGAAGTGCTACCCCGTTAACGTCACAGTGAAGTTAGCACGCGGATTGAGATAGCTCTGCAACTAAACTGTGCTAACCGCAACACAAATGAAGCAGATGCTGAGCCAAGAGAAAGCACTCTAATAACACTAGATACAATACCCTATCGCCTACACTGAGGGGAAGCATAAGGGTTGAGTTTGCTCTGTTACTGACCTGTGCTAACCGCACACAAGAACTAAACAGATGCTAAGCAAAGCGGTACTGACGCTACAGAATTTGTGCCTGACCAGCACCCTAAGCATGTAGCCAACTAGAGAATCAGACATTGAGCCAAGGGCACGAAACCGCATAAGGTTGTTACCTGCCTGCCAACATGTACAGTCTTTTTAGCATAGACAAACGCTAAAAAACATGCAGACAGAGAGGTAAACTATCCACCCACACACACCAAAACATAAATGACACTAGCATGCCCATGTGCGCCGCTGAGAGCCTTTTTTACACTAGGTTCCACCCCAAATACTCATGCCCAGTCGGTTGGGGCATCGGCCACGGGCCAATCCGGAGCTGCCACATCACCAGAGCAGCTAACGTCTGACCACCAATGGGAAGACGCCACATCACGGACATGCTCAGTAAGGTAATCTCTGGACTTAAACTCCAAGAGCGCAAGGCTGCACCTGCATATCACTGGTTACCATAGACTTGGCTGGAGAGTCGGCAGTAACCAAATGTATACCACGAGCCTGAGCCTGAGCAAGACGTTGGACCGATGTCTGTGCTCAGCAGCAACCGCAGCGGCTGGACCTGAATAGGGAACCACAGCTTCAGACAATGATTGGGATCTATCCCGCACGGTGGGAGAATCATGACTCCGAACACCTGGCCACCATAGCTGATAAATTAGGAGGTCTTCTTCTGACCTTCTGCTGACATGGCAACCATTGGGTCCCCATTGTATGGGTGCTAATCCGGTGGGAGAGCGAGCCCTCTACCTCTCCTAACCTTCTAAATGATGCAATAGCCATTGACCATAGCATTTAGAACAGCTGTGGCTGTGTGTGCACTGACCCTAGCTGTGACAGTCGTAAGTTGTCTATCACTGTCAGTCACTTCTATGGCTGATGACTCATGTCAGTCCATCAGATCTTTAAAATGAAGTTTTTATTGTTTGCTCCATATGCAAAATGTGCTGACAGGTTCTCTTTAAAGTTACATAGACTTGACAAAGTTTTCCTTTACACTTTAGAAACTCTTTCAATCTTTTGGCAATAATAAATCATTAGGAGTTTTGCTCTTTAGTGATTTAGAACACAGGAGACTCTTGAGACTAAAGAAAAAGTTTTTCCTGTAGTTTGTTTTCCACAGTCAATGTCATTCACGGATTTCATATATATTAAGGTAGTTGCTTTGTGTCCCATCATCTGACAGAGGATCAGACATTGGAATGGAGCTGTGTAATAATGGAAATCCGGTTGATTATTCTGTGTTTTTTTCATTCATTATTCCCTAGAATTTTTTTCAAGGAAACTGGAGCAAAATTACAGAATTTTCATTAATCGAGAATTGATGATGCAAGAAAATGGGAAAATCTGATGTAAGATTATATTTATTGTGGAAACTCTCATGCCTTTATTTTATCATTATTACTATTTATATCTGTTATCTTTGGTGACTTTGCATTTCCCGGGCACACAGGAGGCGATTAAGGTACAGAAAGGGGCTGTGGTGGAGCAGCTGAAGAATAGACGGTGGGAAAGTTAGAAGAGGCGGTATAAAATCTAAATGAGCTTCGGTGGAGAAGATGCAGAAGATCTGATATTTTTAATGGAGATTCTAGAAGGGAGGTAGTGAACGATCTATATAATAGGAGACGGAGGAGAGATCAGATGAGACCAGAAGGAAAGTTGACAATCACTTGATCACAGGATCCATTAGTTGATCATGTGTTAGTTCAACTAAGACAAACATTTCATATAGTAAATATCAGTTCTTTAGAGGTTTTAGGTGAAAATGATATTATATTGTTCTGTGGACTATTGTTTCTCCCCTACTGGTCCAAATGTTTGGATTTCTTGTTAGTGCACATATGATATAATTTTTTCCAAGGCATTGAGAATTGTCACAGATGTGAAGATAGTCCAGCCTGGCTGTCCCTACTGTTTTAATGACTGTGCACCTCCTGATTTCATGGCTAGAATCAGAAGAACCTTACCATCAGAGTCGTCATAGTCAAGGTTGACCACAGCATGTAAACACTGAAACACTGGTGGGAAAAACTGACACACGGACAAAATATCTATGACACTCAAATGAAAAACACTGATTATACTCGGATCTTTTTTTTCCACAAATGTGAAATCACTGTCTTCTCAGACCATTTATTAAGTGCCATGAGACCTAGTGGACCAATGTGGACGATAACACGATATCTGGCTGCGCTGCTGTAATAAAGAATCTTCAAGACCAAGATGAGTTGAACGATGTTTATTTCCACAACGCCGTTCAATGCCGAACGAACGTCTTTTGTAATTGAAAAAATCGAGTGATGCAATAGTTTAGTCCGGCGTTGAAACACGTTGTGGAAACAAACTTTGTTCAACTCATCTTGGGCCTGAAGATTCTTTATTGCAGCAGCGCGGCCTAATATTGTGTTACCGTCCACTCTCCTGGAGGAGATCATCCCCAGCCATGAGGCGTCAGCAGCTGATATCCTCAGGTGTCCACAGGATTTGTACCCGCACACAAACAGCTCAGGTGAGCACCTTCCTTTTACTTTCCTTTGCACCCAAAAGGGGCATCACCCGACGGTCTTGTGCGCTGTTGTTTCCCTACAGTTTTTCTGCCGTGAGACCTAGCGGACCGCTCACGTCAGTAAACTCAGGTGCCCCCATCAGTGTCACCCTGCAGTATCCGGCATGATAACAGGGCAGAATTAACTAAAGTATTTAACATTTTTCACCATTTTTACGACTTGTTCACAAGCTGTGATTTTTGCTGCGTTTTATTCGCATACGTTTTTGCAGCAGAAAAATAACAGTGTTTTAGGGTAAAAGCCAAATGAATGAGATTTCTGTAATCTCTGCACACGGCACTTATCTTATGAACCGTTTAAGCATTTTTTTCATATCTTACATGATAATTATTTCTGCGCTTTTGCAACATTTTCATTCATTTATATAAATAGAATAAAACGCCAATAAGAATGCATCAAAAAGGCGCAGATTTTATCACACATTTTTCTTGCCAACTTTCTGGTTTTCATTGCAGAAAAAATTAATGCCATTCCACTCCCTCGCAACTCCTTCCCTGCATGGTCACTTTTTATTTTATTCTTTCATTTTTTCTTCACCTTCTACCAAGAGCCATATTTTTTATACATCCACGTAGCCATATGATAACTGGTTTTTACCAGGACTAGTTGTAATTTTGAATGCTATCATTGATTCTATCATTCAGTGCACTGAAAAATAGGAAATAAATTCCAAGCACAGAAAATTGCACAAAAAATGCAACTCCACAATAAATTTTTGTGGTTTAGTTTATACAACCTTTATTGTACAGTAAAATTGACCTGGTCACTCGATTCTCTGGGTCAGTTCAATTTTAACGATACCTAACATGTGTGCCCTTTTCTATTAAAGTTATTAAAACATTTCAGAAATTTGCAAAAAACAAAAAAAATGCTTACAATGAAATAATTCATGACATAACATTTGAAGTTTTCCTACAATGGAGATGTGATAGGGCTTGAGCTTCTTGCATGATGAGCGGCCAATTTTCTTGAAACCTTTTGTGAGGTTGATAAAACTTTTGGATCTCATCATATAGCATTTTTAGTGGTGATGCAGTGACCAGAAGAAAAACAAAAAGAGAATTTATTTTGTATCTTTTTTGCCTTCACAGATTGTGTTAAGTAATTTTATTTTTTTTAGAAATTGGACTATTAGAGATGCAGCGATTAAAGTAAAGAATCTGCAAAGACAAAAAAGCGCAGAATAGGGTCTTATCTGATGATGGCTTTTTATGCAGTGAGGTATGCTTTACAGTACTAGTATTCTTTTTGACTATTGGTGGTGATGTACAATAATACATTAAATTGTGGTACCGTGTTAGCCAGAAAAATTGATGTGAATACTTTTCCGCCCAATGATGACAAAAGTATTCTCAGAGTGATACCTTAATTGGCTAACCAGAAAATAATATGTTTTCAGCTTTCAGAGCACAAGGGCTCCTTCTTCAGGCAGGATTACAAATGGATTAATAAGAAAAAAGCACATTTAAGGGATACTACAGCAGGATATTTGTTCATATGGTGGGAGGTGTGATGCCTCCTAAAGATAAGCCAAGGAAATCGAACTAGCATTTTCTTACAAATGGAGAGGCAGTGGGGATGTTCTTAGGTTGCCTGCAGTCCTTATGCTGGAAGTGTGAACTGTGTCTATGTAGTGAGTCATAAATCCAGGTGTTACATTGAGTCCTAGTGTCAAAGTATTGAACATCCTTATAAGTTTGAATTCCCATATTTTTCTTTCTCTGTCATCCTTAAAATGACCTTTTAGACTTTTAAGTCTGTCATACAATGTCCAGTTCCAGAGAAATGTTTTCCCACAGGCGTGTCCATTTCATTCCTGATCGTATGTCTGTGTAGATTCATCCTTGTTTGTAGTTTTTGCATGGTTTCCCCAATATAGATAGCTCCAGGGCACCTCGTACATTGTATCATGTACACCACATTGGAGGATGTACATGAAAAGGAACCCATGACCTTATAGTCCTGATTTGTGTTTGGTATGAGGACTGTATTTGTTGGTAATATGTGGGTACAAGTTTTGCTTTTTTTGTTGTTACATGGGAATGTGCCGGTCACTGATGGTGACGAGAGGACACTTCTGACATGGAGATTCCTTAAGTTAGGGGGCTGTTTGTAAGAGAGGAGTGGTAGTTCTGGGAATATGTCTTTCAATTTGTGGTCCCATATTCAATTATGTCTTTGTTTTTACTGTTTTTATTGAGTAGTAAAATGAGACATGATTTTCCAAATCCATATGACTATAAATTGATAATTATTTTTTACTTTTGTATTTTAGCAGAGATTATTAAAATTATTCACCTTGAATCAACTTTTTCTTTAATTTTTCAAAAATTCTTATTCTTCATAGTACAAATACTTTTGCAATTTGTTCCATGCACATTCAGCAAAATGGCAAATGCACATTTCGAGAGTGGACTTAAGGTTAAAAAAAATTACTTCTCTCCCCACTGACTTGCACTGGTGCCGCCACAACCTGACATCCAATGCTTCACACCTCTTCGCAGTCTCCCATTTCATGCACAATAAAAGCCAGCTTAAATCTTTGTTGGGGCTTCTGACTGGCTAGGTCTCTGATGTCACTGTGTGCTGTACTATTGCAGCACACATAGTGACATCATGACTAGAGATGAGCGACTTTGCCTTTTTTCAGGTCGAGTCGAATTTCATGAAACCAGACTTTCTCAAAAGTCGAGTCGAACGAAGTCGGCCAACTAACGGAAATGGTCGGGTCGGAGTCAAAAATCCGACCACAATGCAAGTCAATGAGGAATAAATTCCCCTTATCACAGTCAGGCAGCCTACTAATCAGATGTGATGCTCAACACAAGCAATTTGTACACTGTCACTGGCAGGCAGTTCTGCTACTCCATCAAATTAATTGCCCCCGTTATCACAGGCAGGCATACTACTAATCAGATCTGATGCTCCACACAAGCAATTTCTACAGTGTCACTGGCAGGCAGCCTAAGAACCAGCGTTGCTGCACACAGCAAAATCCTCCCCTCTCACTGCACAGTCACTGTACAGCTAATCGCTATCAGCAGAAAGTAATTTTTTTTTAGGCCCTGCCTAAAGCTCTCCTTGCTCAGACGCACCGCCAGCAACCAGGGCCGGCGTCAGCACCTGGCACACCCGGGCAAGTGCCGGGGCCCTGAGCAGGCAGTGGGGCCCACTCGCCGTCTGGCACCCCGGCGCCCGTTAGCGGTGTCAGCACCGCCACTGGGTCCCCACCCGCTTGCTCAGGGACCCGGCTGCGGTCGGCTCAATACTCACCTCTCCCCGTGCCTCCGCTGCCGCAGCTCCGCCTCCAGGCTTCAGGGGGCGCCTACAGGACGCCGGCGCTTCCTCTCACAGCAGCGCCGCTGAATGACGTCATCATTCAGCAGCCTGCTGTGGCAGTGAGCGCGCGGACGCCAGACAGGTGAGATGTTTGTGTGTGTGTCGTGTATGTGTCTCTGTGTGTATGTAATGCGATGCTTTGTGTGTGTGTCTGCTGTATGTGTGATGGTGGTGGGGGGAGGCAGTGATGATGATGATGGGGAGGCAATGATGATTGATGATGATGGGCAGGCAATGATATTGCTGTGGAGACAATGATGATTATGGGCAGGCATTGATGATGATGGGCAGGCAGTGATGATGATGGGTAGGCAGTTATATTGATGGGAGGCAATGATGATTATGGGCAGGCATTGATGATGATGGGCAGGCAGTGATGATGATGGGAAGGCAGTGATGATGATGGGCAGGCAATGATATTGATAGGGAGGCAATGATGATTATGGGCAGGCATTGATGATGATGGGCAGGCAGTGATATTGATGGGGAGGCAATGATGATTATGGGCAGGCATTGATGATGATGGGCAGGCAATGATGATGATGGGAAGGCAGTGATGATGATGGGCAGGTAATGATATTGATAGGGAGGCAATGATGATTATGGGCAGGCATTGATGATGATGGGCAGGCAGTGATGATGATGGGCAGGCAGTGATAATGATGGGGAGGCAGTGATGATGATGGGCAGGCAATGATATTGATAGGGAGGCAATGATGATTATGGGCAGGCATTGCTGATGATGGGCAGGCAGTGATGATGATGGGCAGGCAGTGATAATGATGGGGAGGCAATGATGATTATGGGCAGGCATTGATGATGATGGGCAGGCAGTGATAATGATAGCAGGCAGTGATGATGATGGGCAGGCAATGATGATTATGGGCAGGCATTGATGATGATGGGCAGGCAGTGATATTGATGGGGAGGCAATGATGATTATGGGCAGGCATTGATGATGATGGGCAGGCAGTGATGATGATGGGAAGGCAGTGATGATGATGGGCAGGTAATGATATTGATAGGGAGGCAATGATGATTATGGGCAGGCATTGATGATGATGGGCAGGCAGTGATGATGATGGGCAGGCAGTGATAATGATGGGGAGGCAGTGATGATGATGGGCAGGCAAAGATATTGATAGGGAGGCAATGATGATTATGGGCAGGCATTGATGATGATGGGCAGGCAGTGATGATGATGGGCAGGCAGTGATAATGATGGGGAGGCAATGATGATTATGGGCAGGCATTGATGATGATGGGCAGGCAGTGATAATGATGGGCAGGCAGTGATGATGATGGGCAGGCAATGATGATTATGGGCAGGCATTGATGATGATGGCAGGCAGTGATGATGATGGGGAGACGATGATGATATTGGGCAGGCAATGATGATGATAATGAGCAGGCAATGATGATGATAATGGGCAGGCAATGATGATGATGGGAGTCTTTCCACGGCGCCCTTTCCTGAGCCGTAACAGTGCAGAATGCAGCACAGTGTAGAGGAGAGCTCCATATTTTGTATGGAGCTTTATATGGGGACCAGTATCCTGTATGGAGCATTATATAGGGGATGGAGGGGTGACATCCTGCATGGGGTATTATATGGGTGATGAGGGGGAGACTGTGGTGCCCATAATATTGTATGGAGGACTGTACTGTCCAGTCTGTACTGTGCGCTGTGAGGATTTGGCGGTTTTTGAGCTATTGTACAATTTACAATAGATATCACTCATGTAATGGAAGAAGAGAAGTGTTTGGCATTGTACTGTACCTATATTTCTGTGCAGTGTCGGAGCATCATGAATCGTGGTCTGTGTTAAAGGGGCCCACTGAGACTCTTTCGACCGGGGCCCATGAAAACCTGGAGCCGGCCCTGCCAGCAACCTTCCCCTACACTAAGTTTGGCAGATGCAAAATGGAGGTCGGCGCTGAGGGATTTTATATGCACTGTGACGCCACTGAAAGCCAGCCAATCGCTGCAATGCCCTTCTCTAAGATGGTGCTGGCGGCTGGCTATGTCATCCCGTTGCCCACAGCCTGCGTCCTTGCTCATTGGCCAGAAAAGGCGCTTAAAGTGTAGGGGAAAACCGACTCCAGCAAAATCATAGCCGAACACGTGACCGAACTCACTCCACGTTTGGGTTTTGTTTCATGAAACCCGACTTTGGCGAAAATCGGAGACTTTTGAAAATGAACGACCTGTTTCGCTCAACTCTAATCATGACATAACAATGTTCATTTTCCAAAGACTTTCCCCTCAGGAAATGCACATTGTGATGTAAAATAGCATGCCAAATAGGATACACACAATGGGGGAAGGCGAAGAGGCATGGAGAATCGGATAGCGGGTTGCTGGAGGGGCGGGACAAGTGAGAAGATTAGGTACTTATTTTTTGTTTATGTTTTTTTTGCATCCTGCGTTAGTTATCTTCGAGGGTCTGGAGATAACCTTGAACAAATAAGGAACATTAAATTCTCAGCTTATGAGTTTGATGTAAATCAAATTTCCAAGGTAAATTTGTGTCATTTGCCGCTTTCAAATCTTGGCAGATTTGATTATCTCTAAATTTTAGCAATTAAAATATTTTTAGAACCTTGCAAAATTAAATTATTCTCGTGGCCATTTTCTGAGAACTGTACATTTTTTAATTTTCTGCACATTGATTTGATTGGGGATTTGTCTTTTGCTTGCTGAGCTAACATTTTTATTGATGCCACTTTATGATACATGATCACTACTGTTTTTTTAGGGAAATATGTCCTCCTTCTTGATGCTGTTGCGCTCTTGCACAGGCGTACTGTATCTACCATGTTGAGGGCAGAGGAGGGTTTTGAAAAAATTCAAAAAAGAACGACAACAGATCCAAACATATATCAAAAAATGCAAAAAACTTTATTAGTACATCAAAAGAAAGGACAGGTGTATCTGAACAGTGAACACATACAGTGGTAAGGTGTCTATTAAGGATATACACCAAAAATGTATCAACCTGGGTTTCCTGACAAGATTTAATTAAGTGTAGGGCAATTACATATAAGGAAGCTAAAGCAGCAATCATGTGTTATAAATAACGAAATTGAACCAAAATGCAAGTGCATATAATGGAACACATGTAACTGCACCAATACCTATGTGGGTATCACCGCCATTACATATGGTCAAAATTCATACATCCACATGTGAATTGGCTAGCTACCATAAGCTGAAACCAGCAATTATGGAATTGTGATGAAAATGCCCATTGTCAATATTGGGAGTGCCTCTAAACTTCCATGAGTCATATGAAAAAGGCCATGTGTCGCCTGCAATGCTGGTAAAGTGAATAACATGGAGTAAATGAGGAGAACATTACCTCCGAAATTGTAGCCGGCACTCACAGGGAAAAACCAGGATGATGAGAACGTGCCCCGATGCACGTTTCGGTAGTTACACCTTCGTCAGGGGGCATACAAACAGTGTAAACCGAGCGCTATAAAAACCTCCTGAACCGGAAATAGAACACCACGTACCGGAAGTGACGCGTGTGAAGCCGATGACGCTGCCCGATGCACTGCGCCTGCGTCAAACGAATGAGCGCCACAACAGTGTCATGGCAACCACACGCAGAAGACACAGGGAACAGAGCATCGCACAGCGTCCCAGCCCACAAGCGTACAGGTACGAGGCTCAAATGAATGTACATCAATCGTATTGGACATAACATTAAACAAATATCATGACCAGAAATTGCATAATCGGGTCTTCCATTACAAACATTACAGACAAGATAACAATATATATTCAATCAGATACTTTGCACAAATATGTAATTATATAAATAGCCTGCACATATACGATTGTGGTTGATGAAATTTATGAAGTGTTCTCCATATTAAAGATCCAGGATAACAAAGTGATACAAAAAACCTAAAAGATAATTATAAAAGCAAAAAAATGAGAAAGTCACATTGTAAAAGCACAAACGGTTAAAAACAAAGGAGATATCAAAAATAGACACGAACAATCAACAATAGGTGTTTTCTTAGAGAAATGATGCAAAGCTTAAATTTTCATTAAGCCCGTTGGGGTGGACTGTGTTGAGTGTCCATATCCAACGGGCTTCTAATTGCGCCAAACGCTACGTGACCTCACCCCCTCGGATCCCTAGATCTAAACAATCTATCCCTATGACTCGTAAGCTTTTGCTGTTACATTGATGGTAGGTCTTAAAATGTCTGGGAAGTGTTTTAAGGGTTGATAAATCCTCTTCATTAGCTGCTGCCTCTATCCCCAGCACATCCTCCCTGATTCTGACTTTTAATTGTCGTGTGGTCAACCCCACATAGATAAGGGAGCATGGGCATGTGGCGTAGTAGACCACACATTTGGTGGCACATGTTATAAATTTTTGAATTTTAAAGGATTTTTTCCTCCATGAATCAGTAAATGAATTCTTGCGATCTACGTTAGCACATGTCATGCAATGTCCGCACTTAAAACAACCCTTACGTCTACTAAAGTCATCAAGGAATGTCCGGGGGGGATTGCTTTCATAATGGCTGGAGGTTAGATGTTCACGAAGATTTTTAGAACGTCTATATGTAATTTGTGGTCTAGCAGTAGTAATTTTGGCCAAGATGGAATCAGTTTTTAAAATTGGCCATGCTTTTTCCAAAATTTGTTTGACCTTATTAGATTGAGAGTTGTAGGTGGTAATAAATCTAGTTATGTCTGATTGAGGCCTATCTTGGGTCTTATACAGGAGAGTATTTCTCTCACTAAACTTGGCTCTATTGAAAGCTTTCTTTATGGATCTATTACTGTAGCCTCTTTCAATCAGACGTCTTTTTAATAAATCAAGCCTGACTCTCAAATTCATTATCATTTGAACAAATGCGTCTAAGTCTTATAAATTGGCCAGTGGGTATGGCCCGAATCATATGCGACGGATGAGATGAAGAAGCGTGTAACAAAGAATTTGTGGCTGTAGGCTTCCTAAAAATTGTAAAACAAATTCACCCAGGTTGTGGAGAGAAGTGCCTAATTAGAAGGGAAAAGGACAACGAGACCAGGAGTATAGAGTAAAAAAATACGCCTTTATTAAACACAAATTTGGCTTCACAAATATGCAATATACCATGTAATTAAAATAAATATAAAAAAGCAGAGCACAGCAATAAGATACAATCTAATAATAAACAAATATAATAATAAATCTGATATAACCTAGTATATATATATATACTATACTATTTGTGTTAATATACTGCTCATTTAATAAACCAGGTGTAGATAAATTTATATGTGTGCCGTGACACCCATAATTTATTAGATGAAAAAACGATAACCTAAATATATATAAAGGAAATTAATCATATATATATATTTAAACAAAATAAACTTCAATGTGCAAAATTAATATATGTATTAGTGTAAAATTAATGTGCACAATATAAAGAAAGTGTATAAATAGATACAAAGTGAAAAACCTCCTGAAATAAATATATCCAATGTGAACCACAATGTGTGAAACAAAAATCATACAAGAAAAAAACACAACATCGTGCGGGTGAAAACACAGAGTGAAAAGCACTATACCTGGGAGCAAAAGAGATCAGATTGGTGTGCCTGCTACGAACGCGCCCCGACGCGCGTTTCGGATATATAGAAAAAGTTTATTTTGTTTAAATATATATATGATTAATTTCCTTTATATATATTTAGGTTATCGTTTTTTCATCTGATAAATTATGGGTGTTACGGCACACATATAAATTTATCTACACCTGGTTTATTAAATGAGCAGTATATTAACACAAATAGTATAGTATATATATATACTAGGTCATATCAGATTTATTATTATATTTGTTTATTATTAGATTGTATCTTATTGCTGTGCTCTGCTTTTTTATATTTATTTTAATTACATGGTATATTGCATATTTGTGAAGCCAAATTTGTGTTTAATAAAGGCGTATTTTTTTACTCTATACTCCTGGTCTCGTTGTCCTTTTCCCTTCTAATTAGGCACTTCTCTCCACAACCTGGGTGAATTTGTTTTACTATTTCCGGGTGGTCTGCCATCTAAAAATTTTTTTAGGGTATATAGGCAAGTAATATATCTATATTATATTATATATATATATATATATATATATATATATATATATAATTTTTTATATTATTTATCTTGTGCATTCTATATCTCTGAATTTTTTCCTAAAAATTGTAGTCTGGATCAAATGATTTTCATCTCTTGTTAACAAAACGTCCAAAAAGTCAATTTTATTTTTATCATGACAAAAGGTCAATTTTATGTTCATATCATTGTTGTTTAACCATTCAAAAAATTTGTTCAGTGAGCAAGTGGAATCCTGCCAGATCAGCAGGATGTCATCTATGTATGGCGTCCATAATAGGACGCGATCCATAGACGCCTGCCGATCTGACAGGAGAAGGTCCCTTTCCCACAGACCCAGGAACAGATTTGCATAGGAGGGCGCAAACGCCGCCCCCATGGCTGTTCCCTGGGTCTGTAGGAAAAAGGATCCTTTAAATACAAAGAAGTTGTGGGTTAAGGTAAACTCCAAAACTTCTAGTATAAATTCTTTCAATGCAGGAGGAATATTGGAGGTCTGTAAGAAAAATTCAGTGGCACGAAGTCCATCGCTGTGTCTGATACTGGTGTACAATGACTCCACGTCAGCCGTAACCAATATGGAGTCATTGTCCAATACCAGACCATCCATTCTACAAAGCAGTTGGTTTGTGTCTTTCAAATACGAAGGTAATTCTTCGACCAAAGGTTTTAAGATAGAATCTATCCACTGGTTAACTCGTTCCAAATAATTCCCATTTCCCGAGACAATGGGACGACCAGGTGGCACTAATGCATTTTTATGGAGCTTTGGAAGTAGATAGAATGTTGGAACCTTAGGTTCTGGAACAATCAAAGCTGCATAGAGTTCCTTGGTAATGACATTATCATTCATTGCTCTAGAGAGGATCCTCCTGAGTTTGTCATCAAAGGCGGACAAGGGGTTAAAGGTTAATTTCTTATAACAGATGTTGTTATTCAACTGTCTGAAGGCTTCTTTTCATACATGGTAGAAGGCCATATGACCAAATTACCCCCCTTGTCCGCCTGTTTGATGACAACATCAGGAAGACCCCTCAAAGTTTTTAAACGTAGACGTTCCTCTCTGGTAAGGTTGTCCTGATAAATGTGACAAGGGATTTTTTCTAGTTCGGCTGTGACGACCTTAACAAATAGATCCACAGCACTACAAGTAGATAGAGGTGGGAATCGCTTAGAACGAGGTCTGATATTGGGAGGAATCTTACCTCCTGGTGGTATAATGTGCTCATCAGACAATTCCTCCAATATCCTCACTGCTTCTTGCTCTTCTTCTGTTGGGAAAAGTTCACATGTCTCATTATTATGAAAATAACGTTTAAATAAAAGAGACCGTCCAAATAAATGGAGGTCTTTAATAAAGGTGAATTTATCAAGGCCAGCAGAAGGAGAGTAAGATAGACCTCTAGACAAAAGTCTAAGGTCTATTTTTGAAAGATTGTGTGAACTAAGATTGATTACCTTATTATCCACTTGCTCATCCTCATGAAATTGAGCTTTTTGTCTTTTATACGGATGAAAATTATTCTTCCTCAATCTTTTATTAAAGCTGCCAGAACGTGTCATCATAGATGAAGTGGATGCCTCAGAGTGGGTACTTAAAGATGAGATGGAGGTATTCGAAGTTGCCCATTGAATAGATCTGATCTGATTATTACTTCTTCTCCAAAAATACACCTTGTTATTTTGATAATCTTTCAGATCTCTATTTAATTTGGAGCATTGTACCTCATTAATTTTTTTAACTCTCTCATCTAGAGTTTTATTAAGTTGTACCTCATATCGTTGGATTAGTTCATCCGGGCAACCAGCTTTTAATTCAGACAGGCCTAAGTCTATCTTCAAATCAAGTTCTTCAATTGTTTTTGTGTTTAATCTGATTAGTAATTGCATAAAAATGAAAGAACAATTGTTACACGCTTCTTCCCATTCCCTCACAAACGATTGATCTTCAACCACAAATGTAGGTGACACTCTTACTCTAAGGCCACCTGGTATAATTTTACGTCCAATATATTTCTCCAGGAACACACGGTTCCACCAGGTTTTTGTGCGTTTGATCAGCAAACCTTGTACCAACTCAAAAATTTCCTCATGTTTTTGATCACCAGTTTGTTGAGCACTAGTGTCCCCATCACAGAACACCTGATCCACTTGTCCGAGCCAAGATTTTTCTCTGGCTCTAAAATCCATAATGTCATATGACACACCTGTGCAAAACACAGAAATATTAAATACCGAAAAAATATGACACAAGACAAATAGCAGCAAAACCATAATAATAAATGCGTATAATGTAATTAAATATGTAAGCTGCTTGTTGGAAAATTAAAGGATCTATGGCTAAAATGAACATAGGAGGGTTTTGAAAAAATTCAAAAAAGAACGACAACAGATCCAAACATATTATATCAAAAAATGCAAAAAACTTTATTAGTACATCAAAAGAAAGGACAGGTATATCTGAACAGTGAACACATACAGTGGTAAGGTGTCTATTAAGGATATACACCAAAAATGTATCAACCTGGGTTTCCTGACAAGATTTAATTAAGTGTAGGGCAATTACATATAAGGAAGCTAAAGCAGCAATCATGTGTTATAAATAACGAAATTGAACCAAAATGCAAGTGCATATAATGGAACACATGTAACTGCACCAATACCTATGTGGGTATCACCGCCATTACATATGGTCAAAATTCATACATCCACATGTGAATTGGCTAGCTACCATAAGCTGAAACCAGCAATTATATAAGGTCCAATCTGATTGGTGACGCAGGTCCGGGTACAGCGCCTCCCATTTTCTAGTGATGACGTCCTTCTCCTTGCTTCTGTCATGCTCCTGCGCAGGCGTACTTTATCTGCCATGTTGAGGGCAGAGCAAAGTACTGCAATGCGCAGCCGGACCTCTCTGACCTTTCCCGGTGCCTGCGCACTGCAGTACTTTGCTCTGCCCTCAACAGATTGGACCGCCCCCCGGGTGAATATAATTTAACTCATTTTTCTTATCTCTCAGGTGACATCGGGGGCTTAGCTACAGCAATCCAGAATGCTGTAGATAAGCCCCTGATGGCGGTGGCTGCAGCTTATATCCCAAAAATGAGGTGACAGATTCCCTTTAAGCCTAAACAGGAGATGCCAACTAAAAAGTAACAATAATACTAGCCGAGTAGCTCAAGGCTGCCTAGTTGTCTCTACTCCAGTCACTTAGCAGGACAACACAGGACCAAATGAGGATAACTATTCTAAAGATGGATGTGGCAAACTAGAATTATTATCTTCCATTTTATCCGGCTCTGTTGCTTGAATCAGGAGGGCAATAATGTGGCATCATACTACTATATTATTAAGATACTAACTAGTTTGGAACCCAAGGTAGGGCAGCAATATAATAGAGTAAACATAAGCATAAAGCTATTAAATTAGTATATTAAGCTACTAACTAATTTCATGAAGGCAGACAGCAAAATAACAGATATAAATAACATCAAGTATTGTCAATTTCTTGTGAATATTGCAATAGAACTTACAGTCTCTAAACACTTTAACTAGAGAATTGTTGACCACCTCTCATAATTCACATGAACTAAGTTCAAGTGGATCTAACAGTGGGTTGTGCTGGGGACATAAAAATTTATGGCAAGTTCATTGAGAGTTTGAAGTGAAAGCTTTTTTCTATGCTGTTGGGGAGTTAGAGTAGGTTTACGACCATGTGAGATGTTCAGTTTGATGGAGACGTTCAGGATGTCGCTTGAGGTTCTTGAGCTCCTTGAGTCAATTAGCCAGTGTAGAGATACAAAAGTGAAACAATCCAGAGATGTTGGAATTGCTTTTGTCTTTTTAGAAATAATGTGAATTGGTTTGAGGATCTTGTTCTTGTTTCAATAAACCAATGATTTAATTTATTTATTTCCTACTTTTAATTTAGGTGAACAATCTGACTGTGAATGCAGAATTTTTCCTATTAGGATTTCAAAATGGCCAACGTTCAACTATTTTCCTGTTCTGTCTTCTTCTGGTTGCATATTGTGGGACAATATGTGGGAACCTCTTGATCATCATCCTGGTGTCCACCAGTAAGACTCTCCACACTCCAATGTACTTCTTCATCTCACAACTGTCCATTAGTGACATCTTTTGGCCTCAGATATTGTCCCTGACACACTACATATCCTACTAAACAATGGAGGAGCCACCACTTTTACTGGATGTATCACTCAGTTTTATTTTTTTTGTGCATGTGAAATATTTGAATGTTTCCTTCTTACAGTGATGTCTTATGACAGATATGTGGCCATCTGCAACCCGCTCCGTTACACGTCTACCATGACAAGTGACCGCTGTGTGGTATTGGCCACCATCTGTTGGGTGTTGAGTTTTTCTATTACACTGATGTACGTATAACAATATCGATGTTGACATTTTGTGGACCAAATATCATTGACCATTTTTTTGTGATCTTGTTCCTTTGTTAGAAAATTCTTGCTCTGGTACAAACACTATTGAGTTGGAGGTCTTCATAATGTGTTTCCCAATACTGTTCATCCCTCTCACTGTGATTATTATTTCTTATATGAATATTATTGTCACCATCTTGAGGTTTCAATCAAATGTAAGTAGACAAAAGGCTTTCTCCACCTGTAGCACCCATCTTTTTGTAGTATCCATATTCTTCAGTACTCTACTGAGTGTTTATCTTTTCCCAAAAGGAGAACAGACACTGAACATTAGTAAAATCTTATCACTGCTGTATACTGTGTTAACACCATTGATCAATCCCATAATATACAGTTTGAGAAATAAAGACATAAAAAAATCTGTACAGGAAATAATCAGATTTGTACTTGGTTATCATGATATTACTATCTAGATAAAAATAATTTTTCCAGACTGTAAGAACAAAGGGATTTTTTTTCCTCATTTTTTACTCCTTGTTATGTAACACTCTCGTATACAGTTTTTTTTTTCTTAACATTTTGGTCCTCTAGTATCTATAAAAATTTTCCTAAATGCAGGCTTTCTGAGGCACATCATCATGACAGGCATGGGGGTCATCAGCAGACCTCCAGTTGTCATAGCAACCCATCAGTGCCCCGTGATCGTGATGTTAGATTTGAAAGCGACCTCCAGTATCATCGTGTTCAACCCCGGGCTCAATTCAAGATTCATTAAACCATCTCAGACAGATGTCTGTCCAACCTCTGTTTGAAGGCTTCCATTGGAGGAGAACTCACCACCTCTCATGGCAGCCTATTCTACTCCTTGATCACCTTCACTGTCAAAAAGGTTTTTCTAATGTTCTAATCTGTATCTTCTCCCTTTCAGTTTAATCCCGTTGCGTCTCATACTTTCATGTTCAAATAAAAGTAAGGATGATCCTTCTACACTGTGATATTCCTTCAGATATTTGTAGACAGCTATTACGTCTCCTCTTAGCCTTCTTTTTTGTATCTCCTTAACCATTCCTTGTAGTACATACCTTACAGTCTGCTCACCATCCTGGTCGTTCTTCTCTGAAATTGTCCCAGGTTTTCGATATCTTGTTTATAATGTGGTGCCAAAAACTGGACACAGTATTGCAGATGAGGCCTGATCAAGGAGGAGTAGATGGGGATAAATAATTCACGTGATCGAGACTCTATGCTTCTCTAATTACATCCTAGAACTCTATTTGCCTTTTTGCTGCTGCATCACACTGTTGATTCATGTGCAGTCTAATATCTATTAGTATACCCATATTTTTCACACATGCTGTTGCTTAGTTCAATTCCTCCCATTCTGTAGATGTCATTTTTGTTTTTCTTACCCAAATGTAGAATCTTGCATTTCTCCCTGTAAAACACTGTTAGTCGCCATCCATTGTTACCATATGTCGGAATAGGGCTAAAAAGGAGCCACTATGTCATTATTTCCATGATGTATTATTTTGAATACATATACAGAATCGCTTCTACTGATTTTAACACTGATAGATCCACAGCATTCTCATACATATCCTAGTAATACAGAAGATTAAATGGTTGGATCAGAAATGTCGATTTATTGTGCGATAAATGGCGAATACAGAAGGAACTAAAAGCAAGTGAACCCTAGAAAAAAACCCAAGTGACTCTAGAAGGTAGAACAAAAGATGCAAAGTTATATGATGGGTTAAGTGGATATGACCATAGTTTCTTTTATTAAAGTTACCAGGTACTTTATATTCTCTCATGTCTTCTACAAACCAGCGCTAGTAAACTGCTTGTCATCCAAATACCTTAGAGCTGTAAGTCATCAGGCTGAAGGCTGTAGAGAAAACCATAGTGTTATTGGTCTGCGGAAAACACCAAAAATATAATGTAGAAAGGTGCGTTCGCAGCCCGGGGTCCACCGTGCAAGCGGAGCCTGCTGCTAGTAAAAATGGCGCGAGAAGCAAACTCTGTTATCCCGTAGAGTCGCCAACTTAAACGCCGTAATGCGCTGTGGCAATGAGTGCGAACTCTATTACTCCACAGAGCCGCTAGAAGGAGAGCCGCAGCGCTATATGGCGATGTGTGCGCACTCACTAGACACAACTGAGTGGCAAAGAAAACACGCTAGGGCGCTGACTAGCGTTGAAAGCGAACCCTGTTACGTCACAGGGCCGCTGAGAAAAAGCACTGTGTCCTGTAAGGCTCTCAGGTACACAGTTAAGTGCTAAGCGTACATAAAGCGTGATCATGTGCTAATGTCTTCGCGGGAGTCACCCGCAATCTATGGCGTCTGAACTCCAGACCCTGAATACAGCAATCAAAACTCCTCACCGGTTATGCCGGTAATCTAGGGCATCTAGGACACCGACCCTGACCAGTTTCCATACCAAACTCCTAACCGATTAAGTTGGTATTCTAGTGGCTTATTTCAGCCGGGTCCCTATCCACACATACACATGACCACACTGGCGCATAGCATACAATGGTTGATATTAGCGCATGGCGACCCAGCCATGCTACCCTTTTATAGCAACAGCTACAGGTAGTGTTGAGCATTCCGATACCGCAAGTATCGGGTATCGGCCGATATTCGCTGTATCGGAATTCCGATACTTAGTTCCGATATTTTTCATATATCGTATACCGGAATCGGAAGTTCCCATAATTCTTTGAGAGGCAATGTGATTTTAGTCAGCCAATGAGGAATCTTATGAAGTGTGGGCACATCCTGTAATGCTGCGGTCATGTTAACTAATGGCATGGCTGTGATTGGCTGCTGAAATGATGTCAGAATGCACTATAAAAGGCGCCGCCCCATTTTAGCGTCACTGTGCTGTGAACTCAGTTAGGGACAGAACGCTGCTGTGCTGACTCTGAGGGACAGTTAGACATTGCGATTTTGTGTACTCTACTGTGCTTTAGGCAGGTTAGTTTACCAACCGCTGTGTAAAGCTTCCTTTTGCCAGTGTTGTTTTAACAGCTCTGTGCAAGGTGTGTGTGAGAGTGCAGGTGACGCTGCAGTTTGCTCTGCATCCACCGCTGTTTGTAGGCATCTGCAAGTGTCACTCACTGACTCTTTTTTTTATTTGATTTTGTGGAATTGGTGCAGCTCCATTATATTTGCAAAAAATCTAATCTATTAGTGTGACGCGCTTCCATCCGTATACAATAAATTGGTTGCAAACACTATAGAAGTAGACAAAGGGGCCTTTCACAGCTACTGAACAGTTGTGTTTCAGTGTTCACTGTAGTCTGTGAGCTTTTCATTTTTTGAGTGCAGATCATGCTCCAGTTAGTTCTTCAACTACTGCTGGTTGTAGTCTGCTGAGCGTGTGTCACTGCCTCATCCTTCACATTTTTCTCTAATTGGTGCTGCTCCATTATATTTGAAAAAAATCTAATCTATTAGTGTGACGCGCTTCCATCCGTATACAATACAGTGGTTGCAAACACTATAGAAGTAGACAAAGGGGCCTTTCACAGCTACTGAACAGTTGTGTTTCAGTGTTCACTGTTGTCTGTGAGCTTTTCATTTTTTGAGTGCAGATCATGCTCCAGTTAGTTCTTCAACTACTGCTGGTTGTAGTCTGCTGAGCGTGTGTCACTGCCTCATCCTTCACATTTTTCTCTAATTGGTGCTGCTCCATTATATTTAAAAAAAATCTAATCTATTAGTGTGACGCGCTTCCATCCGTATACAATACAGTGGTTGCAAACACTATAGAAGTAGACAAAGGGCCTTTCACAGCTACTGAACAGTTGTGTTTCAGTGTTCACTGTAGTCTGTGAGCTTTTCATTTTTTGAGTGCAGATCACGCTCCAGTTAGTTCTTCAACTACTGCTGGTTGTAGTCTGCTGAGCGTGTGTCACTGCCTCATCCTTCACATTTTTCTCTAATTGGTGCTGCTCCATTATATTTGAAAAAAATCTAATCTATTAGTGTGACGCGCTTCCATCCGTATACAATACAGTGGTTGCAAACACTATAGAAGTAGACAAAGGGGCCTTTCACAGCTACTGAACAGTTGTGTTTCAGTGTTCACTGTAGTCTGTGAGCTTTTCATTTTTTGAGTGCAGATCACGCTCCAGTTAGTTCTTCAACTACTGCTGTTGTAGTCTGCTGAGCGTGTGTCACTGCCTCATCCTTCACATTTTTCTCTAATTGGTGCTGCTCCATTATATTTGAAAAAAATCTAATCTATTAGTGTGACGCGCTTCCATCCGTATACAATACAGTGGTTGCAAACACTATAGAAGTAGACAAAGGGGCCTTTCACAGCTACTGAACAGTTGTGTTTCAGTGTTCACTGTAGTCTGTGAGCTTTTCATTTTTTGAGTGCAGATCACGCTCCAGTTAGTTCTTCAACCACTGCTGGTTGTAGTCTGCTGAGCGTGTGTCACTGCCTCATCCTTCACATTTTTCTCTAATTGGTGCTGCTCCATTATATTTGAAAAAAATCTAATCTATTAGTGTGACGCGCTTCCATCCGTATACAATACATTGGTTGCAAACACTATAGAAGTACACAAAGGGGCCTTTCACAGCTACTGAACAGTTGTCTGCAGTGTTCACTGCAGTCTCTGAGGAATAACCACACTTAGGCCTTATAACTTTTCTGACTTTCTTTATCAATCTACCAAGATGAAGAAGGCAGGGAGTAAGGCACGTGGTCGTGGCCGGGGAGTTTCAGCAGGGAGAGGACGTGGGGATTCTGTGGCTGCTGCCGCACCCAGTGACACAGCATCCACCAGTTTTCCCCGTGAGCGTTCCTTTATGCGCACTTTTGTAGGAGCTCAGCGTACCCCTCTGCTGCGGGAAGAACAAATTGAAGCCGTTGTTGGTTGGATGGCAGCCAATGCATCGACTTCAATTGCTTCCACCTCCTCTCAGGACCACAGCACTGTTGAACAACCATCTGTCTCTTCACCGCCTGCCAAATTGCCCAGGCAGTCAGAGAGTTCTGAACTGGAGCCAGCTGAGTCTCTGCTTCTGTTCTCAGAATCTGTTGGCTTGGAAACAGGGGCCCAGCCAAGCAGCATTCTGGAATGTGAAGAAGAGGCAGTATGCAGTGATGCGCAACAGCTGTGTCTCTCTGAATGTGAAGAGGCGGGTGAGCCAGTGCCGATGGTCAGCACACCGCAGAACGCATCTGATGATGATGAGACTCAGGTGCCATTTTCTGTTGAGCAAGGTGCTGGCCAGACCACCCAACAGCAGCAGGTGTTGGAAGAGGGTAGTGGAGATGATGAGGTCCAAGACCCAACATGGCGTGAGGAACAGGAAGGTGGTGGCAGCAGCTCTGAGGAAGAGATTGCCCCAACGGTCCAAACAGTAAGGAGAGGTAGGCTGCAGACTCGGTTGCCTGTACCCTCCAGTTTGGCACCCGTTCGTAGCAGTTCTCTTCCAACAGCCAAACCGGGCGCTCCCAGGACTTGCACTGCGTGGTCCTTTTTTGACACACTTGCAGATGATATTTGCTATGTCAAATGCAAGCTGTGTAATCAAAAAGTTAAAAGAGGTAAAAATATCAGTAACCTCAATACCACAAATATGTGGAAACATGTACGGACAAAGCACGTAGCTGAGTTACAAAGACACACTGGAGATGTAGGCCAACCTACAGCAGCACCTACATCTTAAGCTCGTGTTGGAGCCTCTTCCTCCAGCTCACACACAGCTGGTTCGGCTTCCTCACAGGATCGCCATGGAAGAACCTCTGTAACTGTTGTCCAGAGACCCAGTGTTATTCCACCCACAGCTGCAAGTTCCCTGTCATCCTCACACTCCCAGGCCACAAAACAGCCATCGGTAGCACAGGCATGGGATAAAAGACGGCCATACTCGGCAAACCATCCACGAGCACAGCTCTGAATGCTGGCATTGCAAAACTCCTGTCCCTTGAAATGCTGTCATTCAGGCTGGTGGAGACTGACAGTTTCCGTGACTTAATGTCATTGGCAGTCCCACAATACAATGTGCCCAGCCGATTTTATTTCAGCAGGCAAGCCGTCCCTGGTCTGCAAAAGCATGTTGAGGGAAAAATTAAACATGCGCTACTAAACGCCGTCAGTAGCAAGGTCCACCTGATCACCGATGCGTGGACCAGTACCCATGGCCAGGGACGATACCTTTCCCTCACTGCCCATTGGGTCAATGTTGTGGAGCCGGGTACAGATCTTGCGAGTGGCGCTGTACGTGTTCTGCCAACTCCAAGGATTGCAGGAATCAAGTCTGTCCACATTGACTCCTCCTCCTACTCCAGTTCCTCAGAATCATTGCTGCAGGAGCCGTCACGGTCTACCTCCACATGGACCCGTGAACGTTTACCTGATGCAACCGATATGAGCACAGCCGTGGCCAAACGTCAACAGGCCGTCCTGAAATTAATTTACATGGGGAATCGAAGCCACACAGCGCAGGAGCTCTGGAATGCCATCAAGCAGGAGAGCGACGTGTGGTTTTTGCCAGCGAATCTCCAGCCAGGCTTGGTAGTGTGTGACAATGGCCGAAATCTGGTGGCAGCTCTGGGCCTTGGCAACCTCACTCACATACCATGTCTGGCACATGTGCTCAACTTGGTCGTGCAGAGTTTTTTGAGGGACTATCCGGATCTTGATGCACTGCTGCACAAGGTCCGCCTAGAGTGCGCTCACTTGCGACGTTCCAGCATGGCCAGATCGCGCATTGCAGCTCTGCAACGCAGATTTCGCCTTCCTGAACATCGCATCATATGTGACGTACCCACCAGGTGGAATTCCACGTTACATATGTTGGAGCGGTTGTGTGAGCAGCAGCCAGCAGTAATGGAGTATCAGCTGCATCAGGCGCAATCAACTCGCAATTTGCGTCGTTCACACTTCACCACTACTGAGTGGGCCTCTATGAAGGACATCTGCCACGTTTTGCGTGCGTTTGATGAGTCAACGCGGATGGCGAGTGCAGATGATGCACTAGTCAGCCTGACTGTCCCCCTTATCTGCCTGCTTCAAAAAACACTGCAAGCAATAAGGGATGAGGTTTTGGAAGAGGTGGAGGATGAGGAGTCACAAATTCCATCACCTTCTGGACAGTCAGCGCAACGTGGTTCCTCACAAAGGGCTGGGCAGTGTTCACTTTGTGAGGAGGATGAGGAGGAGTCAATGGAGGAGGAAGACATCGCTCCAGAGGGAGGTACACAACGCTCTAGTCAGTATGTAGAGCGAGGGTGGGGTGATGCAGAGCAGTCAGAGATGACGCCTCTTGCAGGGGACAGCGTTTCTTGGCCAGTTGGGAGTCTGCAGCACATGGTTGATTTCATGCTGCAGTGCCTGAGAAACGACCGCAGCATCGCCCACATTCTCACCACGTCTGATTATTGGGTGTACACCCTCCTAGACCCTCGCTACCGGGACAACTTACAAAGCCTCATCACACCGTTGAACCGGGAGCGTAAAATGCGGGAGTACCAAGACATACTGGTGCAATCCATAATGTTCTCCATTCCAGCCGAGAGCACTGCTGCTGCTACTGCTTTACAAAGCAGCTCTGTGCGTCGAGGCAGTGGAGACAGCTCTGCAACAAGAGGGAGCACAAGCAGCGCCTCTGCACAGGGCAAGACCAGTATGTTCCAAATGTGGCGAAGTTTTGTGGCAGCGCCACCAATGTCTACACCATCCGAGACGGCTCCAGTCAGCAGGAGGCAACGTTTCCGTAAGATGGTGACAGACTACATGTCTTTCCCTCTCAGTGTACTCCCAGATGGCTCTTCCCCATTCAAGTTTTGGGTCTCTAAGCTGGATACATGGCCAGAGCTTAGCCAGTATGCATTGGAGGTGCTGGCTTGCCCTGCTGCCAGTGTATTATCGGAGCGCGTCTTTAGTGCCGCAGGTGGTGTACTAACAGACCGTCGCATGCGACTATCCTCCGATAATGTAGACCGGCTTACTTTTCTGAAAATGAACAAGGCATGGATCTCGCCAGAATTTGTCTGTCCGTTTTCAGATTAAATAACTGGTTCGCAACGTTATCCATGTCTCCTGTTCCCTACACATGCACAGAAAAACCCATGTCGAACATGCTCCAAATAGGGAAGAGCCGTCACCCTGATTGTTATGCTTAAAACAGAAATTGTGAAGTTTTCCAGGCCTAGAATGATAAATTTTTATGACAAATATGGACAAATAATAATTTGTCATCACAGCGCATATCTGCACATGTCTATTATAAATGGTAACAAAAACTAAAACATAGTCTTCACTTTTTGAAATTAATGCATAAAAGTACATTTCATACTTATCAATTAATGCTTTTTAAGGAACTTTATCTGTACCTGTAAGATAATGCAGTCAATGGATGTACAAATCATAAAATCCTCATCATCATCATCACGATTTTTATTTATGACAGACATTATAAAAATACACATACTGATGCCAACTGTAACTTCACACACCATATATGAAATGGCCAGCATCTAAACCTGGTAATAATGTGCAATAATAAATTATTACATCTATAAAGTGCATCATGCATACTGACAATAGGTAGTACTAGTTATACCTGCAAGTGCTGTTGAAACAACCACAACAGATATAAATTAATAATGGTATATAGGTATCACAGTGCATAGTTACTCATGGACAATGTCGATGTAATACTGTACCTCAATAAAGTCAGCGTGAACCATTATGCTTGTTAGTCTTGTAGATTGTTAAAGAGGGAACGGTCTTTTTTTGTTGGTCATAGGTGGAGTATTAGACAGTAAATGATTACTGCTGTTGTATTTTTGGCGTCCCTAGGGCGCAATAACGCTGCGTAACGTCACATTTTATAGAGTCATCTAATTGACACACGCTACCCTACAGTAGGAAGGTAGTGTTGACGGATAAAGCCTTGCGCAACCAGCATGCTTTTACCCTCTTCAACACTGTCCAAGCAAAAAATGCATGATTGCAGCCGCAGACTTTATTGACGTACAGTATAACATCGCCATTACCCATCAGAGGCTGTCCACTGTCTGATACAGACATAGAATATATCTTTGCTATCCGTAGCCTTTCTTTCACCTACACTTGCAGGCACACACTTAAATTGTGACAATGCATTATGTTTTTTTAAATGGTTATTTTTTATCGTACATTATTGTGTCATCACATTGATGAGTCCATGCTGGACATGTCATACATGCTGTACAAAGTAACAATTTTATTAACTTAAATAATTGAAATGTCTGTGACTGTCACATCTAAATTGCAATGATGATGATGATGAGTGACGATTACAAAATCCATTGTCTTCACTATGTTATGGTTTAACATAGCGTTCCTTAAGCATTATTCATAAATACAAAAATGGACTTTTATTCTTAAATTTACAACACTATATTTTGTAACCAATTTTTTGGGTGGTGTGTTGTTCCATTTCTTGTTGGCATGTGCATATATGCGTTTATATTTGCAGTGTCTTTATTTTTATTATTGAAGTTAGGAAACATGTGTATCTTCGTACCGTGTTAGCCATTAGATAGAAAAATATTTACACTTGAGAGTCCACAGTGGTTGATACCTTTGAATGGATAACTGAAAGATGGTAACAAATTGCAAGCTTTCGAGGCTACTCACGTCTCTTCATCAGGCAAAGACTAAAACAAAAAATGAAGCATCACATATTTCTATACACAACAGGACACAGGAATAGTGCAATAGGTAAGACAAGTAAGTGACGTGTAGCAGAACTGTCATTATCACAGAGGGATGAACATAAATATTGGAACAGTTCCTAGATAAGGATAGAAAGTTTTATTGCCCTCTGATTGGGGTCTGGTTTTGTGTTTTAATGCCCCTGGAAGGGCAGAGACGCAGATTCCTTAATTGATATAGAATGACATAAATCCGTGTGATCTATTCATTCCATCACTAACAGTGTCAAAGGTCATGATGAGCTTATATTCTGAAACCTTTGTATCTTTGTCATATTTGAAGTTATATTTTAATAACAGTAATTCCATATCCATCATGCTATGACCGGGCATACAAAAGTGTTTTGCCACAGGTAAATCCATTATTTTTTGTCTTATCGTGTGGCGCTGATAATTCATCCTTGTTCTCATTTTTTGGCCGGTCTACCCTCACTTGTCCCTCCCTCACTTGTCTTACCTATTCCTGTGTCCTGTTGTGTGTACAAATATGTGATTCTTCCATTTTTTTTTTAGTCTTAGCCTGATGAAGAGACCTGAGTAGTCTCGAAAGCTTTGAATTTGTTACCATATTTTCAGTCAGCCATTAAACGGTATCAACCACAGAGGACTGTCAAGTATAAATATTTTTCTATTCTTGGAATTGAAATTCATCATTTTATTGTCGTAGTAAAACTTCATTTATTCTTGTTTGAAGTACATACATTTGCAATGGCCACGTAACAAGGCAATAAAGTCAATATTTTGTGCCTACACCCTCCTTGACCCTGGGCTTCAACAGCGCCAGTTGCTGCTCAGAAGTGTTAGATGCACAGATGAAAACAATCGCTGATGTGTTTGTCGGGTTCAGTAACGCCTGCTGTTCCCCTGCTGTGTGTCTGGCAAAAATTACTGCTGCTAACTACAACTTCAACTTCAAACGTCTCATACTAGGCCTCTGCCTACACCCTCCTTGACCCTGTGCTTCAACAGCGCCAGTTGCTGCTCAGAAGTGTTAGATGCACAGATGAAAACAATCGCTGATGTGTTTGTGGGGTTCAGTAACGCCTGCTGTTCCCCTGCTGTGTGTCTGGCAAAAATTACTGCTGCTAACTACAACTTCAACTTCAAACGTCTCATACTAGGCCTCTGCCTACACCCTCCTTGACCCTGGGCTTCAACAGCGCCAGTTGCTGCTCAGAAGTGTTAGATGCACAGATGAAAACAATCGCTGATGTGTTTGTGGGGCTCAGTAACGCCTGCTGTTCCCCTGCTGTGTGTCTGGCAAAAATTACTGCTGCTAACTACAACTTCAACTTCAAACGTCTCATACTAGGCCTCTGCCTACACCCTCCTTGACCCTGGGCTTCAACAGCGCCAGTTGCTGCTCAGAAGTGTTAGATGCACAGATGAAAACAATCGCTGATGTGTTTGTGGGGCTCAGTAACGCCTGCTGTTCCCCTGCTGTGTGTCTGGCAAAAATTACTGCTGCTAACTACAACTTCAACTTCAAACGTCTCATACTAGGCCTCTGCCTACACCCTCCTTGACCCTGGGCTTCAACAGCGCCAGTTGCTGCTCAGAAGTGTTAGATGCACAGATGAAAACAATCGCTGATGTGTTTGTGGGGTTCAGTAACGCCTGCTGTTCCCCTGCTGTGTGTCTGGCAAAAATTACTGCTGCTAACTACAACTTCAACTTCAAAACGTCTCATACTAGGCCTCTGCCTACACCCTCCTGACCCTGGGCTTCAACAGCGCCATTGCTGCTCAGAAGTGTTAGATGCAAGATGAAAACAATCGCTGATGTTTTGTGGGGTTCAGTAACGCCTGCTGTTCCCCTGCTGTGTGTCTGGCAAAAATTACTGCTGCTAACTACAACTTCAACTTCAAACGTCTCATACTAGGCCTCTGCCTACACCCTCCTTGACCCTGGGCTTCAACAGCGCCAGTTGCTGCTCAGAAGTGTTAGATGCACAGATGAAAACAATCGCTGATGTGTTTGTGGGGTTCAGTAACGCCTGCTGTTCCCCTGCTGTGTGTCCGGCAAAAATTACTGCTAGCTACCTAATCATGGTGAAAAAAACCTGACATCTCAAAGTGTCTAGTGCTACACATAGATATGAGGCTACACCCTGATTTCTAAGCTGTAAACATTTGAAACGTCAACTTTCAAACCATAAAATGATTAGTCTTTGTCACAAATCTGTAACAAAATAAATGTGACATATTATTACAGATATGCACATGTCGAAAACAAATGCAAACACAAAATCCTACTTATGCTATAGGATACTGATGGTCAACCTTGTCACTCCATAGCTTAGACAAATCCAACTCACATCATGATGACTCCAATGCTGCAATGTTGGAAGTGCATAATGTGGGTTGAACTTTGACAACTGCTGCAGTGCGAAGGTTATACTTCAGTGTTCTTGCCTTTGAAATAAAAGCATACAAGTAAATATAATAATCCAATGTTGATTAAGGGACGTGATGTACACGTGTAATATTGTGCAAACAATGCATGTAGGAATAGTCCTCTTCAACATTACTTATATTTGTGTCATTTTAAAAAATACATATTTGATTAGAAAGTTAACAGCCCATATCATAAAGGTCCTTCATGTAAACATGATAATCGCTAACAAAAATCATGCATTACCTTGGTAAAGTCAATAGTGCATAGTCACAATAGCAAAATATATACCTGTAAGTGGTGCTGAAAGAACGACAACTGATAGAATAGGTGAATGATATCTATTTATCAGACTGAATAGCGACACCTGTGCAATGTCGATATAATACTGTACCTTAACAAAACAGCTGTGTCACACCTCACACTCGTTTTTCTTGTAGCTTGTTATGTAATAGGGCACATGCGTGTATGTTTCATCATAGGTGCATGTTTACTGAGTAAAGCAGTCATGACAACGCCTTTGTGTTGTCGGTACGCTTGCGATGATGAACGATGCGCACCTAGTGTTGAGCATTCCGATACCGCAAGTATCGGGTATCGGCCGATATTCGCGTTATCGGAATTCCGATACTTAATTCCGATACTTTTTCAATATCGTATACCGGAATCGGAAGTTCCCATAATTCTTTGAGAGGCAATGTGATGTTAGTCAGCCAATGATGAATCTTATGAAGTGTGGGCACATCCTGTAATGCTGCGGTCATCTTAACTAATGGCATGGCTGTGATTGGCTGCTGAAATGATGTCAGAATGCACTATCAAAGGCGCCGCAGCCATTTTAGCGTCACTGTGCTGTGAACTCAGTTAGGGACAGAACGCTACTCTGCTCACTCTGAGGGACAGTTAGATATTGCGATTTTGTGTACTACTGTGCTTGAGGCAGGCTAGTTTACCAACCGCTGTGTAAAGCTTCATTTTGCCAGTGTTGTTTTAACAGCTCTGTGCAAGGTGTGTGTGTGACAGTGCAGGTGACGCTGCAGTTTGCTCTGCATCCACCGCTGTTTGTAGGCATCTGCACGTGTCACTGACTCTTTTTTTTTTTATTTTATTTTGTGGAATTGGTGCAGCTCCATTATTTAGAAAAAAATCAAATCTATTAGTGTGACGCGCTTCCATCCATATACAATACATTGGTTGCAAACACTATAGAAGTACAGAAAGGAGCCTTTCACAGCTACTGAACAGTTGTCTGCAGGGTTTACTGTAGTCTGTGAGCTTTTAATTTTGTGAGTGCAGATTACGCTCCAGTTAGTTCTTCAACCACTGCCGGTTGTAGTCTGCTGAGCGTGTGTCACTGCCTCATCCTTCACATTTTTCTCTAATTGGTGCTGCTCCATTTTAGTGGAAAAAAATCTAATCTATTAGTGTGACGCGCTTCCATCCGTATACAATACATTGGTTGCAAACACTATAGAAGTAGACAAAGGGGCCTTTAACAGCTACTGAACAGTTGTGTTTCAGTGTTCACTGTAGTCTGTGAGCTTTTCATTTTTTGAGTGCAGATTACGCTCCAGTTTGTTCTTCAACCACTGCCGGTTGTAGTCTGCTGAGCGTGTGTCACTGCCTCATCCTTCACATTTTTCTCTAATTGGTGCTGCTCCATTTTAGTGGAAAAAAATCTAATCTATTAGTGTGACGCGCTTCCATCCGTATACAATACATTGGTTGCAAATACTATAGAAGTACACAAAGGGGCCTTTAACAGCTACTGAACAGTTGTGTTTCAGTGTTCACTGTAGTCTGTGAGCTTTTCATTTTGTGAGTGCAGATTACGCTCCAGTTTGTTCTTCAACCACTGCCGGTTGTAGTCTGCTGAGCGTGTGTCACTGCCTCATCCTTCACATTTTTCTCTAATTGGTGCTGCTCCATTTTAGTGGAAAAAATCTAATCTATTAGTGTGACGCGCTTCCATCCGTATACAATACATTGGTTGCAAACACTATAGAAGTAGACAAAGGGGCCTTTAACAGCTACTGAACAGTTGTGTTTCAGTGTTCACTGTAGTCTGTGAGCTTTTCATTTTGTGAGTGCAGATTACGCTCCAGTTTGTTCTTCAACCACTGCCGGTTGTAGTCTGCTGAGCGTGTGTCACTGCCTCATCCTTCACATTTTTCTCTAATTGGTGCTGCTCCATTTTAGTGGAAAAAAATCGAATCTATTAGTGTGACGCGCTTCCATCCGTATACAATACATTGGTTGCAAACACTATAGAAGTACACAAAGGGGCCTTTCACAGATACTGAACAGTTGTCTGCAGGGTTCACTGTAGTCTGTGAGGAATAACCACACTTAGGCCTTATAACTTTTCTGACTTTCTTAATCAATCTACCAAGATGAAGAAGTCAGTGAGTAAGGCACGTGGTCGTGGTCGAGGCCGTGGATTTGCAGCAGGGAGAGGACGTGGGGATTCTGTGGCTGCTGCCGCACCCAGTGACACAGCATCCACCAGTTTTCCCCGTGAGCGTTCCTTTATGCGCACTTTTGTAGGAGCTCAGCGTACCCCCCTGCTGCGTGAAGAACAAATTGAAGCCGTTGTTGGTTGGATGGCAGCCAATGCATCGACTTCAATAGCTTCCACCTCCTCTCAGGACCACAGCACTGTTGAACAACCATCAGTCTCTTCACCGCCTGCCAAATTGCCCAGGCAGTCAGAGAGCTCTGTACAGTAGCCAGCTGAGTCTCTGCTTCTGTTCTCAGAATCTGTTGGCTTGCAAACAGGGGCCCAGCCAAGCAGCATTCTGGAATGTAAGAAGAGGCAGTATGCAGTGATGCGCAACAGCTGTGTCTCTCTGAATCTGAAGAGGCGGGTGAGCCAGTGCCGATGGTCAGCACACCGCAGAACGCATCTGATGATGATGAGACTCAGTTGCCAGTTTCTGTTGAGCATGGTGCTGGCCAGACCACCCAACAACAGCAGGTGTTGGAAGAGGGTAGTGGTGGAGATGATGAGGTCCAAGACCCAACATGGCGTGAGGAACAGGAAGGTGGTGGGAGCAGCTCTGAGGAAGAGATTGCCCCAACGGTCCAAACAGTAGGGAGAGGTAGGCTGCAGACTCGCTTGCCTGTAGCCTCCAGTTTGGCACCCGTTCGGAGCAGTTCTCTTCCAACAGCCAAACCGGGCGCTCCCAGGACTTGCTCTGCGTGGTCCTTTTTTGATACAGTTGCAGATGATATTTGCTATGTCAAATGCAAGCTGTGTAATCAAAAAATTAAAAGAGGTAAAAGTGTCAGTAACCTTAATACAACAAATATGTGGAAACATGTGCGGTCAAAGCCTTTGTTGAGTTACAAAGACACACTGGAGATGTAGGCCAACCTACAGCAGCACCTACATCTTCAGCTCGTGTTGGAGCCTCTTCCTCCAGTTCACACACAGCTGGTTCGGCTTCCTCACAGGATCGCCATGGAAGAACCTCTGTCACTGTTGTCCAGAGACACAGTGTTATTCCACCCACAGCTGCAAGTTCCCTGTCATCCTCACACACCCAGGCCACAAAACAGCCATCGGTAGCACAGGCATGGGATAAAAGACGGCCATACTCGGCAAACCATCCACGAGCACAGGCTCTGAATGCTGGCATTGCAAAACTCCTGTCCCTTGAAATGCTGTCATTCAGGCTGGAAGAGTGCGCTCACTTGCGACGTTCCAGCATGGCCAGATCGCGCATTGCAGCTCTGCAACGCAGATTGCGCCTTCCTGAACATCGCATCATATGTGACGTATCCACCAGGTGGAATTCAACGTTACATATGTTGGAGCGGTTGTGTGAGCAGCAGCCAGCAGTTATGGAGTATCAGCTGCATCAGGCGCAATCAACACGCAATTTGCGCCGTCCACACTTCACCATTAATGAGTGGGCCACTATGAAGGACATGTGCCACGTTTTGCGTGCGTTTGATGAGTCAACGCGGATGGCGAGTGCAGATGATGCACTAGTCAGCCTGACTGTCCCCCTTATCTGCCTGCTTCAAAAAACACTGCAAGCAATAAGGGATGAGGTTTTGGAAGAGGTGGAGGATGAGGAGTCACAAATTCCATCACCTTCTGGAAAGTCAGCGCAACGTGGTTCCTCACAAAGGGCTGGGCAGGGCTCACTTTGTGAGGAGGATGAGGAGGAGGAGTCAATGGAGGAGGAAGACATCGCTCCAGAGGAGGTACACAACGCTCTAGTCAGTATGTAGAGCGAGGGTGGGGTGATGCAGAGCAGGCAGAGATAACGCCTCTTGCAGAGGACAGCGTTTCTTTGCCAGTTGGGAGTCTGCAACACATGGTTGATTTCATGCTGCAGTGCCTAAGAAACGACCACCGCATCGCCCACATTCTCACGACGTCTGATTATTGGGTGTACACCCTCCTAGACCCTCGCTACCGGGACAACGTCAAAAGCCTCATCACACCGTTGAACCGGGAGCGTAAAATGCTGGGAGTACCAAGACACACTGGTGCAATCCCTAATGTTCTACCTTACTGCCGAGAGCACTGCTGCTGCTACTGCTTTACAAAGCAGCTCTGTGCGTCGAGGCAGTGTAGAGAGCTCTGCAACAAGAGGGAGCACACGCAGTGCCTCTGCACAGGGAAAGACCAGTATGTTAAAAATGTGGCAAAGTTTTGTGGCAGCGCCACAAATGTCTACACCATCCGAGAGGGCTCCAGTCAGCGGGAGGCAACGTATCCGTCAGATGGTGACAGACTACTTGGCTTTGCCTCTCAGTGTACTCCCAGATGGCTCTTCCCCATTCAAGTTTTGGGTCTCTAAGCTGGATACATGGCCAGAGCTTAGCCAGTATGCATTGGAGGTGCTGGCTTGCCCTGCTGCCAGTGTATTATCGGAGCGCGTCTTTAGTGCTGCAGGTGGTGTACTAACAGACCGTCGCATGCGACTATCCTCCGATAATGTAGACCGGCTTACTTTTCTGAAAATGAACAAGGCATGGATCTCGCCAGAATTTGTCTGTCCGTTTTCAGATTAAATAACTGGTTCGCAACGTTATCCATGTCTCCTGTTATGTTCATCTTTCTACCACCTGAACTCTACTCCCTGGGCTCCAACACTGCCAGTTGCTGCTCAGAAGTGTCGTGTCCACAGAACAAAACACAAGCTCTACTGTTAGTGGGGTTCAGTAACGCCAGCTGTTCCCTTGCTGTGTGAACGGCAAGAAGTCTCCTGTTCCCGACACATGGACAGAAAAACACAGGACCAACATGCTCCAAATAGGGAAGAGCCGTCACCCTGCTTGTTATGCTGAAAACATGAAATTGTGAAGTTTTGCAGGCCTAGAATGATAAATTTTTATGACAAATATGGACAAATAATAATTTGTCATCACAGCGCATATCTGCACATGTCTATTAGAAATGGTAACAAAAAATAAAACATAGTCTACTCTTCACATTTTGAAATTAATGCATAAAAGTACATTTCAGACTTATGAATTAATGCTTTTTAAGGAACTTTATCTGTACCTGTAAGATAATGCAGTCAATGGATGTACGAATCATTAATCCTCATCATCATCATCACGAGTTTTATTTATGACAGACATTATAAAATACACATACTGATGCCAACTGTAACTTCAAACACCATATATGAAATGGCCAGCATCTAAACCTGGTAATAATGTGCAATAATAAATTATTACATCTAGAAAGTGCATCATCATACTGACAATAGGTAGTTATACCTGCAAGTGCTGTTGAAACAACCACAAGAGATATAAATTAATGCTGGTATATAGGTATCACAGTGCATAGTTACTCATGGACAATGTTGATGTAATACTGTATCTCAATTAAGTCAGCGTCAACCATTAGGCTTGTTAGTCTTGTACATTGTTAAAGAGGGAACGTAATTTTTTTGTTTGTCATAGGTGGAGTATTACACATTAAATTATTACTGCTGTATTTTTTTTTGCGTCCCTAGTGCGCAATAACGCAGCCTAACCTCACATTTGATAGTCAGCTAATTGCCACACGCTACCCTACCCTACGCGTGACAGTAGGAAGGTAGTGTTGACGGATAAAGCTTTGCGCAACCAGACATTCTTTTACCCTCTTCAACACTCTACAAGCAAAAAATGCATGATTTCAGCCGCAGACTTTATTGACGTACAGTATAACATCGGCATTACCCATCAGAGGCTGTCCACTGTCTGATACAGACATAGAATATACCTTTGCTATCCGTAGCCTTTGTTTCACCTACACTTGCAGGCACACACTTAAATTGTGACAAACAATGCCTAATGTTTTTTTAAATGGTTATTTTTTATCGTACATTATTGTGTCATCAATCACATTGATGAGTCCATGCTGGACATGTCATACATGCTATAGAAAGTTACGATTTTATGAACTTAAATAATTGAAATGTCTGTGACTGTCACATAAAATTTGCGATGATGATGATGAGTGACTATTACAAAATCCATTGTCTTCACTATGTTATGGTTTAACATAGCGTTCCTTAAGCATTATTCATAAAAAAAAAGGACTTTTATTCTTAAATTTACAACACTATATTTTGTTACCAATTTTTTGGGTGTTGTGTTGTTCCATTTATTTTTGGCATGTGCATATATGCGTTTATATTTGTATTTTCTTTATTTTTCCTTCTTGAAATTAGAAAACATGTGTATCTTTGTACCGTGTTAGCCAGTAGATAGAAAAATATTTAGACTTCAGAGTCAGCAGTGGTTGATACCTTTTAATGGATAACTGAAAAGATGGAAACAAATTGCAAGCTTTCAAGGCTACTCACGTCTCTTCATCAGGCAAAGACTAAATAAAAAAATTAAGCATCACATATTTCTATACACAACAGGACACAGGAATAGTGCAATAGTAAGACAGTAAGTGACGTGTATCAGAACTGTCATTATCTCACAGGGATGAACATAAATATTGGAACAGTTCCTAGAAAATGGATAGAAAGTTTGATTGCCCTCTCATTGGCAACTTTTTTTGGGTTTTCATGACCCTGGAAGGGCATAGACGCAGATTCCTTAATTGATATAGAATGACATAAATCCATGTGATCTATTCATTCCATCACTAACAGTGTCAAAGGTCATGATGAGCTTATATTCTGAAACCTTTGTACGTTTCTCATATTTGAAGTTATATTTTAATACCAGTAATTCCATATCCATGATGCTATGACCGGGCATACAAAAGTCTTTTGCCACAGGTAAATTCATTAATTTATCTGTGATTGTGTGGCGCTGATAATTCATCCTTGTTCTCCTTTTTGTTGCCGGTCTCCCCTCACTTGTCCCTCCCTCACTTGTCTTAGCTATTCCTGTGTCCTGTTGTGTGTAGAAATATGTGATTCTTCATTTTTGGCTTTACTCTTAGCCTGATGAAGACACCTGAGTAGTCTCGAAAGCTTTGAATTTGTTACCATATTTTCAGTTAGCCATTAAACGTTATCAACCACAGAGGACTGTCAAGTATAAATATTTTTCTATTCTTGTAATTGAAATTCATCATTTTATTGTCGTAGTAAAACTTCATTTATTCTTGTTTGAAGTACATACATTTGCAATGGCCACGTAACAAGGCAATAACTCAATATTTTGTGCCTACACCCTCCTTGACCCTGGGCTTCAACAGCGCCAGTTGCTGCTCAGAAGTGTTAGATGCACAGATGAAAACAATCGCTGATGTGTTTGTGGGGTTCAGTAACGCCTGCTGTTCCCCTGCTGTGTGTCTGGCAAAAATTACTGCTGCTAACTACAACTTCAACTTCAAACGTCTCATACTAGGCCTCTGCCTACACCCTCCTTGACCCTGGGCTTCAACAGCGCCAGTTGCTGCTCAGAAGTGTTAGATGCACAGATGAAAACAATCGCTGATGTGTTTGTGGGGTTCAGTAACGCCTGCTGTTCCCCTGCTGTGTGTCTGGCAAAAATTACTGCTGCTAACTACAACTTCAACTTCAAACGTCTCATACTAGGCCTCTGCCTACACCCTCCTTGACCCTGGGCTTCAACAGCGCCAGTTGCTGCTCAGAAGTGTTAGATGCACAGATGAAAACAATCGCTGATGTGTTTGTGGGGTTCAGTAACGCCTGCTGTTCCCCTGCTGTGTGTCTGGCAAAAATTACTGCTGCTAACTACAACTTCAACTTCAAACGTCTCATACTAGGCCTCTGCCTACACCCTCCTTGACCCTGGGCTTCAACAGCGCCAGTTGCTGCTCAGAAGTGTTAGATGCACAGATGAAAACAATCGCTGATGTGTTTGTGGGGTTCAGTAACGCCTGCTGTTCCCCTGCTGTGTGTCTGGCAAAAATTACTGCTGCTAACTACAACTTCAACTTCAAACGTCTCATACTAGGCCTCTGCCTACACCCTCCTTGACCCTGGGCTTCAACAGCGCCAGTTGCTGCTCAGAAGTGTTAGATGCACAGATGAAAACAATCGCTGATGTGTTTGTGGGGTTCAGTAACGGCTGCTGTTCCCCTGCTGTGTGTCTGGCAAAAATTACTGCTGCTAACTACAACTTCAACTTCAAACGTCTCATACTAGGCCTCTGCCTACACCCTCCTTGACCCTGGGCTTCAACAGCGCCAGTTGCTGCTCAGAAGTGTTAGATGCACAGATGAAAACAATCGCTGATGTGTTTGTGGGGTTCAGTAACGCCTGCTGTTCCCCTGCTGTGTGTCTGGCAAAAATTACTGCTGCTAACTACAACTTCAACTTCAAACGTCTCATACTAGGCCTCTGCCTACACCCTCCTTGACCCTGGGCTTCAACAGCGCCAGTTGCTGCTCAGAAGTGTTAGATGCACAGATGAAAACAATCGCTGATGTGTTTGTGGGGTTCAGTAACGCCTGCTGTTCCCCTGCTGTGTGTCTGGCAAAAATTACTGCTGCTAACTACAACTTCAACTTCAAACATCTCATACTAGGCCTCTGCCTACACCCTCCTTGACCCTGGGCTTCAACAGCGCCAGTTGCTGCTCAGAAGTGTTAGATGCACAGATGAAAACAATCGCTGATGTGTTTGTGGGGTTCAGTAACGCCTGCTGTTCCCCTGCTGTGTGTCTGGCAAAAATTACTGCTGCTAACTACAACTTCAACTTCAAACATCTCATACTAGGCCTCTGCCTACACCCTCCTTGACCCTGGGCTTCAACAGCGCCAGTTGCTGCTCAGAAGTGTTAGATGCACAGATGAAAACAATCGCTGATGTGTTTGTGGGGTTCAGTAACGCCTGCTGTTCCCCTGCTGTGTGTCTGGCAAAAATTACTGCTGCTAACTACAACTTCAACTTCAAACATCTCATACTAGGCCTCTGCCTACACCCTCCTTGACCCTGGGCTTCAACAGCGCCAGTTGCTGCTCAGAAGTGTTAGATGCACAGATGAAAACAATCGCTGATGTGTTTGTGGGGTTCAGTAACGCCTGCTGTTCCCCTGCTGTGTGTCCGGCAAAAATTACTGCTAGCTACCTAATCATGGTGAAAAAAACATGACATCTCAAAGTGTCTAGTGCTACACATAGATATGAGGCTACACCATGATTTCTAAGCTGTAAACATTTGAAACGTCAACTTTCAAACCATAAAATGATTTGTCTTTGTCACAAATCTGTAACAAAATAATTGTGACATATTATTACAGATATGCACATGTCGAAAACAAATGCAAACACAAAAGCCTACTTATGCTATAGGATACTGATGGTCAACCTTGTCACTCCATAGCTTAGACAAATCCAACTCACATCATGATGCTCAAATACTGCAATGTTGGAAGTGCATAATGTGGGTTGAACTTTGACAACTGCTGCAGTGCGAAGGTTATACTTCAGTGTTCTTGCCTTTGAAATAAAAGCATACACAGTAAATATAATATCCAATGTTGATTAAGGGACGTGATGTACACCTGTAATATTGTGCAAACAATGCATGTAGGAATAGTCCTCTTCAACATTACTTATATTTGTGTCATTTTAAAAAATACATATTTGATTAGAAAGTTAACAGCCCATATCATAAAGGTCCTTCATGTAAACATGATAATCGCTAACAAAAATCATGCATTACCTTGGTAAAGTCAATAGTGCATAGTCACAATAGCAAAATATATACCTGTAAGTGGTGCTGAAAGAACGACAACTGATAGAATAGGTGAATGATATCTATTTATCAGACTGAATAGCGACACCTGTACAATGTCGATATAATACTGTACCTTAACAAAACAGCTGTGTCACACCTCACACGCATTTTTCTTGTAGCTTGTTATGTAATAGGGCACATGCGTGTATGTTTCATCGTAGGTGCATGTTTACTGAGTAAAGCAGTCATGACAACGCCTTTGTGTTGTCGGTACACTTGCGATGATGAACGATGCGCACCGTGAATGTTAGTCTGCGTCATAAGACGCACAGACGCTCCAATACCAAACGCGTCACAGCAGAAAGCCAGTCTGTGCGTCCAAACAAAGGCGCAAGCATACATGCACGTACCCTTTTATAAAGCTATATAAAAAAAAGGATGTAGTAGTAACGCACACTTTATTGAGGTACAGTATTACATCGCCATTCACCATCTGTGGCTATGCAGTCTCATCTATATATACCTTATCTATCCGTTGTCATGCTTGCAAGTCCACAGTCAGGCATAAATAGCTGTTTTCACTATGCACTTTTTTAAAGGTTTTTTTTGTTAATATAAATGATTGGCACATATTATCAGTATTACATGATGGAAATTTAGATATTTTTAAAAACTTTTTAGTGATATTATTCAGCAAATGAAAATGGTGTACATACTGTTACTTATCCATCATTAATGGATTCTGATATGTACTTGTATGCTTTTATTTAAAACCGTATAGCAGATTATTTAACCGATTTTTATTGTGGTTTGCATTGCTTTTCAACATGTTAATGTATGCGTTTATGTTTGTCAATTATTAATTTACATATATTTTTTTAAGTAAAATCATCATCTTATGGTACTAAAGGTTATATTTCTCTTGTTTGGAGTATAGACATTTTTAATTGACACGTAACAAGGAAAATACTTGATCTAGTATTTAAACATCCTCCTTGACCCTGGGCTCCAACACCGCCAGTTGTTGCTTGGAAGTGCTGTTAGCACAGTTAACACTTGCTCCTGTGTTACTGGGGTTCAGTAATGTCAGCTGTTCCCCTGCTGTGTGAACGGCAAAAAGTCCTGCTGCCTCCACCATGTTCTCTTCTCATCCCTGGGTTACAACACCGCCAGTTGTTTCTCGGAAGTGCTGTTAGCACAGTCTACACTTGCTCCTGTGTTACTGGGGTTCAGTAATGTCAGCTGTTCCCCTGCTGTGTGAACGGCAAAAAGTCCTGCTGCCTCCACCATGTTCTCTTCTCATCCCTGGGTTACAACACCGCCAGTTGTTTCTCGGAAGTACTGTTAGCACAGTTAACACTTGCTCCCGTGTTACTGGGGTTCAGTAATGTCAGCTGTTCCCCTGCTGTGTGAACGGCAAAAAGTCCTGCTGCCTCCACCATGTTCTCTTCTCATCCCTGGGTTACAACACCGCCAGTTGTTTCTCGGAAGTGCTGTTAGCACAGTCTACACTTGCTCCTGTGTTACTGGGGTTCAGTAATGTCAGCTGTTCCCCTGCTGTGTGAACGGCAAAAAGTCGTGCTGCCTCCACCCTGTTCTCTTCTCATCCCTGGGCTACAACACCGCCAGTTGTTTCTCGGAAGTGCTGTTAGCACAGTTAACACTTGCTCCCGTGTTACTGGGGTTCAGTAATGTCAGCTGTTCCCCTGCTGTGTGAACGGCAAACAGTCCTGCTGCCTCCACCATGTTTTCTTCTCATCCCTGGGTTACAACACCGCCAGTTGTTTCTCGGAAGTGCTGTTAGCACAGTCTACACTTGCTCCTGTGTTACTGGGGTTCAGTAATGTCAGCTGTTCCCCTGCTGTGTGAACGGCAAAAAGTCCTGCTGCCTCCACCATGTTCTCTTCTCATCCCTGGGTTACAACACCGCCAGTTGTTTCTCGGAAGTGCTGTTAGCACAGTTAACACTTGCTCCCGTGTTACTGGGGTTCAGTAATGTCAGCTGTTCCCCTGCTGTGTGAACGGCAAAAAGTCCTGCTGCCTCCACCATGTTCTCTTCTCATCCCTGGGTTACAACACCGCCAGTTGTTTCTCGGAAGTGCTGTTAGCACAGTCTACACTTGCTCCGTGTTACTGGGGTTCAGTAATGTCAGCTGTTCCCCTGCTGTGTGAACGGCAAAAAGTCGTGCTGCCTCCACCCTGTTCTCTTCTCATCCCTGGGCTACAACACCGCCAGTTGTTTCTCGGAAGTGCTGTTAGCACAGTTAACACTTGCTCCCGTGTTACTGGGGTTCAGTAATGTCAGCTGTTCCCCTGCTGTGTGAACGGCAAACAGTCCTGCTGCCTCCACCATGTTCTCTTCTCATCCCTGGGTTACAACACCGCCAGTTGTTTCTCGGAAGTGCTGTTAGCACAGTCTACACTTGCTCCTGTGTTACTGGGGTTCAGTAATGTCAGCTGTTCCCCTGCTGTGTGAACGGCAAAAAGTCCTGCTGCCTCCACCCTGTTCTCTTCTCATCCCTGGGCTACAACACCGCCAGTTGTTTCTCAGAAGTGCTGTTAGCACAGTTAACACTTGCTCCTGTGTTACTGGGGTTCAGTAATGTCAGCTGTTCCCCTGCTGTGTGAACGGCAAACAGTCCTGCTGCCTCCACCATGTTCTCTTCTCATCCCTGGGTTACAACACCGCCAGTTGTTTCTCGGAAGTGCTGTTAGCACAGTCTACACTTGCTCCCGTGTTACTGGGGTTCAGTAATGTCAGCTGTTCCCCTGCTGTGTGAAAGGCAAACAGTCCTGCTGCCTCCACCATGTTCTCTTCTCATCCCTGGGTTACAACACCGCCAGTTGTTTCTCGGAAGTGCTGTTAGCACAGTCTACACTTGCTCCCGTGTTACTGGGGTTCAGTAATGTCAGCTGTTCCCCTGCTGTGTGAACGGCAAAAAGTCCTGCTGCCTCAACTTTAATTTCCATGGGTACCTTCTGCTACCCATCCGGGTTCCAGTACCGTCAGCTGGTTCTCCGCAGTGCCTTTGGCCTAGGTGCCTCCATGTCGGTATCCGAGTTCCAGCAACGTCTGCTGGTCCTTGGTAGTGCTTTGGAGCACAGGTACCTCCTGCTTAGTAACCGTGTCCCAGTAACGTCAGCTGGTCCTCGGTTGTGCCATTGGCTCTTTTCCTTCTGCTGACCCTCCGGGTTCCAGCACAGTCAGCTGGTCCTCGTTACTTCCATTGGCTTTTGTACCATCACCAACAGGACAAAGAAGGTAAGACAAACTACAAGATACAGAACAAGAGACAGAAGAACAATAAGCAGAAGATCAAAAAGCAGAAGAACATTAAGTATAAGACCAAAATGAAGAGCAAAATATATGCTCTAAATTCTAAGCAGAAGAAGACTAAGCAGTGTATGGGGGTGAGTTCGTTCCTCCTCGTGGTGCCCCTGGAAAATGCCTGATGCTGCTGCAGGCTAAACTGAAGCGGACAAATACTGTTGTAATTAAAATCTTTTGTGACAGCAAGAACGGAAGGATGAAAATTCAGAGTTTTACAGATTACAAGTACAGGAATGTCTGTCACAAATAAGAATATGATGAAAAGGATGAATAGGAAGAAGATGAAGAAGTAGAATATGAAGAATAATAACTGTTTAATAAGAACAATATAAGTAATGTTAACAAAAAGATGAATAGCAAGAAGTTTTAGAAGATTAAGAGGTGAAGATGAAGAATAATTTGATGAGAAAGATGATGCTGCTGAAGATTATGAAGGAGAAAGTGTGTGAAAAGTTAAAAAGGTGAAGAGCATGGAAGTTGTGAAACAGACATATTTGACAAAATAGAAAAAAGGTTAACAACATTGTCAATTTCTTCGTCAATCCAAACGTATTTCAAAAAAAGAAATATTAATGCTATTCCATTGCATTGTGTTAAACATCTTGCCTTTAATGTCTCCTCAACCTCCCCCAATAAATTCTACATTACTCTTTGTTGTTTTCCTTCATGTACAATTAACCAACAAGGCAAGAATGGTTTTTTTTTTAATTCCGATATTTTGTTCCCATAGACTTACATGGTATTTCCGGTATCGGTATCGGGTATCGCCGATATTTTTTGTGTATCGGCGATACCATTCCGATTCCGATACTTTTGGATATCGGAAAGTATCGCTCAACTCTATGCGCACCGTGAATGTTAGTCTGCGTCATAAGACGTACAGACGCTCCAATACCCAACGCGTCACAGCAGGAAGCCAGTCTGTGCGTCCAAACAGAGGCGCAACCATACATGCACGTAACCTTTTATAAAGCTAGATAAAAAAAGGATGTAGTAGTAACGCACACTTTATTGAGGTACAGTATTACATCGCCATTCACCATCTGTGGCTATGCAGTCTCATCTATATATACCTTATCTATCCGTTGTCATGCTTGCAAGTCCACAGTCAGGCATAAATATCTGTTTTCACTCTGCACTATGCACTTTTTAAATTTTCGTTTTGTTAATATAAATGATTGGCACATATTATCAGTATTACATGATGGAAATTTTAGATATTTTTTTAAAAAATTGTAGTTATATTATTCACCAAATGTAAAGTTTTATGAATGTCAAAGAAAACTTGTAATGCTGATTATGTTTTTAAGTCAGCCATTCATTGTCTACACAATAAAAATGGTGTACATACTGTTACTTACCCATCATTAATGGATTCTGATGTGTACTTGTATGCTTTTATTTTAAACCGTATAGCAGATTATTTAACCTATTTTAATTGTGGTTTGCATTGCTTTTCAACATGTTAATGTATGCGTTTATGTTTGTAAATTTTTAATTTACATATATTTTTTTAAGTTAAATCATCATCTTATGGTACTAAAGTTTATATTTCTCTTGTTTGGAGTATAGACATTTTTAATTGACACGTAACAAGGAAAATACTTGATATAGTATTTAAACATCCTCCTTGACCCTGGGCTACAACACCGCCAGTTGTAGCTCGGAAGTGCTGTTAGCACAGTCTACACTTGCTCCTGTGTTACTGGGGTTCAGTAATGTCAGCTGTTCCCCTGCTGTGTGAACGGCAAAAAGTCCTGCTGCCTCCACCCTGTTCTCTTCTCATCCCTGGGCTACAACACCGCCAGTTGTTGCTCGGAAGTGCTGTTAGCACAGTGAACACTTGCTCCTGTGTTACTGGGGTTCAGTAATGTCAGCTGTTCCCCTGCTGTGTGAACGGCAAAAAGTCCTGCTGCCTCCACCCTGTTCTCTTCTCATCCCTGGGCTACAACACCGCCAGTTGTTGCTCGGAAGTGCTGTTAGCACAGTGAACACTTGCTCCTGTGTTACTGGGGTTCAGTAATGTCAGCTGTTCCCCTGCTGTGTGAACGGCAAAAAGTCCTGCTGCCTCCACCCTGTTCTCTTCTCATCCCTGGGCTACAACACCGCCAGTTGTAGCTCGGAAGTGCTGTTAGCACAGTCTACACTTGCACCTGTGTTACTGGGGTTCAGTAATGTCAGCTGTTCCCCTGCTGTGTGAACGGCAAAAAGTCCTGCTGCCTCCACTCTGTTCTCTTCTCATCCCTGGGCTACAACACCGCCAGTTGTTGCTCGGAAGTGCTGTTAGCACAGTGAACACTTGCTCCTGTGTTACTGGGGTTCAGTAATGTCAGCTGTTCCCCTGCTGTGTGAACGGCAAAAAGTCCTGCTGCCTCCACCCTGTTCTCTTCTCATCCCTGGGCTACAACACCGCCAGTTGTAGCTCGGAAGTGCTGTTAGCACAGTCTACACTTGCTCCTGTGTTACTGGGGTTCAGTAATGTCAGCTGTTCCCCTGCTGTGTGAACGGCAAAAAGTCCTGCTGCCTCCACCCTGTTCTCTTCTCATCCCTGGGCTACAACACCGCCAGTTGTAGCTCGGAAGTGCTGTTAGCACAGTCTACACTTGCTCCTGTGTTACTGGGGTTCAGTAATGTCAGCTGTTCCCCTGCTGTGTGAACGGCAAAAAGTCCTGCTGCCTCCACCCTGTTCTCTTCTCATCCCTGGGCTACAACACCGCCAGTTGTTGCTCGGAAGTGCTGTTAGCACAGTGAACACTTGCTCCTGTGTTACTGGGGTTCAGTAATGTCAGCTGTTCCCCTGCTGTGTGAACGGCAAAAAGTCCTGCTGCCTCCACCATGTTCTCTTCTCATCCCTGGGCTACAACACCGCCAGTTGTAGCTCGGAAGTGCTGTTAGCACAGTGAACACTTGCTCCTGTGTTACTGGGGTTCAGTAATGTCATCTGTTCCCCTGCTGTGTGAACGGCAAAAAGTCCTGCTGCCTCCACCCTGTTCTCTTCTCATCCCTGGGCTACAACACCGCCAGTTGTTGCTCGGAAGTGCTGTTAGCACAGTGAACACTTGCTCCTGTGTTACTGGGGTTCAGTAATGTCAGCTGTTCCCCTGCTGTGTGAACGGCAAAAAGTCCTGCTGCCTCCACCCTGTTCTCTTCTCATCCCTGGGCTACAACACCGCCAGTTGTAGCTCGGAAGTGCTGTTAGCACAGTCTACACTTGCTCCTGTGTTACTGGGGTTCAGTAATGTCAGTTGTTCCCCTGCTGTGTGAACGGCAAAAAGTCCTGCTGCCTCCACCATGTTCTCTTCTCATCCCTGGGCTACAACACCGCCAGTTGTTGCTCGGAAGTGTCATTGGCACGGGTACTCACTCCTGCCCAGACTGGTTACAGCACGCCATCTGTTTCCTGTCAGTGTAAACGTCACTTAGCCTCCAATAAGTTGTCCTGTCGTGTTGCGGTCGGGTTAGCCGACTCTATGGTGCTTGGAGTTTAGGTGCTTCCTATGTGTGCTGCGTGATATGCAAATAAAGGCTGTTTCCGTTGTGACAATAGGACAATCACCCACTGTAGTACTGTGGGATTCGGTAACTGCGGCCGGCTCGCGGCCTGTCAACTTAAATTTCCATGGGTACCTTCTGCTACCCGTCCGGGTTCCAGTACCGTCAGCTGGTTCTCCGCAGTGCCTTTGGCCTAGGTGCCTCCATCTCGGTATCCGAGTTCCAGCAACGTCTGCTGGTCCTTGGTAGTGCTTTGGAGCACAGGTACCTCCTGCTTAGTAACCGTGTCCCAGTAACGTCAGCTGGTCCTCGGTTGTGCCATTGGCTCTTTTCCTTCTGCTGCCCCTCCGGGTTCCAGCACAGTCAGCTGGTCCTCGTTACTTGCATTGGCTCTTGTACCTTCTGCTACCCGTCCGGGTTCCAGTACCGTCAGCTGGTTCTCCGCAGTGCCTTTGGCCTAGGTGCCTCCATCTCGGTATCCGAGTTCCAGCAACGTCTGCTGGTCCTTGGTAGTGCTTTGGAGCACAGGTACCTCCTGCTTAGTAACCGTGTCCCAGTAACGTCAGCTGGTCCTCGGTTGTGCCATTGGCTCTTTTCCTTCTGCTGCCCCTCCGGGTTCCAGCACAGTCAGCTGGTCCTCGTTACTTGCATTGGCTCTTGTACCTTCTGCTACCCGTCCGGGTTCCAGTACCGTCAGCTGGTTCTCCGCAGTGCCTTTGGCCTAGGTGCCTCCATCTCGGTATCCGAGTTCCAGCAACGTCTGCTGGTCCTTGGTAGTGCTTTGGAGCACAGGTACCTCCTGCTTAGTAACCGTGTCCCAGTAACGTCAGCTGGTCCTCGGTTGTGCCATTGGCTCTTTCCTTCTGCTGCCCCTCCGGGTTCCAGCACAGTCAGCTGGTCCTCGTTACTTGCATTGACTCTTGTACCTTCTGCTACATTTACAAATTGAAGATTTTTTCAATGCTTTTTTGGGTAATCACTCTGGATCTCCAACAATGAAGACGACGACCCTGATGACCACCCCGATGAAGATGACGACCACAAGGACGACGAGCATCAAGCCAACCAGCCTAAACACCATCACAAAGAAGAAATAAAAGATTACCAAACAGGACTAAGAAGGTTAAGACAAACTGCAAGATACAGAATAAGAGACTTAAGAACAATAAGCAGAAGATCAAAAAGCAGAAGAACATGAAGTATAAGACCAAAATGAAGAGCAAAATATATGCTCTAAATTCTAAGCAGAAGAAGACTAAGCCGTGTATGGGGGTGAGTCCGTTCCTCCTCGTGGTGCCCCTGGAAAATGCCTGCTGCTGCAGGCTAAACTGAACACGGACAAATACTGTTGTAATTTAAATCTTTTGTGACAGCAAGAACGGAAGGATGAAAAATTCATACTTTGACAGATTACAAGTACAGGAATCTGTCACAAATAAGAATATGATGAAGAAGATGAAGTACAATATGAAAAGAATAATAGTTTAATAAGAAGAATATGAGTAATGTTAACAAAAAGATGAATAGCAAGAAGTTTAAGAAGAAGATAAAGAAGGTGAAGATGAAGAATAATTTGATGAAAAAGATGATGCTGCTGAAGATTATGAAGGAGAAAGTGTGTGAAAAGTTAAAAAGGTGAAGAGCATGGAAGTTGTGAAATATACATATTTGCCAAAATAGAAAAAACGTTAACAACATTGTCAATTTATTCGTCAATCCGAACATCTTTAAAAAATATATATATATATATGCTATTCCATTTGATTTGGTTAAACATCTATGCCTTTAATGTCTCCTCAACCTTCCCCAATACATTCTACATTACTCTTTGTTGTTTTCCTTCATGTACAATTAACCAACAAGGCAAGAATGTTTTTTTTTTTAATTCCGATATTTTGTTCCCATAGACTTACATGGGACTTTCGGTATCGGGTATCGCCGATATTTTAATGGTATCGGCGATACCATTCCGATTCCGATACTTTTGGATATCGGAAAGTATCGCTCAACCCTAGCTACAGGACCTTCCAGGAACAAGCACCAATGAGAAACTGTTACAAACACATGTAGCTACATGACCTTCCTGGCGGACCAATAGGAGCCGCTGCAGCACCTGAACATGTGACCCCTGATCTCCAATGAGAGATCTCACTCTGGGCACGCTCAGAAGGGAAAACGCAGGACTTTGTCCCAAAGACGTCTGCTCCAGCACTGGCTATAATAGCAGATCCAGGAAAGGCAGCAGCAAGTCACTGCACAGTAGTGGAGTGGGCAAGACGCTTGGACCGACGTCTCTGCTGAGCAGGCTCCACTGTGGCTGGAGATGAATGGGAGACCACAGCAGGACGGGTTCAAGACTCCCCTTGTGCAGCAGCGGGAAATCGAACCCTAACATTACCCCCCCTCCTAGGGCCCCCCCTTCTTTGGGCCTCGCTGCGCTCAAAGGCAGCGATGAGCTGCGGAGCGTGAACATGCTCGGCAGGCTCCCAGGATCTATCCTCAGGCCCATAACCCCTGCAATCCACCAAATAACATTTTTTGCCTCGTACCACCTTGCACCCAACCATGGCGTTCACCTCATGATCGTCGGTAGATGAACCCGACGTCCCGGCAGATGACTCGGAAAACCGGGAAATGGCCACGGGTTTCAAGAGGGACACGTGAAAGGTGTCAGTGATACCAAGGCGAGGCGTAAGGGCTAGGCGGTAAACCACCGGGTTCACCTGCTCAAGAACTTTAAAGGGGCCCAAAAAGTGAGGTGCCAACTTGGTGGACTCTACCCTAGCCTGATGTTTCGGGCAGAAAGCCACACTAGGTCACCCGGGGCAAATGTAGGAGCGGGGCGCCGATGGGCATCGGCCGAAGACCTCATCCTCTCTTTGGAGGCCTGAATGGCATCCTGAGTGCGGTCCCAATTGTCCCGTGCCTCCACAGCCCAGTCTGCCACCCTGGAATCGGCGGAAGACACGGGCATAGGCACTGGTACCCGCGGATGCTGACCGTAGTTCAGGAGGAATGGGGTCTGTTCGGTGGAGTCAGCCACAGCATTATTTAGAGCGAACTCAGCCCACGGTAGCAAGGATGCCCAGTCATCCTGCCTGGCAGAGACAAAATGTCGCAAGTATGTGACCAAGGTCTGGTTGGCCCTCTCTACCAACCCATTCGTCTCGGGAATGTATGCAGAGGAGAGATTCAACTCAATGCTGAGTAGACGACACAGCTCTCTCCAGAACCGAGACGCAAACTGGGGACCTCGATCACTGACAATTTTGTCTGGCATACCGTGTAGGCGGAAAATATGCCTAATGAATAATGCTGCCAAGGCCCGTGCAGACGGTAACCGTGGTAACGGCACTAAGTGCACCATTTTGGAGAAGTGGTCGGTTATCACCCAGATGATGGTGCAGCCCCGAGACTTGGGTAAGCCCACCAAAAAATCCATCCCGACCATCTCCCAAGGCCTGTCTGCCACCGGTAAAGGAAAAAGTAACCCAGCTGGCCATTGTCGAGGGGACTTATTCTTGGCGCAGGAGACGCACACCTGAACGTATTCCCTGACGTCACGGGCCATCTGGGCCACCAGTATGTCCTCGCCAGCAACTCAGAAGTCTTTTTGGTCCCAAAATGTCCACCCACCCTGGACGAATGTGCCCAAGAGAGTACTTCCGGTCGCAAATTGGTGGGCACAAAAGTCTTGCCCGGAGGCACAGACTCAAGCGAAACCGGAGCCACCGTTCTTAGGCTTTCTGTGGGGACAATCAGCCGAGGCTCCTCCTCCTCCACCTCCTCAGAGGACACCACGGAGCGGGATAGAGCATCTGCGCGAATGTTCTTCTCACCGGAGAGGAAATGGAGGGTGAAATGGAACCGAGAGAAAAACAAGGACCATCTGGCCTGACGGGAATTTAGTCCGCTGGGCTGTCTGCAAATACACCAAGTTCTTGTGGTCTGTGAACACTTGGAAGGGGAAGCGAGCCCCCTCCAGAAGATGTCGCCCTCGGAGAAGGCCAACTTCATAGCCAGTAACTCCCTGTCCCCGATGGAATAATTCCTCTCTGCTGGTGTAAAGGTTTTGGAAAAGAAGAAGCAGGGATGCTTCCGACCCTGGGTATCCTTTTGAAAAAGGACTGCTCCAGCACCAACAGAAGAGGCATCCACCTCTAAGATAAATGGTTTATCGACATCGGGGCGATGTAAGATGGGAGCACTGGCGAAATGCGACTTGATGGAGGAGAACGCCTTGGTGACCTCCTCTGACCACAACTTGGGATTAGCTCCCTTCTTGGTGAGGGCTACCAAGGGAGCTACCAAAGTGGAGAAGGGGAATGAATTGGCGATAGTAGTTAATGAACCCCATAAAGCGCTGCACCGCCTTAAGGGAGTGGGGTTCTTGCCAATCCATCACAGCCTGTAGTTTGGTAGGATCCATAGCCAATCCCTGGGTGGAGATGATATAGCCCAGAAAAGGTAGAGACTCCTGCTCAAACATGCACTTCTCCAACTTCGCATATAGGGAATTTGCTCGCAAGAGGTAGAAGACCTTGCAGACATCTCTCCGGTGGGAGGCCATATCTGGAGAAAAGATGAGAATGTCATCCAGATAGACTACCACCGAGGTGGTCAACATATCCCGGAAGATGTCTTTCACAAAGTCTTGGAAGACAGTGGAGCATTACAGAGCCCAAAGGGCATTACCAGATATTCATAATGCCCATCCCTGGTGTTAAATGCCGTCTTCCACTCGTCCCCCTCACGGATGCAATCAGGTTATACGCACCCCGCAGGTCTAGCTTAGTAAATACCCTTGCTCCCCGAAGCCTGTCAAAAAGCTCAGAGATTAACGGCAAAGGATACTTATTTTTCACGGTGATAGCGTTGAGACCCCTATAATCAATCACGGACGTAGTTCTCCGTTCTTCTTCTGCACAAAGCAGAACCCCGCTCCCGCTGGTGACACCGACTTCCTAATGAATCCCCTTGCCAAGTTCTCCTGAATATATTGGGACATGGCCTCTGTCTCAGGAAGAGAGAGGGGATAGACCCTTCCTCTAGGAGGCTCAGCTCCAGGCAAGAGGTCGATAGGACAGTCATAGGGGCGATGAGGCGGAAGAGTCTCCGCAGCCTTCTTTGAGAAAACGTCGGCATAAGACCAATAGACCTTGGGAAGAGGAGAGAGGTCTATGGGTATCTCAGTGGTGTTGACCTGCACGCTGTCCCTAATGCATCTGCCTATACATAAATTACCCCAACCCAGAATTCTCCCTGAAGCCCACTCAATATGGGGAGAGTGGTGGCGGAGCCAGGGTAATCCCAACAAAACCTCATCTATACCCTCAGGGAGGATAAAAAATGATATATTCTCCTGATGGGAAGGAGACATAGACAAGGTGAGTGGGACAGACTGATGGGTGATTTGTGAGGGCAGAATTGTTCCGTTCAACACCCGAACCGATACTGGTTCAGCCAGCAACACCAAAGGCATGGTGTGGCGAGAAGCAAAGGAGGATGACATAAAATTCCCCTCTGCCCCAGAATCCACACACAGCTTGACGGGTAGGGTGGTAGAACCGTGGGTAATTATCCCCTTGAGGAGCACTTTAGGGGCAAAAACTCATGGCGTCCAGTGACCCTGTTCCTACGGTTACTGGGCGTGACCGCTTATTCAGCCGCTGTGGACATCGGTTGGCAAAATGTCCCTGCTGCTGGCAAATATAACAAATCGGGGATGGACGAGTGACCCGAGATTTAGATCCTGCAGGAGCAACCTCCTGAAGGTCGGGTGCCTGAACAGGCAACTCCAGAGGGTTGGTGAAGGTAGGAGCCAACTGGACCCTCTGCCTACACTGGACACGTTCCAGCCTCCGCTCGTGGAAACGGAGGTCGACGCGGGTGGAAATAGCGATAAGCTTCTCCAGTGTGGCAGGAATCTCCCTGGTAGCCAAGGCGTCTTTCACATGACCCGCCAGTCCTCTCCAGAACACGGGAATGAGGACTTTATCTGGCCACTCTAATTCCGAGGCCAGAGTCCGAAATTGGACAGCAAAATGGCTGACCAAAGCCGAACCCTGGGTACTTGCCAGCAGTTTGAGCGCCGCATCGTGGGTGACCTGAGGTCCTAGAAAAACCTTTTTCAGAGCCTCCAGAAAACGAGAAGCGCTCTGCACCACACGGTCGTCGTGCTCCCACAGCGGCGTTGCCCACTCCAACGCTCTGCCCGACAGAAGAGCTATCACAAAGCCCACTTGTGCCCGATCCGTGGGGAAACGTGCAGCCAGAAGCTCGAGGTGTATGGAGCACTGACTTACGAATCCTCGACATTGCTTGCTGTCACCAGCAAACTTGTCTGGAAGCCGGAGGTGGGACAATGTAGGGACAGAGGTGGCAGAGGACAAACTGGCTGCAGCTACACTAGCAGCCTGAACAGCGACTGCGGTAACATCCACAGCTGAGGTTGTGCGCTCAAGAGCCGCCAACCTACCCTCCAGCTGCTGGATGTACAGCTGTAATCGCTGTTCATCCGCCATTTTACTAGCCAGACCGAGGCGCTAATATTATGTTATGGGTCTGCGGAACACACCAAAAATATAATGTAGAAAGGTGCGTTCGCAGCCCGGGGTCCACCGTGCAAGGGAGCCTGCTGCTAGTAAAAATGGCGCGAGAAGCAAACTCTGTTATCCCGCAGAGTCGCCAACATAAACGCCGTAATGCGCTGTGGCAATGAGTGCAAACTCTGTTACTCCACAGAGCCGCTAGAAGGAGAGCCGCAGCGCTATATGGCGATGTGTGCGCACTCACTAGACACAACTGAGTGGCAAAGAAAACACGCTAGGGCGCTGACTAGCGTTGAAAGCGAACCCTGTTACGTCACAGGGACGCTGAGAAAAAGCACTGTGTCCTGTAAGGCTCTCAGGTACACAGTTAAGTGCTAAGCGTACATAAAGCGTGATCATGTGCTAATGTCCTCGCGGGAGTCACCCGCAATCTATGGCGTCTGAACGCCAGACCCTGAATACGGCAATCAAAACTCCTCACCGGTTATGCCGGTAATCTAGGGCATCTAGGACACCGACCCTGACCAGCTTCCATACCAAACTCCTCACCGATTAAGTCGCTATTCTAGTGGCTTATTTCAGCCGGGTCCCTATCCACACATAAACATGACCACACTGGCGCATAGCATACAATGGTTGATATTAGCGCATGGCGGCCCAGCCATGCTACCCTTTTATAGCAACAGCTACAGGACCTTCCAGGAACAAGCACCAATGAGAAACTGTTACAAACACATGTAGCTACATGACCTTCCTGGCGGACCAATAGGAGCCGCTGCAGCACCTGAACATGTGACCCCTGATCTCCAATGAGAGATCTCACTCTGGGCACGCTCAGAAGGGAAAACGCAGGACTTTGTCCCACAGACGTCTGCTCCAGCACTGGCTATAATAGCAGATCCAGGAAAGGCAGCAGCAAGTCTCTGCACAGTAGTGGAGTGGGCAAGACGCTTGGACTGACGTCTCTGCTGAGCAGGCTCCACTGCGGCCGGAGATGAAAGGGAGACCGCAGCGGGACGGGTTCGAGACTCCCCTTGTGCAGCAGCGGGAAATCGAACCCTAACACATAGAGGCATAAAATAAAAACACTGTCTAGGATTTAACATAAACCTATAGGGTAGTAGGAAACTAATTACATATTACATACACAGTACTAGGAAAAAATTACATGTTTTTAATTCTTTCATGAGATGGTGGTTTTCCATTTTTGTGTCTTCGTTTTTTCCTCCCTTTCTTCCAAGAGTAACAACTTCCATTAGCATAGCCTTGTCAGATGAGTAACATTGTTTTCAATGTCATCATCCTTTGTCTCATGTGATGTACTATGGAAAACAGAAAAATAAATAAAATTCACTTGTGCTGCGATTTTCTGAGATCACAACATTTTCATTTTTCGGTTGCTGGGACAAAATGAGACTTGCTTTTTCTAACCTGGATTGACATTTTTATTGATAACAATGTATTATTATTATTATTAATTATTATTATTTATTATAGCGCCAATCATTCCATGGTACTTTACATGTGAAAAAGGTGACACATAGCAAAAAAAGTACAATACTCATGAACAAAATGAGTCACTAACTGGTCCAAGAGGAGAGAGGACCATACCTGCGAGGGCTCACAGTCTACAAGGGATGGGTGTGGATACAGTAGAGTTGGTCGTATAGCAGTTTGTTGGAACAAGGGTTACTTCAGGTTGTAAGCTTGTCAGGAGCGGTAGGTCTTCATGTTCCTTTTGAAGGTATACACTGTAGGCAAAAGTCTGATATGTTGGGGTACAGTATTCCAAAGTAGGGGGGATACATGGGAAAAATCTTGTATGCGATTGTGGAAAGAGGAAATAAAAGGGGAGTAGAGAAGCAGATCTTGTGAGGATCAGAGATTGCATGCAAGTAAGTACTGGGAGACAGGTTAATAGATGTATCGAGGAGGGTTAGGATTTTGAACTGGAGTTTATTGGCAATGGGGAGCCAATGAAGGGACTGACAGAAAGAAGAGGCTGGGGAATAGCAGGGGAATAGGTGAATTAGTCAGGCAGCAGAGCTTAAGATAGATTTTTAGGGGTGCGACAGTGTTAGAGGGGAGACCACAAAGCAGGAGGTTTTAGTAGTCGATGTGGGAGATGGTGAGGGCATCAACTAGTGATTTTTCAGATTCTTGGTTGTGGAATGGGAGGATCCGAGAGGTATTTTTGAGCTGGAGTTGGCAGGAAGTGGAAAGGGAATCGATATGTGGTTTGAAGGGAGTAAGCAGAGTCAAGTGTTACCCAAAGACAGCGAGATTGCAGGACTGGGAACAGTGGGCTGCCATTGACTTTGATTGATAGGTCTGTTGAAGCAGCTGAGTGAGACGGTGGAAAGATGAAGAATTCTGTTTTATCTATGATAAGCTTTAGAAATCTAGCAGAGAAGGAAGATGAAATATCTGACAGATATTGTAGAATTCTAGTTAGTAAGGTTGTGATATCAGGTACAAAGAGGTAGATCTGTGTGTCATCAACATAGAGATGATACTGAAAGCAGTGGGAAGCTTGAGCTGTCCCAGGCTGAAGGTGTAGATGAAGAAAAGCAGAGGTCCTAGAACTGAACTTGGAGGGACACCAACAGATAGGGGACGAGTTGTGGAGTTGGTGTGGGAGACGATAAATGTGCGTTCTATTAGGCACGAGGAGCTCCAAGGGCCAAGTCTGTAATTTCAAGAGATGAGAGAATCTGTAATAAGAGGGAATAGTCCACTGTGTCAAAGGCAGATGACAGGTCCAGGAGGAGGAAGACATGGTAGGGTTGCTTGGATTTGTCAGTCAGTAGGTCATTAATGACTTTAATAAGGGCAGTTTCATTGGAATGGTGTGGTCTCAAACCATATTGTAAGCAGTCAAAGAGGGAGCAGAAAGAGAAGCAAGAGGATAGTTTAAAATGGATGTGTTGTTCCAGTAGTTTTGACGAACATGGTATAAGTGACATGGAGCGATAGCTAGAAAGAGAACATGGGTCAAGGCAGAGCAGGGCTTTTAGAGGATGGGTGTGTTAGGGTTTGAGTTCCCGCTGCTGCACAAGGGGAGTCTCAAACCAGTCCCGCTGCGGTCCCCCATTCATCTCCGTCCACAATGGAGCCTGCTCAGCTTAGATGTCGGTCCCAGCATCTCACCCAGTCTAACAGTGTGCAGAGCATTACTGCTGCTCCTCCTGGCTCAGCTTTTGTGGCCAGTACTGGTTAGCGGCGAGCAGACGTCTTTAGGACAAAGTCCTTGTTTTCCCCTTCTGAGCATGCCCAGAGTGAGATCACTCATTGGAGATCAGGGGTCACATGCTCAGGTACTCCAGCAGCTCCGCCAGGAAGGTCCAGGTGACTACTGGTGTTCTGGAACAAGTTTCATTGGTCCTTGTTTCTAACAGGTCCTGTAGCTGTTACTATAAAAGGGTAGCATGGCTGGGCCGCCATGCGCTAGTATCAATCGTCATATGCTTTGTGCCAGTGTGGTCATGCATGTGTGTGGTTAGGGCCCGGCTGAAATAATCCCCTAGAATACCGACTTAATCAATGAGGAGTTTGGTATGCTAGCTGGTCAGGGTCGGTGTCCTAGATGCCCTAGATTACCGGCATAACCGGTGAGGAGTTTGATTGCCATATTCAGGGCCTGGCGTTCAGACGCCATAGATTGCGGGTGTCTCCCGCGAGAACAATAGCGCATTATCACGTTCTATGTTCGCTTAGCAGTCAACTGTGTACCTGGGTGCCTGACAGGACACAGAAGTTTGTCTCAGCGGCTCTGTGACGTAACAGGGTTCGCTTTCAACGCTAGACAGCGCCTAGCGTGTTTATTTTGCGACTCAGTTGTGTTAAGTGAGTTCGCACACATTGCCATATAGCGCTGCGGCACTCCTTCTAGCGGCTCTGTAGAATAACAGAGTTCGACATATTGCCACAGCGCGTTACGGCGTTTATTTTGGCGACTCTGCGGGATAACAGAGTTCGCTTCTTGCACCATTTTACTAGCAGCAGGCTCCGCCTGCACGGTGGACCCCGGGCTGCGAACACACCTCTTTACATCATATATTTGGTGCGTTCCGCTGACCCTAACATAAAACTAGCGCCAAGGTCTGGCTAGTAAAATGGCGGATGACCAGCGTCTACTGCAGTACATCCAGCAGCTGGAGGGTAGGTTGGCGGCTCTTGAGTGCACAACCTCAGAAGTGGATGTTACCGCAGTCGCTTTTCAGGCTGTTAGCGTGGCTGCAGCCAGTTTGTCCTCTGACACCTCTGCCCCTACATTATCCCACCTTCCGCTTCCTGACAAGTTTGCCCTTGACAGCAAGCAATGTCGGGGATTCGTGAGTCAGTGCTCTATACAGCTCGAGCTTCTGGCTGCACGTTTCCCCACGGATCAGGCACAAGTGGGTTTTGTACTGTCTCTACTCTTGGGCAGAGCGTTGAAGTGGGCAACACCGCTGTGGGAGCGCGACCATCGTGTGGTGCGGAGTGCTCCTCGGTTTTTGGAGGCTCTGAAAAAGGTCTTTTTAGGACCTCAGGTCATGCATGATACGGCACTCCAACTGCTGGCAATGTCACAGGGCTTGTCCATGGTCAGCGAGTTCTCAGTCCAATTTCGCACTTCGGCCTCTGAATTAGAGTGGCCAGATAAAGTTCTTATTCCAGTGTTCTGGAGAGGACTGGCAGACCATGTAAAGGACACTTTGGCTACCAGGAAGATTCCTGCCACACTGGAGAAACTCATTTCTATATCTACCCGCATCGACCTCCGTTTTCACAAGAGGAGGTTAGAGCGGACCCAGTGTAGGCAGAGGTTTCGGCTGGCATTCACCTTTGCCAAACCTCTGGAATTTCCCGTTCGGGTGTCCGACTCCCCAGAGACCGTGGAGACTACTCGAGTATCCGTGGTCTGTAGAGTGTGTCAGCAGCCAGGACATTATGCCAACCGATGTCCCCAGCGAATGAGTAAACGGTCATGTTCCGTGACCATGTGTGCAGGGTCATTAGACGCGAGGGATTTTGCTCCGAAAGTGCTCCTTAAATGGTTAATCTCTCTAGGTTCATCCACTCTTCCCCAAGCTTTGTGTGGACTCTGGGGCAGAGGGGAATTTTATGTCCTCCTCCTTTGCCTCTCGCCATTCCATACCGCTGGTGACGCTCGCCGAGCCAATATCGGTGAGAGTGTTGAATGGAGCAATCCTGCCCTCACAAATCACCCACCAGACTGTCTCTCTACCTCTGTCTATGTCTCCTTCACATCAGGAGAATATATCCCTTTTTGTTCTTCCTGAGGGAATAGATGAGGTTTTGTTGGGATTACCCTGGCTTCGCCACCATTGTCCCCATTTTGAGTGGTCCTCTGGGAGAATACTGGGTTGAGGTGATCATTGCAGAGACAGATGTCTCAGAGAGGACGTTCAGGTTTCCACAACGGAGATACCCATAGATCTTGATTCTCTTCCCAAGGTTTATCGGTCATAAGCGGATGTACTCTCCAAAAAGGCAGCGGAGACTCTTCCGCCTCATCGCCCCTATGACTGTCTTATAGACCTCTTGCCTTGAACGGAGCCCCCTCGGGGAAGAGTGTATCCTCTCTCTCTTCCTGAGACGGAGGCCATGTCACAATACATCCAGGAAAATCTGGCAAGAGGGTTTATTAGGAAGTCAGTGTCAACAGCAGGGGCAGGATTTTTCTTCGTGCAGAAGAAGAATGGAGAATTACGACCGTGTATAGACTATAGGGGTCTTAACGCCATTACCCTTAAGAACAAATATCCTTTGCCCCAAATATCTGAGCTCTTTGATAGGCTCCGGGGAGCAAGGGTATTTACTAAGCTGGATCTTCGTGGTGCCTATAACCTGATCCGCATCCGTGAGGGGACGAATGGAAGACGGCGTTCAATACCAGAGATGGACATTATGAATATCTTGTGATGCCCTTCGGGCTCTGTAATGCTCCAGCCGTCTTCCAAGATTTCGTAAATGACATCTTCCGGGACATGCTTGCCACCTCTGTTGTAGTCTATCTGTATGACATTCTCATCTTTTCTCCAGATATGGACACCCACCGGAGAGATGTTTGCAGGGTCTTCGACCTCTTGCGGGCAAATTCCTTATATGCGAAGTTGGAGAAGTGTGTCTTTGAGCAGGAGTCTTTGCCATTCCTGGGCTATATCATCTCCACTCAGGGATTGGCTATGGATCCTGCCAAACTACAGGCTGTAATGGATTGGCAAGAACCCCACTCTCTTAAAGCGGTGCAGCTCTTTATGGGGTTCATTAATTACTATCGCCAATTCATTCCCCACTTCTCTACTTTGGTTGCTCCCTTGGTAGCCCTCACCAAGAAAGGAGTCAATCCCAAATTGTGGTCAGAGGAGGTCTCCAAGGCCTTTACTTCAATCAAGTCCCATTATGCTAGCGCTCCTATCCTACCTCGTCCCGAGGTTGATAAGCCTTTTATATTGGAGGTAGATGCCTCGTCCATTGGTGCTGGAGCAGTCATTTTTCAAAAGGATGCTCAAGGTCTAAACATCCGTGCTTCTTCTTCTCCAAGACCTTCACACCAGCGGAGAGGAATTATTCCATTGGGGAAAGGGAGTTGCTAGCCATGAAGTTGGCCTTTTCCGAGTGGAGACATCTCCTGGAGGGGGCTCGCTATCCCTTCAAGTTCACTGACCACAAAAATTTGGTCTATTTACAGACCGCCCAGCAGCTAAATTCCCGTCAGGCCAGATGGTCCCTGTTCTTCTCCCGGTTCCATTTTACCCTCCATTTTCTCTCAGGGGAGAAGAACATTCGTGCTGATGCTCTGTCTCGCTCCGTGGTGTCCTCTGAGGAGGTGGAGGAGGAGCCTCGGCTGATTGTCCCCAAAGAGAGCCTAAGAACTGTGGCCCCGGTTTCGCTTGAGTCTGTGCCACCGGGCAAGACTTTTGTGCTCATCAATTTGCGACCGGAGGTACTCTCTTGGACACACTCATCCAGGGTGGGTGGACATTTTAGGGCAAAGAGGACATCTGAGTTGCTGGCGAGGACATACTGGTGGCCACATATGGTCCGTGACGTCAGGGAATACGTTCAGGCGTGCGTCTCCTGCTCCAAGAATAAGTCCCCTCGACAACAGCCAGCTGGGTTACTTTTTCCTTTACCGGTGGCAGACAGGCCTTGGGAGATGGTCGGGATGGATTTTGTGGTGGGCTTACCCAGGTCTCGGGGCTGCACCATCATCTGGGTGATAACCGACCACTTCTCCAAAATGGAGCACTTGGTACCGTTACCACGGTTACCGTCTGCACGGGCCTTTGCAGCATTATTCATTAGGCATATTTTCCACCTACACGGTATGCCAGACAAAATTTGCGTCTCGGTTCTGGAGAGAGCTGTGTCGTTTACTCAGCATTGAGTTGAATCTCTCCTCTGCATACCATCCCGAGATGAATGGGTTGGTAGAGAGGGCCAACTAGACCTTGGTCACATACTTGCGACATTTTGTCTCTGCCAGGCAGGATGACTGGGCATCCTTGCTACTGTGGGCTGAATTCACTCTAAATAATGCTGTGGCTGACTCCACCGGACAGACCCCACTCCTCCTGAACTACGGTCAGCATCCGCGAGTACCAGTGCCCATGCCCGTGTCTTCCGCCGATTCCAGGGTGGCAGACTGGGCTGTGGAGGCACGGGACTTTTGGGACCTCACCCAGGATGCCATTCAGGCCTCCAAAGAGAAGATGAGGTCTTCGACCGATGCCCATCGGCGCCCCGCTTCTACATTTGCTCCGGGTGACCTAGTGTGGCTCTCCGCCCGAAACATCAGGCTATGTGTAGAGTCCACCAAGTTGGCACCTCACTTTTTGGGTCCCTTTAAAGTTCTTGAGCAGGTGAACCCAGTGGTTTACCGCCTAGCTCTTCCGCCTCGCCTTGGTCTCACTGACACCTTTCACGTGTCCCTCCTAAAACCCGTGGCCATTTCCATGTTTTCCGAGTCATCTGCCGGGACGTCGGGTTCATCTACCGATGATCATAAGGTGAACGCCATTGTTGGGTGCAAGGTGGTACGAGGCAAAAAATTTTAATTGGTGGATTGGAGGGGTTATGGGCCTAAGGATAGGTCCTGGGGCCTGCCGAGCATGTTCATGCTCCGCAGCTCATCGCTGCCTTTGAGCGCAGCGAGGCCCAAAGAAGGGGGCGGTAATGTTAGTGTTCGAGTTCCCGCTGCTGCACAAGGGGAGTCTCGAACCAGTCCCGCTGCGGTCCCCTATTCATCTCCGTCCACAGTGGAGCCTGCTAAGCTTAGACGTCGGTCCCAGCGTCTCGCCCAGTCTAACAGTGTGCAGAGGATTACTGCTGCTCCTCCTGGCTCTGCTATTGTGGCCAGTACTGGTTAGCGGCGAGCAGACGTCTTTAGGACAAAGTCCTTGTTTTCCCCTTCTGAGCATGCCCAGAGTGAGATCTCTCATTGGAGATCAGGGGTGACATGCTCAGGTACTGCAGCAGCTCCTATTGGTCCGCCAGGAAGGTCCTGTGACTACTGGTGTTCTGGAACAAGTTTCATTGGTCCTTGTTTCTAACAGGTCCAGTAGCTGTTACTATAAAAGGGTAACATGGCTGGGCCGCCATGCGCTAGTATCAATCATCATATGCTTTGCGCCAGTGTGGTCATGCGTGTGTTTGGTTAGGGCCCGGCTGAAATAAGCCCCTAGAATACCGACTTAATCGGTGAGGAGTTTGGTATGCTAGCTGGTCAGGGTCGGTGTCCTAGATGCCCTAGATTACCGGCATAACCGGTGAGGAGTTTGATTGCCATATTCAGGGCCTGGCGTTCAGACGCCATAGATTGCGTGTGTCTCCCACGAGAACAATAGCGCATGATCACGTTCTATGTTCGTTTAGTAGTCAACTGTGTACCTGGGTGCCTGACAGGACACAGAAGTTTGTCTCAGCAGCTCTGTGACATAACAGGGTTCGCTTTCAACGCTAGGCAGCGCCCTAGCGTGTTTATTTTGCGACTCAGTTGTGTTAAGTGAGTTCGCACACATCGCCATATAGCGCTGCGGCACTCCTTCTAGCGGCTCTGTGAAATATCAGAGTTCGCAAATATTGCCACAGCGCGTTACGGCATTTATTTTGGCGACTCTGCGGGATAACAGAGTTCGCTTCTTGCGCCATTTTACTAGCAGCAGGCTCCGCCTGCACGGTGGACCCCGGGCTGCGAACGCACCTCTTTACATCATATATTTGGTGCGTTCCGCAGACCCTAACAGGGTGTGATCGAGTTATGTTTGAAGTATGAGGAAAATACATCAGTTGTTAGTGATAGGTTGAACAGATGTGTAAGGGTTGAGATGAACACTGTTGTGAGGTTTGGAATGAGGTGGGACAGGATTGGGTCAAGTTCACAGGTGGTGAGATGCGATTTGGAGAGTAAAGAGATAAGATCTTCTACAATTCTGCAGAAGTTGGTCTTGGAGGAGGAGCGCTGATCTGTTATGAGAAAGGGCTGTGGTGGCTGTAGGCCAAAGCTTTCATTGTTGTAATTGGTCTTTTGCTTGAAGAATGAGGCTCAAAGTCTTCAGTTGAGACGAGAGGAGAGGTGGGAGGTGCTGGAGAACGGATAGGATAATCCAAATTTAAGTAGGTCCAATGTTTTGCTCTCTTCTTACTACATTTTTGCGATATTGTAGGTAGTGATGAGCGAATATTTCAATGTTCGGTTCGGATTATGTTTGTCTACTTTGCAATATCCGCCAATAAATTAGTCGAATATTCACCGACCATAGTCGAACGCCATTCACCTCAATGGGAGGCAAAAACAAACGCATGAACAACACCTTATAACGGCCCCAAATGCTGACAAAACCCATCAATTGAGGGAAGTACACCTGGAAAGAGGCCTCAATTCACCCACAGTACAGATTTTAGCATGGCACAGCAGCAATCAGCTAGGCATGAAGTATCAGGGTCTGCGACAGCATTTACAGCTTTCAATTGAACGTCGCAGAAAGACGAAGTGGGTGGCGGATCGGTGTAGGCCCCCTTTGCTGGGAGCCCTGATACCACATGCAACACCTCTACCTGCTTTCATGCTGAGCCATACTTAGGTGGCATAAATATCAGTTTTGTAGACTACCATTGTCAGAAAAATTTAAGGATAGTAACACGGGTAGTTGACTCTAAGGAAGTGGAGGCCTTACAGTCTCGGAGGCCTACTGGTACAGGCAACATGCATGAAGGAGACCTAACCAGGAGTGTTCACATTTCCAAAAAATATTGGCAGACACCACCAAAGTGGCATCAATTTCAGCACAGTAGATATAGTATAATAGGGACCGACAGGTCTTTCACTACACCCAATCCAGCAGATGCACACCCAACCAGGAGTGTTCACATTTTAAAAATGAGGGCCTGACACCACCGAAGTGGCATAAGTGTCACGAGAACAGAAATAGTATAATTGGGACCGATACATCTTCCACTACAGCTAACACAGCAGACGTAGACAAACCACATTTCCTAAAATTTGTGCTAACATCAGCAGCAGCCACAGAAGGCACAGAAGCCACACTAAAGATATCACAGAGTGCAGTTACGTGACATTAATGCATCCCACAAAAAATGCTATATCACCTAGTCTGTACAGTCTGTGATTGGGGTTCAAAAGTCCTTGGAGATTCATGACTTGTTCATGTAAGTTAGGAGGTCTACACTTTCAGGGGACAGCCGGATGGCCTTATCCATCAGGATAGCACCAGCAGTGCTGAAGACACGTTCTGAGAGAACCCTGAATGCCGGGCATGATAAAACTTCCAAAGCATGTGAGGCGAGCTCAGGCCACTCATCCATTTTGGAAGACCAGAATGTGAAAGGGTCCAAATCCTCCCTGATGGTATTGATATTTAGTTCTACATACTTATGCACCTTCCCCTCCATTTGTTCACCATGTGTAAGACTTGGACTGGTGCACAAGTTGGTCTAAAAAAAAGTGTCAAAGGATTCACAGAAATTGCTTCTTCCACTTCCACCACTGCTGCTGCTGTTCTCGCGTTGACGAATTGACGTGACGGAGGTTGGATGGCTAGAGCTGCAATGCGAACTATGTGCTTCATTGCTGTCTTCGGGAAAAGCTCTCTTAAGGTTGTGTAAAAGCGTGTTTCGAAACTCCATCATTCACGGGTCCCTTTCTAAAGTGGGAAACAGCTGGCAAAATTTGGTTTTATAACGTGGATCTAATAAAGTGGAAAACCAGTAGTCAGCATTATTCCTAATCATAACTATACAGGGATCATGTTGCAGATGCAGCAAAAAAGGCCCTCATATCTCAGACACTACCATGAGGTTCAAGCCCATTCTGTGTTGGTGGCTGGGTAATATTGAGGCTCGTTTCCTCCATCCCCTTCCGCCAACCACTAACAACAGACAGGGAGGATTATCCACTTCATCTGATAGTTGCTGCCCATCACCTTTTCCTCCTCCATTTATTCCTCGGATCTTCCACCTTCAGTAACAGTTTGTCTGTTATCACCAGTCCCCCCTCGATCACAGCAATCCACCCTCCCTTGACACCGACCTATGTGACGAAAGTCTTGAACTTAGAGACAATTTTATCCCTTCCGCATCCTCCTCTGCTTCCACCTCCTCTTAACTGGCATGGACAAAGACTTCTGTATCGATGCAAGTCGATGAGCAGAGAGGTGCAAACGGTGGAAATGAACACACAACTTACGTGCTTTCAGTAACAGCTCACCCAGGGCAGGATAGTGGCTGATAAAATGCTGTACGACCAGGTTGAGGTTGTGAGCCATCCAAGGCACGTGTGTGGACACGGTCTGGACACGGCCTTACCTGGATGCAGATTCAGCGGAGACAGCCATTGATCAAACTCAGCCTGTAGAACTGTCCACAACTCTTCAGCTGTATGACTGTGATCTCCAAAGCTCCAAAGCTCCAAAGATCTCCATATCAATTTTAAGACTGCCTGATTGTGGTGAGCCTTGGATGCACAGTAAGGAGATGGTGGGGGTTTCCTCTGCACTGTTGGAATGCATGTCTCATTAAGGCAGAGGTTGAGGGTGCAGGTGGAGGCCCTAGTGGAGATAGAGGAGGCAGAAGCAGTGGAGGAAGTGTTAAATGTAGAGATTTGTCCTTCAAGCCTTGGGGATTCCAAGACCTGTGGAGCAGCGCCTGTCCCGACAGTCACCAGAGTCACCCAGTGTCCAGTCAACGAGATGTAATGCCCTTAGCTATGCTTGCTCATCCAAGTGTCTGTGGTGAAATGCACTTTGACAGATAGAGATTTTTAAAGGAACAGGTGATGTCTGCGACATGCTGGTGTAGTGCAGGCACAGCTTTCTTAGAAAAGTAATGGCGACTGGGCAATTGGTACGGGGGGACTGCGACGGCCATCAGCTTTTGGAAACCGCCTGTATCTACCAAGTGGAAAGGCAGAATTTCCGTGGCCAGCAAATTGGAGATGGTGGAGTTCAGTCTCTAAGGTTTGTCACACGCAGGAGGAAACAATCTTTTACGTGAACAAAACTGAGGAACAATGGGCTGACTGCAGTGCTGTGAGAGAGCGGTGTACGGTGACCCGGACAATCTGCTGGACCGCAAAAGAGTTGCAGGCAGAGATTTTACTGTGGATTGAAAAACTTGTGGTGTGATCATTCTCTGAGATCGGTCAAAAAAAAGCAGGCATGTTCGCTTCCATTACAGCTGAAGGTGGCCTCTCAGTCAGTGTGACTGGAGCGGGTAGAGATAAAGAACCCGAGGTTCTGCGGTCGAAGACCTGTGTCTCAATAGTTGACACGGTAACAGAGGAAACCCACCGCACACAGAAAAGGAAACCAGGAAAAGAGGGGAGAACCCAGCATGTAAAGCCACTGAAAATAGGATGAATAAATACTAATAAATGCACAATTGCAAAAATATAAGTAATTTTTATTGATCAACGTTGTACAAAAAATGCATTTTAATGTGATAAAAATGGTAAAAACCAGACACAACTGCCATGCACTAAGTAAATTACAAGCTCATATTAATAGACCAGGAGAACACAAATTAAATAATGTATAAAAAAATAATATATATTAAGTGAAATTGTGTACATATGCACAAACTATGTATCAGGTAAGTAACCTATATATGTGTAAGAAATGTGCAAGTGCAACAACTAAACTCAAATGTAACCACAAGAACACTCGTAATAAAAGAATTGTGTTATAATGCAAAAGAAAATAAGCAACAAGTGTGGACCTGGATAGTGAGTCAACTGGGGTAAAGCAAATCACCGTGACTAGGTAATAGTAGAACACACGTGCAGTAGAACCAAAACACAATATGTAATGAGACCAAAATGAACAGGAATACTACCTGTGAGCAAGAAGTGACGCAGAAGTGACGCAGAGGTGGGCTATATTCTGAAACTAGGGTGGGCTATATTCTGAAACAGACAGACAAAGCCAGAGAGTGGGGGCAGATAATAATAGCCTAGGGAGGGTGCATTTATTTAGTTCCCCCCCTGGCTACTAACATCTGCCCCCAATCACCCCAGAAAAGGCAAATCTATAATTAGATGCGCCCTTTCTGGCACTTATCCCGTCTATTCCCATTGCCCTGTAGCGGTGGCTAATGGGTTAATAATGGGTTAAAGCCACCTTGCTATTGGTAGGTGACTTTAAGCCAGGCTAATAATTGAGAGCTGTCAATTAGACAACTATCAATTATTAATCCTATTGTATGAAATACAAATAAAACACACACACTTTAATTAAAAATCATTTTAATGAAATAATCACACAGTTTTGGACCATCTTTTATTTTACAGGTAATCCGTGCTAAGCCCTTGTTCATCTGTAATAAAAATAAAA
>JARQOD010000004.1:565381644-565439589 GCA_033576555.1 Oophaga sylvatica
GGGCGGAGATGATATAGCCCAGGAAATGTAAGGACTCCTGCTCAAACACACATTTCTCCAGCTTGGGATAAAGGGAGTTTGCCCGTAAGAGGTCGAAGACTTTGTTGACATCCCTCCGGTGAGAGTCTATACTGGTGAAAAGATGAGAATATCATCCAGATAGACTACTACAGAGGTGGAGAGCATATCCCGGAAGATGTCATTAACAAAGTCTTGGAAAACAGCGGGAGCATTACAGAGCCCTAAGGGCATCACCAGGTATTCATAATACCCATCTCTGGTATTAAAAGCTGTCTTCCACTCGTCCACTTCACGGATGCGAATTAGGTTAAAGGCACCACGTAGATCTAGCTTGGTAAATACCTTTGCTCCTCGGAGCCTATCAAAGAGCTCAGAGATTAGGGGCAACTGGTACTTATTCTTGATGGTGATGGGTTAAGACCCCTGTAGTCAATACATGAACGTAATTCTCCGTTCTTCTTTTGCACAAAAAAGAACCCCGCCCTGCTGGTGACACCGATTTCCTAATGAACCCTCTTGCCAGATTCTCCTGAATATACTGGGACATGGACTCCGTCTCTGGAAGCGAGAGGTGATAGACTCTTCCCCGAGGAAGTTCTGCTCCAGGCAAGAGATCAATAGGACAGTCGTAGGGGCGATGAGGCGGAAGAGTCTCCGCAGCCTTCTTGGAGAAAACTTCTGCGTATAACCAATAACACTGGGGGAGAGAAGTGAGATCTACGGGTATCTCTGTGGTGGTGACCTGAACGCACTCCCTGACACATCTGCCTCTACATGAATCACCCCAACCCAGTACCCTCCCAGAGGACCACTAAATATGGGGAGAGTGGTGACGGAGCCAAGGTATTCCCAGCAACACCTCGTCTATTCCCTCGGGCAGGACAAGAAAGGAAATACTCTCCTGATGGGAAGGGGACATAGACAAAGTGAGAGGGATAGTCTGGTGGGTGATTTGTGATGGCAGAGTCGATCCATTCACTACTCGCACAGTCACCGGTTTGGCGAGCATCACCAGAGGTATAGTGTGGCGGAGAGCAAAGGCAGAGGACATGAAATTCCCTTCGGCTCCAGAATCCACACAGAGCTCGATGGTGAGAGTGGATGGATCTACAGTAATTGTCCCCTTAAAGGACAACTTGGTGGAAAATGCCGCAGTTTCTAGTGAACCTCCTCCCAAGATCACTAGACGCGACCGTTTTCCCGACCGCTGTGTACATTTGTTGGCATAATGTCCTCACTGCTGTCAGATGTTACAGACCACGGGTACTCGAGCGGCCCGGGACTTAGGTCCTGCTCGAGAATCCTCCATGGACTCATGGACATGGCCCGCTAGTCCTCTCCAAAACACAGGTATGAGGACGTTATCTGGCCAGTCCAACTCCGAGGACAGAGTCCAAAATTGGACAGCAAAACAGCTGACCAAGAACGAACCCTGTGAACTTGCCAGGAGTTTGAGTGCCGCATCGTGGGTGACCTGAGGTCCTAGAAAGACCTTTTTTAGAGCCTCCAGAAAATGAGGAGCACTCCGCATCACATGGTCGTCACGCTCCCACAGCGGGGTGGCCCACTCCAACGCACTGCCCGACAGAAGAGATATTACAAAGCCCACTTGTGCCCAATCCGTGGGGAATCGTGCAGACAGAAGCTCGAGTTGTATAGAGCACTGACTCACGAATCCCTGACATTGCTTGCTGTCACCAGAAAACTTTTCTGGAAGTGGGTGGTGAGATAATGTGGAGTCAGTGTTGGCAGTGGACACACTGGCTGCAGCCACGCTAGCAGCCTGAACAGCGACTGCAGTAACATCCACAGCTGAGGTTGTGCGCTCAAGATCCGCCAACCTACCCTCCAGCTGCTGGATGTCCTGCAGTAGACGCTGGTCGTCCTCCATTTTACTAGCCAGACCGTGGCGCTAGTATTATGTTAGGGCTGGCGGAACGCACAAAATAAATATAAATAATAAGTGCGTTCACAGCCCGGTGTCCACCGTGCAGGCAGAGCCTGCTTCTAGTAGGATGGCGGTATGGCGAACTCTGTTACTTCACAGAGTCGCAACTATAGACACTGTGTCCCTATATGGCGGTATAAGCGAACTCTGTTACACCACAGAGTCGCTAAGGTAGAGACGCAGAAATATGGACTGTGTCCTGTTAACTCCACAGGTATACACAGACAACTGCTGTGCGGACAGCAGTCCGTAGTAACGCAATCAGCAACGCAATCAGACAATCTCTTCACCGGAGAAGCCGGTATTCTAGGTGCTAATTTCAGCCGAACCCTAAATACGTGCATACAATCTCCTCACTGGAGGTGTCGGTATTCTAGGGGCTTATTTCAGCCGAGCCCTAACACATGCGTGCAAGATCACCCTGGCGCAAAGCACATAATGTGATTGATACCAGCGCATGGCCGCACGACCATGCCACCCTTTTATAGTAGCAACTACCGTACCTGCCAGATAAGGACCAATTGGAAACTGCTCCAGAACAAAAGTGGTTTCAGGACCTTCCTGGCGGACCAATAGGAGCTGCTGCAGCACCTGAGCATGTGACCCCTGATCTCCAATGAGAGATCTTACTCTGGGCATGCTCAGAAGGGGAAAGCAAGGACTTTGTCCTAAAGACATCTGCTCGCCGCTAACCAGTACTGGCTACAATAGCAGAGCCTGGAGAGGCAGCAGTAATCCTCTGCACAATGTTAGACTGGGCGAGACGCTGGGACCGACGTCTAAGCTGAGCAGAGACCACTGCGGCCGGAGACGGATGGGAGATCGCAGCATTGACGGCTCGAGATTCCCTTGTGCAGAAGTGGGAACTTGACCCCTAACATCTCCCATCCTCCAAAACTTTGAGGACTCCACCAAGATTGTGAGCAGCGATGATGTCATAATTAGCATCACCATCCCGCTTCTCTGTGTTCTGAAGCGCTCTCTGCTCACAATCAAAGAGGATGCATTGCAGGCAGAGCACGGTGAGATGGAGCAAGGATCCATACAGGGTGATTACACACAGCCCAACCTCATCTCATTCCGACTTGGATTGGGTGACATTGAGGAAGATGAGGAGGAAGAATAGGAGCTACTTGTCACGATTGGCTGCAGCGGCCGAGAAGCGGCCCAGCCCATAATCACCCCCAAGCTGACCGACAACCACGGCGTGGGGCGGGCTTCCCCGGGGACGCAATATGGACCCTTCATACCGCAGAGGGGGACCTGGGCCTACCCAAACTAGGGAAGGGCAGAGACCGGGTTTCTGTGGCAGCTGAGCATGTGGACAACGAAGAGGCACGTAGAACTTGATTACACCGCACAACTTCAGGTATAGAGGAAGTAAAGTTTACTAAAGTAATAAAGTAAAGACACACAATACATAAATCAAACATGACTATGCCAGGCTCCCGATTCCACACCTCCCAGAAGGGTGCCACCCAGAGGACCCCAAGGCACCAACGGATCACCGCGGCACACATAGGTAGGATATCAGGACACAGGCATGACATCAGGGTACACGAGGTTATCAGGACGCAGGCAAAACATCAGGGTACATGAGGTCATCAGGACGCAGACAGGACACACGAGGACATCAGGATCACGAACTCAGGAACACGAGCTGGACCTCAGGAACTTGGAATCAGGAACAAGGACTGGACATCAGGAACAAGGACCGGACATCAGGAACACAGACTGGATCTCAGGAACATGGACCGGACATCAGGAACACGGACTCAGGAACATGGAATCAGTAACACGGACCGGACATCAGGAATACGAAATCAGGAACACGGACGGAAATCAGGAATACGGAATCAGGAACACGGATCGGACATCAGGAACATGGACACAGGAACATAGAATCAGGAACACGGACTGGACATCAGGAACACGGACTGGACATCAGGAACACGGACTGGACATCAGAAACACGGACACAGGAACACGGACACAGGAACACGGACTGGATCTCAGGAACACGGACTCAGGAACATGGAATCAGGAACACGGACAGGCCATCAGGAACACAGACAAAGGAACACGGACTGGATCTCAGGAACATCAGAACACTGGCATTGGACTCCGGACATCTGGCAACGATCGACAGGTTCTGGACATCAGCCTGCGGACATCAGGCTCCGGACATGAGTCCGCAGTATCAGGCTCAGGACATCTGGCAACGATCGGCAGGCTCCGGGCATCAGGCAGGGAAGGATAGGATCCGGACATCTGGAAGTGGTCCTCAGACATCGGAAATCAGGCCGTGGTCATCAGGCTCCGGGCAAGAGGCCACGGTCATCGGATTCTGGACATCTGGCAGCGACCTAAAAAGGAACCCAAGTGGTCTGGTGCAAGCCCAACCGGGTTGAACAGGAGCCGGCTGGGGATAGCACCGAATAACAAGCTGAGCACAGAGAAGCAGAAACTTAGCAGATACACTGCACTCCTACTTCCAAGATAAACCCAGGTTATATCACAGAAAGTCAGTTAGCAAAGAGTCACAGTCACTGAGCACAGGGTTCAGGACACAGACGGACTTCCAGGAACATAACTCAGCAGACACAGTTGAGACAGAATCAGGCACATGACAGGTACAGGATCAAGGATTCAAGCCTGGATATACCGCCTCCAGGACAGGTGCAGGAACAGGACCAAACAGGAATCAAGGCAAGGACTTTGGTACCAAAACATAGACAGAAGAGGTGCAGGAACACACAACACACATGGCAAGATTCAAAAGCTTTGTGAGTATCTAAATCCCCGCCCATAGGGCAGGGAGCCTTTATATAGGAGCTGCCCCTCCGCAATTGGCTGGGGACAGCATTTCAAGTACACACACTGACCCTGATAAAAGCAGGGAAGGTGTGGCCACGCATGCCATTAGCAGAATCAGAAACCATTACACACAATCAGTGAAGGAACAGAGGCTCAGGGCACCTGGCAGCGGCCGCACGCCCAGACACACGTGGAAAGTCATGCACCAGCTGCAAATGACCTCGCAACCCGCGGACAGCTTCCACAGCAGCAACCAGGGACCGCACATGTGGAAAGTCATGCAGCAAAGCAAAGACCTAACACCACATGAAGAGCTACGCAGCAGAGCAGGGAACTGAGTAGGCTCCATATATGTAACAGAACAGTATCCCAGCTGAATTAGTGGGAAAGGAGCGAAGGGTTAAAGCAAACACATGCATTGTCATGCCGACAACCAAGTACAGACAGAACAGCGTGACACTTCTTTCAAAACCAGGGGAGGAGTCAAAAGCAGGGGAGGAGTCCCGATGAGATAATTTGCATATTCCCAGTGCCTTCTGGGATAAGTGAAGAGTCTCCGCGAGCTCAAGGAACATTGGATTTTGGCTGTTGCAGCTGAAAGGAGTATAGTAGAAAAATCAGCCGCACTCAATACTGATTGTGAAAATAGTGAAGTTTCATTTATTGAGTCACCAAATTAGATAAACAGTATTGACAACTGTGTGATGTGCGCTCAGAACGGACAAAACTGATGAGGTTTAACGTTTCGACCCAACGTGGTCTTTTTCAAAAACCTTGCTGTGAAACAGAGCATATATATAAGTAAAACATGAACACAGACATAAATATAATATAAACAATTAATACATACATAGCTGAAAGGAGGACATCAGTAAACCAGGGAGGAGTCCCGAGGAGATAATTTGCATATTCCCAGTGCCTTCTGGGATAAGTGAAGAGTCTCCGCGAGCTCAAGGAACACTGGATTTTGGCTGTTGCAGCTGAAAGGAGGACATCAGTAAACCAGGGGGAGTCCCGAGGAGATAATTTGCATATTCCCAGTGCCTTCTGGGATAAGTGAAGAGTCTCCGCGAGCTCAAGGAACACTGGATTTTGGCTGTTGCAGCTGAAAGGAGGACATCAGTAAACCAGGGGAGGAGTCCCGAGGAGATAATTTGCATATTCCCAGTGCCTTCTGGGATAAGTGAAGAGTCTCCGCGAGCTCAAGGAACACTGGATTTTGGCTGTTGCAGCTGAAAGGAGGACATCAGTAAACCAGGGGAGGAATCCCGAGGAGATAATTTGCATATTCCCATTGCCTTCTGGGATAAGTGAAGAGTCTCCGCGAGCTCAAGGAACACTGGATTTTGGCTGTTGCAGCTGAAAGGAGGACATCAGTAAACCAGGGGAGGAGTCCCGAGGAGATAATTTGCATATTCCCAGTGCCTTCTGGGATAAGTGAAGAGTCTCCGCGAGCTCAAGGAACACTGGATTTTGGCTGTTGCAGCTGAAAGGAGGACATCAGTAAACCAGGGGAGGAGTCCCGAGGAGATAATTTGCATATTCCCAGTGCCTTCTGGGATAAGTGAAGAGTCTCCGCGAGCTCAAGGAACACTGGATTTTGGCTGTTGCAGCTGAAAGGAGGACATCAGTAAACCAGGGGAGGAGTCCCGAGGAGATAATTTGCATATTCCCAGTGCCTTCTGGGATAAGTGAAGAGTCTCCGCGAGCTCAAGGAACACTGGATTTTGCCTGTTGCAGCTGAAAGGAGGACATCAGTAAACCAGGGGAGGAGATAATTTGCATATTCCCAGTGCCTTCTGGGATAAGTGAAGAGTCTCTGCGAGCTCAAGGAACACTGGATTTTGGCTGTTGCAGCTGAAAGGAGGACATCAGTAAACCAGGGGAGGAGTCCCGAGGAGATAATTTGCATATTCCCAGTGCCTTCTGGGATAAGTGAAGAGTCTCCGCGAGCTCAAGGAACACTGGATTTTGGCTGTTGCAGCTGAAAGGAGGACATCAGTAAACCGCGCGCTTAGCGGCGCACGAGTTTTGTCTTATATTTCACCGCTTGATTATCTCTTGAACAATAAGAACATGGAAGAGGCTAGGAGCCATGTGGTGAGCTGCATTTCTTGCTACATGTTCATAGACTTACCAGTGGAAAAGCCAAACTTCACATGCCAGAAATGCAAGCTTGTGTCCCTGTTGGAGGAAAAGTTGCAAAATCTGGAAGAGAGGTTATCTACATTGAAGACCATTAAGGAAGGTGAAGAGTTCTTAGACAGAGCAGAATTATCTCTTCATGGTACAGAAAGAGAAGAAATTCGAAGTGCAACTGAAGAAACAGAGGAATGGAAGCATGTCACCCAGAGAAGCAGGAGGATCAGGAGGCAGTCAGCACCAATTCTGCTCAGGAACCAATACCAGGCTCTTACACAGGAGAACGATGAAGAAATACATCAGGATAAGACTTTGCCCACAAACAACCTTCTACGCCCTCAGAGTCCTCCTGAATGGAGAAAGAAAACTGTTGTGAAGAAGAAACGGAGAGTTGTTGTCATGGGCGATTCCCTGTTGAGAGGAACAGAGGCCGCTATCTGCAGACCGGATATAACCTCAAGAGAAATGTGCTGTCTTCCAGGTGCAAAAATTAAAGATGTGTCTGACAGGATATCAGGACTCTTCAGACCTAAAGATGACTACCCATTCCTGCTAATACATGTGGGGACAAATGACACCGCTAGAAACGACCTGGAAACCATCTGCAGTGACTTTGAAAACTTAGGTAAGAAAGTGAAAGAACTGGGAGCGCAGGTGGTCTTCTCTTCCATCCTCCCAGTGGATGGCCATGGAACAAGGAGGTGGAATAAGATTCTGCAGGTGAACAACTGGCTACGTCGATGGTGCCGTCAGCAAGGATTTGGATTTCTGGATCACGGAGTGAATTACCTATACGATGGACTACTTGCTAGAGATGGGGTGCACCTTACGAAGACTGGAAAACATGTATTTGGAAGTCGCCTTGCTACACTCATCAGGAGAGCTTTAAACTAGAACAATGTGGGAAGGGAAGCAAAACGCCAGCAAAAGCCATACACTTGACAAATACTATTGAGATTTCTGCTATTAGAAGTGAAGGGGAAGAACAAAGACAAAAAAATTTACATAATAAAAATATTGAAGGAAGAGAAACCAATCACAAACTAAAGTGTTTCTATACGAATGCACAAAGCATGGGCAACAAACAAGGAGAACTGGAGCTACTAACGCAGGAGAAGAAATATGATGTCATTGGAATCACTGAGACTTGGTGGGACGATACACATGATTGGAGTACAAGGCTAGAAGGTTACAACTTATTTGCAAGAAACAGACTTGATAAACGAGGAGGAGGTGTTGCATTGTATGTTAGAAAAGCGTATATCTGCACAGAGATTGATGCTTCAGAGACTGGGAGTTCTGTGGAAACTGTTTGGGTAAGAATACAAGGACAGAACAATGGAAAGGACACCATTGTAGGCATTTACTACAGGCCGCCTGTGCAAGCTGAAGATATGGATGAACTCTTTATGCATCAAATGGCCAAGTTCTCCAAAAAATATGACATAGTGGTCATGGGAGATTTCAACTATCCAGACATTTGTTGGGAATCTCTCTCAGGCAACACTAACAGGTCCAGGAAATTCTTATCCTCTCTTGCTGACAACTTTATCTTCCAAAAGGTAATGGAGAAAACAAGGGGATCTGCTACCTTGGATCTAATCCTTATAAACAGGGAGGAAATGGTGGAGGAGGTAAGAGTGGCTGGGACTCTAGGAGGTAGTGACCATGCTATTTTAGAATTTTGGATAACAAGAGGAGGAAGACCTGTGAAGACTCAGACGTCAAGGTTAGATTTCAGAAAGGCAGATTTTAAGGAACTCAGAAAGAGAATTGGAGGGATCCAATGGCTGGATATCCTTAAGGACAAAAATGTCCAGGAAGGATGGAAAATCTTGAAAAATGAGATTCTCAAAGCACAATCGTTAACAATTCCGAAAAGAGGGAAGAATGGGAAGCATTTAAGGAAACCAGGATGGATGAACATAGAACTTAAACACATGCTAAAAAGGAAGAAAGAAATGTTTATCAAATGGAAAGAGGGAGGCATATCTAAAGAAGAATATAATGCCGTCTGCAGAACCTGCAGGGCACAAATCAGATTATCTAAAGCTGACAATGAATTAAGGCTTGCAAGTGACGTCAAAAGCAACAAAAAAGGATTTTGGGGATACGTCAAAAGTAAAAGAAAAGTCAAAGATGCTATAGGATTTTTACAGGATGAAAATGATGAAATGGTAAGTCAGGATGTTGAGAAGGCTGAACTTTTAAATTCCTATTTTGCATCTGTTTTCTCTCAGAAAGGAAATGTAACATCAACTGATCTTCACTGTCCTAGTAAAGGAATAGAAGAATCCAGGATATCTATAAACAGAAAGACAGTGAGGAAACACTTAGCTAACATAAATGAATTCAAGTCTCCAGGTCCAGATGAATTACACCCCAGGGTACTGAAGGAGATAGCAGAAGAAATTCTTGAACCACTGTCCATAATCTTTGAAAATTCTTGGAGAACAGGAGAAGTCCCAGAAGACTGGAGAAGAGCAAATGTTGTTCCTATCTTCAAAAAGGGGAAGAAGGTGGACCCAGGGAACTACAGGCCGGTGAGTCTGACTTCTATACCAGGAAAGATCTTTGAACAAATTATTAAAGAACATGTATGCAAGTACCTGGATAAGAATGAAGTGATTAAACAGAGTCAGCATGGGTTTGTAACTAATAAGTCATGTCAGACTAACTTAATTTCCTTCTATGACAGAATCACTGACTGGGTGGATCAGGGAAATGCTGTAGATATAGTATATCTTGACTTCAGCAAAGCATTTGACAAAGTATCTCACACAATCCTTATTGAAAAAATGACTAAGTATGGAATGGAAGTAGTATAGGGACCCCAGTATTCGTCAAACTCAATTTGACAGGTCGACACGCCCCCTATCATTTAATCCGTCTCCCTGTCAGCTTGATCCAGGTCGTCATGCCCCCTGGCTGGACTTTGCTCAGGCTGGGAAATCTGTGGCTGAACTTTGCTCAGGCTGTGAAATCTGTTCTGCTGGATTTTTATTCAGTGCCTTTGATTAGTCTGTGGAGTTTTTAGTGTATTAAAGGTTAGTTTTAACTCCATCCGTAGATGTAAAGCTATTTTCTAGCAGAGAATGCCCTGACATGAAATGTAAAGGGTTTGTATTAGAAGCACCCAGTAAATGTCTGTATTAGAATCCATCAGTAAATGTAAAGCTATTTTCTAGCAGAGGAGAGAAACTTTTAAGGACCCAGTAATTGTATAAGGAGTTCTAGTTAAATACAGACTTCTGTATATAACTAGAATATAAGGATTTTTAGTGAAATAAAGAGTGAATCTTGATTTTATACTGTTGTTAGAAGTCTAAATATTTTTCTATCTACTGGCTAACATGGTACAAAGATATACATCTTTACTGCACCATAGAGGTAATTTATCTATGTGTGTGTTTCACACAGGACAAGTTCTGTGATCCGTCTTTTGTGGGAAAAGTCAACAATTTTTATTAAGGTCTAAAATACATTATCATGGATAAAAATCCAAAAGAGTGGGATATACAGCATGCAGAAAAAATAGCCAAATGCAGACAGGTGTGAATTACATTCAAATCAATATATAATAGTGCACATCGACATATCTTATATGTTATAGCGATAATAGACTAATCCGGGGCTATACAATAATAAACTCCATATATTTGTCCGTATATATGCAATCTATGTAACTCACAATATCCCCCAATAGGCAGACATATATGCACTATATATAGGATTATAAGTATCTCAATGAATCAGGTATATCAATAAAGTAACTTCTCCATCACAGTTGCTAATATAATGATGTTAGCATGCGAGTGCAGGGCTCACAATACATACTGTGCGTGCATATGAAGTCAATTAGCACATCCATATGAGGAGCTATATTAAAAAAGCATCGCCATAGATGTGAGATCATACCTGAATGCTGCTTGGCACCCCTTGTGTATAGTCCTCATTTCTAACAGTGTTTTTCACAGATAGATCACTTCAAGAAAACTGTCCCGACAGTTCATCCCTATAGTGTAGTTTAATGTATCAAGGTGTGTGTACAAGGTTTGTGTTTAGCCAAATGCAGACAGGTATGAATTACATTCAAATCAATATATAATAGTGCACATCGACATATCTTATATGTTATAGCGATAATAGACTAATCCGGGGCTATACAATAATTAACCTCCATATATTTGTCCGTATATATGCAATCTATGTAACTCACAATATCCCCCAATAGGCAGACATATATGCACTATATATAGGATTATAAGTATCTCAATGAAGCTGGTATATCAATAAAGTAACTTCCCCATCACAGTTGCTAATATAATGATGTTAGCATGCGAGTGCAGAGCTCACAATACATACTGGGCGTGCATATGAAGTCAATTAGCACATCCATATGAGGAACTATATTAAAAAAGCATCGCCATAGATGTGAGATCATACCTGAATGCTGCTTGGCAACCCTTGTGTATAGCCCTCATTTCTAACAGTGTTTTTCACAGATAGATCACTTCAAGAAAACTGTCCCGACAGTTCATCCCTATAGTGTAGTTTAATGTATCAAGGTGTGTGTACAAGGTTTGTGTTGTGTTAGAAGTCTAAATATTTTTTATCTACTGGCATTGTTGACATGAATTGTCATTGTGGAGAGAAACTTTTAAGGACCCAGTAAATGCATGTAAACAGGACAATTGAGAGAATGAGTGAAGGTCGATGCTATTGTGACATGCTAGAAACCACATATACTAAATAGCCCTGTATTGTGTCATGACCTGTAAGTACAATGAGAGAAGGTCGCATGCATTCATGAATTCATTTGTCTCTATTTACCTGTAAATGTGTGTAAAGTTGTTTTATCTGTGTGTCTGATACTGAGCTCTTTTAAGTCAACCAGTAAATGTATCCTATGACCACTCTATTGTGTGGGGAAAGTCAAGGCGAGGTCACATTATGAGATGGACATATTATGTACATGCAGATATTACAATATTACAGAATGGTTTATTCGTATTTTAAAAAAGTAATGACACGGTATTGTAAAAACAAGGTTACAAGATTTTATTGTAATAAATACAGCTCAAAGACATTTCAAGCATTGAACTAATTGTGAAACCAAAACGATATTGAACTAATTGTGACACCAAAACGTTTACTGACAGGGAGTACATAGTGGGGAGAGACCTTTTGCAGTGGTGACCTGACTGTGAGACACCATATTTTTCAACATTTTTGCTCCTTCACAGATTTATTTTGCATTATATATTTTTTTTATTTTGCTTAAGGATCATGTACAGAGGAGTTTTTATGGTTTAATACTGATAGACATATTGTGAACTGACATATAGGGTCCATGTGAGACACCATATTTTTCAACATTTTTGCTCCTTCAAAGATTTATTTTGCATTATATTTTTTTATTTTGCTTAAGGATCATGTACAGAGGAGTTTTTATGGTTTAATACTGCTAGACATATTGTGAACTGACATAATGTCCATGTGAGACACCATATTTTTCAACATTTTTGCTCCTTCACAGATTTATTTTGCATTATATTTTTTTATTTTGCTTAAGGATCGTGTACAGAGGAGTTTTTATGGTTTAATACTGCTAGACATATTGTGAACTGCCATATAGGGTCCATGTGAGACACCATATTTTTCAAATATTAGTTATGCGTTCGCTACCACTATCAACCATAGCAGCTCTCATGATGCTAGCTATTCTGATCAGCTTATCATATCAACCATGAAGCCTCTTTTAACCCCTTCACAATAATGTACAGAGGAGTTTTTATGTTTTAATACTGATAGACATATTGTGAACTGACATATAGGGTCCATGTGAGACACCATATTTTTCAACATTTTTGCTCCTTCACAGATTTATTTTGCATTATATTTTTTATTTTTCAACATTTTTGCTCCTTCACAGATTTATTTTACATTATATTTTTTATTTTGCTTAAGGATCATGTACAGAGGAGTTTTTATATTTTAATACTGATAGACATATTGTGAACTGACATATAGGGTCCATGTGAGACATGCCTGGACAAGTCCGGGCATGTCCGGGCATGCCTGGACAAGTCCTGGTCACGGGACAGCCGTGGAAAAAACAATAGTGAAATTCAAAAACTATGTGCTGGCCGTTAACACACGCATAGTCATCTAGAAAATATTGAGCGAGTTGCTTCACAAACCCTCTCAAGGCATGTTGAATGTTAACGTTCCCGCTATGAGCTACACACATGACCAACTGTATAGCCTGGGATGCGCAGCGTTCTTGTTGCACATGACTATTTTTAAAGACGCTAAGCCCCTCAGATATAAAAGACAGACCTGTTGGGACGTGTCCCGGCCTATTTTGGCACATGCCCACTCCTATGCATCGATATTGAGCATCGTTCAACAAAAATCAGGTACATAGTTTTAACCATAGCTGTGTTTCTGACTCTCATGCCATGCCAGAAAGGCCTATTTTGGCACTGGCCCGCACCTATGCAACGATTTTGATCAGCATTCAACAAAAAAAATCGGGTACAAACTTTTTAACATACATGTGTTTCGGACCCTCAGACCATGCCAGAAGCACTCTGTGCCATGTACTCGAACCCATAATAATCGATTTTGATCATCATGCAACAAAAAATTGGGTGCTAACTTTTTAACATACATGTGTTTCTGTAGCGGATACACGGACCCCTACAGCGCATCCCTATAGTGTAGTTTAATGTAGGGGGCACACAGATCATCGCTTTTGTTTGGAAAATACCATATTTCATAGATGCTGGTGATCCGTTGAATCATTTTTAAACATTTCACGCCACTCATGCAACCACAGCACACTTATGGTGTACCCGCACCGCTGCAGCTAGAGCTTTTTAGCTAAAAAGGCCCTTATTTGCATCATTTTCATTATAGTACGACTGGTACATGCCCAGGCCTATGCAACGGTTTTGACCACTACTCAACAAAAATTGGTTACAAACTTTTAACATATCTGTGTTTCGGACCATCATGTCATACCAGAAGCACCCTGTGCCATGTACTCTAGACCATAATATTCGTTTTTGATCACCATTCAACAAAAAATTGAGGCATGTTGAGACGTGTCCCGGCCTATTTTGGCACAGGACCACACCTATGCAACGATTTTGATCACCATTCAACAAAAAATTGAGGCATGTTGAGACGTGTGACCGGCCTATTTTGGCACAGGACCACACCTATGCAACGATTTTGATCAGCATTCAACAAAAAATTGCGTGCAAACTTTTTAGCATACCTGTACAAACTTTTTAACATACCTGTGTTTCGGACCTGTACAAACTTTTTAACACACTGTGTTTCGGACTCTCATGTCGTACCAGAAGCACCCAGTGCCATGTACTCTAGCTCATAATATTTCACATCGGGTATGGGACCTACATAGCTTTGTTTTCTCAGGTATTAAAAAGCGTGGAAAACTGAAAATCCCGAGGCCTGAGGTAATTTACGGAGCTTCATGGGGATAAAATTTATCGAGTCTATGAACCTTATAGACAAAACGGGTAGCGTCACACACAAGACCACAACACCTCGGGCTATCACATTTACCGGTAGTTTTCAAAAACCTCTGCCTTAACAATAAAGTAAGAATCGTGGCGCCATGCATTGTGGGCTATAAATGTATACCCTGAAAATTTACCGTTGGTAAAGAACAGTAAAAAGTCGTGCGTACAACTATCATCCTCAAACTCTCAGAGCTATCACAAACACTATTGCCTACAGAGGCGGCCCCGCGAGAATTTCTGGATGTGCGTGTCAAGAGGCTCCATGCCTTGACCGATTGTTTGCGCGTGAATGCTGACATTTCCAGGGTCATTATAGTTGTGTAAATGCGCTGGGGGCTCGTGTATCGGCCCCTAGGGTGTAATGCGTGATCATTTTAATTATTTTTCAATTCATAACCACACGTTCTCAGGCAGACAGGTTTATTTCACAGAAGTTGACTGTACAGTTGCATAATTTTTGTTTAAAATCATACATTTGCATAATTTTGTTTAAAATCGCACAGTTCTGCGATAATGTCGGGTGTTGGACACGCACTTATCAGTCTTTCATACGTGTCGCAGAAAGATTTTAGCCTGTTCTGCGAGAGTTTATTATGCACGTACTGTGCAGACATGTCAAGAAACATTTTGGTGTGTTCACCAGTCCATACGGGTGTTGGTGTGTAAGGCGATCGACCATCATCCTTCTGCTTCTTACTTACACGACGGCGCGATACCGCGCGTTTCTTTGACGCTAATGCATCGGCTGAATTGGCAGCTGCTGCTTCCGCGTTGCTATTTGCAGATTCTGTAGCTTGACACAGACGTATATTCTTAAGCCGACTACTCTCAGCATTCCCGGGGTGCTCGGTTGGCGCGTCGTTTTCTTCACGATCTGCGACACACCCGTGTGAAAGAGGCTCAGTTCTCACCTCCGTTCTGTTCTCAAATCCATAATTGCGCTGCTGCAAAACTCGCGAATGACGATCCTCCGTAACTAAAGAAAAGATACGTGGTGTAGTTAACCGCTAAGTGGGGGAGATATAGGAAGAGCTACATGAGCCACATGGCTCTGATTCAACGCGATATTTGTAAAGCTACTAGCACCGATTATCTGTGAAACCGATGCATGATTGTTTGTATAAGTACAGTATAGAGCGGCCTAGACATATATACTTACAAGTATGCCCCGGGTGCTGATCTACAGAGAATGCTGAATTAACAGACATCTCGCTGCTCGGACGCTGCCGTATGGGGCTGTTTTCTCCCTCAAACTGCAACCTCACGGGCGATACTCTAGCAGCTGTAAATAAAATATAGCATACATGAATGCGCACAACACACTCACAAAGCTAACTTGACACAGGTAAATAAAACTAGTTACCGCAGAAATTTTTATCTGCGTGTATAACTACACTATAGAACTGCGTAGACATATATGCTTACAAGTATGAGACGTGTAGTGTAGTTCAGAGATTGGTGAATTAAACGGTGTGGAGGTGCTCGGACGTTTTCGTATGGGTGTGTTTTCTTTTTCAAGCTGCAGCCTCCTGCTCGTTAGTTTAACATCTGTAAATAAAATATAACTATTACTCGCCACAGAGATGATATCTACGCGTGCCACACGCACAAAGCTAAATTCGCAAAGCTATCGTAACGTGCGTAAATAAAATATATCCCCTAGTTATTGGTGGCGTCACAGGGTACAGAGGGTACAAACACATATCACCCTGGGTTCATGGACCCGCTACCTTTTCTATTCCAGAGCCGTGTGCTTAGCGAATCACCCCATCTTTTAGGAGCGTTGGGAGGATTATAGTCCGGTTCTACGAACTCGACATCTGAATCCTGGGGATCCTCCACGATCTCAACATCGGAATCGCGATGCTCGAGCGGCTCAGTCGCCACAGGGTTACCAACCGTCCAGTCCGCTACAGCTGTATCTGTATGAGAAAATGTTTATATTATTAAAACATGTCTAGCTAACGACCCAGTCAGCTAAAATAAAATTAACTGTATGGATTTTAACGGCAGTCTATATTAATTATTAATATTAATAGTAGACGTTATAAATTTACAGCTACCACGTTTACCCGTCTAGATACATAGGTTTAAAACATATGATATAGCTATAGGTTTCTTGCCTGTGACAGACTGGTGAGAGCTTGAAGCTCGTCGCCCGCTAGCAGAGTTGCCTTCCTCTAACAGGTTCTGCGTAATGAACCGGTTCTCGTAGGAGTAGTCTGAATGGACTCCCTCTTCTTAAATAAGAATGAAATATATCGTTTATATATACAAAGCGCAGACTCAGACAGCCCGACACAATACGACGTACACTATATACGGTGTAAAATTTACCCGATTGTTCTGGTGAAAGCAAAGCAGAATATTGAACGCGAGAATATCTGGACTCCATCTTGAATAAAAAGGGTCCGCTATTAAATTAAAGCAAATAAAGATCAAGTATGAAAACACGACTAAGCTGTTCATGCAAATACTACACAAACTTAAATATAATTGAAACAAACGTGGATATTCACGAGACATAAAAATACGCACTTTAGCTCTAAAGATCAACTATGAAAACACGCTTAACCTATTCATGCAAATACTACACAAACTTAAATATAATTGAAACAAACGTGGATATTCACGAGACATAAAAATATGCACTTTAGCTCTAAAGATCAACTATGAAAACACGCTTAACCTATTCATGCAAATACTACACAAACTTAAATATAGCTGAAACAAAAGACATAAAAATACGCACTTTAGCTCTAAAGACCAACTATGAAAACACGGATAAGTTATTCATGCAATTACTACACAGACTTAAATATAATTGAAACGAAATCCGTAAAAATACTCACTATAGTCCTGTTCAGAATGGAGTTGTGTTCTGTGAGGTATGAAGTCTTACAGCTGAGCGTTGTATTGCTTGTGAGCTGCCTGTATTTATTAGGGGCTAACAGAGAGAACACGCCCTCTGTCAATACCATGAACTGCTAGATAGAAAAAAATCTATTAATGTTTTACAGAGACATCATGTCTGCTAAGCACCTTGAAACAATATTTCACACCCGAAGCGTCACCATCATGTAATAGTTATATTTTATTTACAGATGTTAAACTAACGAGCAGGAGGCTGCAGCTTGAAAAAGAAAACACACCCATACGAAAACGTCCGAGCACCTCCACACCGTTTAATTCACCAATCTCTGAACTACACTACACGTCTCATACTTGTAAGCATATATGTCTACGCAGTTCTATAGTGTAGTTATACACGCAGATAAAAATTTCTGCGGTAACTAGTTTTATTTACCTGTGTCAAGTTAGCTTTGTGAGTGTGTTGTGCGCATTCATGTATGCTATATTTTATTTACAGCTGCTAGAGTATCGCCCGTGAGGTTGCAGTTTGAGGGAGAAAACAGCCCCATACGGCAGCGTCCGAGCAGCGAGATGTCTGTTAATTCAGCATTCTCTGTAGATCAGCACCCGGGGCATACTTGTAAGTATATATGTCTAGGCCGCTCTATACTGTACTTATACAAACAATCATGCATCGGTTTCACAGATAATCGGTGCTAGTAGCTTTACAAATATCGCGTTGAATCAGAGCCATGTGGCTCATGTAGCTCTTCCTATATCTCCCCACTTAGCGGTTAACTACACCACGTATCTTTTCTTTAGTTACGGAGGATCGTCATTCGCGAGTTTTGCAGCAGCGCAATTATGGATTTGAGAACAGAACGGAGGTGAGAACTGAGCCTCTTTCACACGGGTGTGTCGCAGATCGTGAAGAAAACGACGCGCCAACCGAGCACCCCGGAATGCTGAGAGTAGTCGGCTTAAGAATATACGTCTGTGTCAAGCTACAGAATCTGCAAATAGCAACGCGGAAGCAGCAGCTGCCAATTCAGCCGATGCATTAGCGTCAAAGAAACGCGCGGTATCGCGCCGTCGTGTAAGTAAGAAGCAGAAGGATGATGGTCGATCGCCTTACACACCAACACCCGTATGGACTGGTGAACACACCAAAATGTTTCTTGACATGTCTGCACAGTACGTGCATAATAAACTCTCGCAGAACAGGCTAAAATCTTTCTGCGACACGTATGAAAGACTGATAAGTGCGTGTCCAACACCCGACATTATCGCAGAACTGTGCGATTTTAAACAAAATTATGCAAATGTATGATTTTAAACAAAAATTATGCAACTGTACAGTCAACTTCTGTGAAATAAACCTGTCTGCCTGAGAACGTGTGGTTATGAATTGAAAAATAATTAAAATGATCACGCATTACACCCTAGGGGCCGATACACGAGCCCCCAGCGCATTTACACAACTATAATGACCCTGGAAATGTCAGCATTCACGCGCAAACAATCGGTCAAGGCATGGAGCCTCTTGACACGCACATCCAGAAATTCTCGCGGGGCCGCCTCTGTAGGCAATAGTGTTTGTGATAGCTCTGAGAGTTTGAGGATGATAGTTGTACGCACGACTTTTTACTGTTCTTTACCAACGGTAAATTTTCAGGGTATACATTTATAGCCCACAATGCATGGCGCCACGATTCTTACTTTATTGTTAAGGCAGAGGTTTTTGAAAACTACCGGTAAATGTGATAGCCCGAGGTGTTGTGGTCTTGTGTGTGACGCTACCCGTTTTGTCTATAAGGTTCATAGACTCGATAAATTTTATCCCCATGAAGCTCCGTAAATTACCTCAGGCCTCGGGATTTTCAGTTTTCCACGCTTTTTAATACCTGAGAAAACAAAGCTATGTAGGTCCCATACCCGATGTGAAATATTATGAGCTAGAGTACATGGCACTGGGTGCTTCTGGTACGACATGAGAGTCCGAAACACAGGTGTTAAAAAGTTTGTACAGGTCCGAAACACAGGTATGTTAAAAGTTTGTACAGGTATGCTAAAAGTTTGCACGCAATTTTTTGTTGAATGCTGATCAAAATCGTTGCATAGGTGTGGTCCTGTGCCAAAATAGGCCGGTCACACGTCTCAACATGCCTCAATTTTTTGTTGAATGGTGATCAAAATCGTTGCATAGGTGTGGTCCTGTGCCAAAATAGGCCGGGACACGTCTCAACATGCCTCAATTTTTTGTTGAATGGTGATCAAAAACGAATATTATGGTCTAGAGTACATGGCACAGGGTGCTTCTGGTATGACATGATGGTCCGAAACACAGATATGTTAAAAGTTTGTAACCAATTTTTGTTGAGTAGTGGTCAAAACCGTTGCATAGGCCTGGGCATGTACCAGTCGTACTATAATGAAAATGATGCAAATAAGGGCCTTTTTAGCTAAAAAGCTCTAGCTGCAGCGGTGCGGGTACACCATAAGTGTGCTGTGGTTGCATGAGTGGCGTGAAATGTTTAAAAATGATTCAACGGATCACCAGCATCTATGAAATATGGTATTTTCCAAACAAAAGCGATGATCTGTGTGCCCCCTACATTAAACTACACTATAGGGATGCGCTGTAGGGGTCCGTGTATCCGCTACAGAAACACATGTATGTTAAAAAGTTAGCACCCAATTTTTTGTTGCATGATGATCAAAATCGATTATTATGGGTTCGAGTACATGGCACAGAGTGCTTCTGGCATGGTCTGAGGGTCCGAAACACATGTATGTTAAAAAGTTTGTACCCGATTTTTTTTGTTGAATGCTGATCAAAATCGTTGCATAGGTGCGGGCCAGTGCCAAAATAGGCCTTTCTGGCATGGCATGAGAGTCAGAAACACAGCTATGGTTAAAACTATGTACCTGATTTTTGTTGAACGATGCTCAATATCGATGCATAGGAGTGGGCATGTGCCAAAATAGGCCGGGACACGTCCCAACAGGTCTGTCTTTTATATCTGAGGGGCTTAGCGTCTTTAAAAATAGTCATGTGCAACAAGAACGCTGCGCATCCCAGGCTATACAGTTGGTCATGTGTGTAGCTCATAGCGGGAACGTTAACATTCAACATGCCTTGAGAGGGTTTGTGAAGCAACTCGCTCAATATTTTCTAGATGACTATGCGTGTGTTAACGGCCAGCACATAGTTTTTGAATTTCACTATTGTTTTTTCCACGGCTGTCCCGTGACCAGGACTTGTCCAGGCATGCCCGGACATGCCCGGACTTGTCCAGGCATGTCTCACATGGACCCTATATGTCAGTTCACAATATGTCTATCAGTATTAAAATATAAAAACTCCTCTGTACATGATCCTTAAGCAAAATAAAAAATATAATGTAAAATAAATCTGTGAAGGAGCAAAAATGTTGAAAAATAAAAAATATAATGCAAAATAAATCTGTGAAGGAGCAAAAATGTTGAAAAATATGGTGTCTCACATGGACCCTATATGTCAGTTCACAATATGTCTATCAGTATTAAAACATAAAAACTCCTCTGTACATTATTGTGAAGGGGTTAAAAGAGGCTTCATGGTTGATATGATAAGCTGATCAGAATAGCTAGCATCATGAGAGCTGCTATGGTTGATAGTGGTAGCGAACGCATAACTAATATTTGAAAAATATGGTGTCTCACATGGACCCTATATGGCAGTTCACAATATGTCTAGCAGTATTAAACCATAAAAACTCCTCTGTACACGATCCTTAAGCAAAATAAAAAAATATAATGCAAAATAAATCTGTGAAGGAGCAAAAATGTTGAAAAATATGGTGTCTCACATGGACCCTATGTCAGTTCACAATATGTCTAGCAGTATTAAACCATAAAAACTCCTCTGTACATGATCCTTAAGCAAAATAAAAAAATATAATGCAAAATAAATCTTTGAAGGAGCAAAAATGTTGAAAAATATGGTGTCTCACATGGACCCTATATGTCAGTTCACAATATGTCTATCAGTATTAAACCATAAAAACTCCTCTGTACATGATCCTTAAGCAAAATAAAAAAAAATATATAATGCAAAATAAATCTGTGAAGGAGCAAAAATGTTGAAAAATATGGTGTCTCACAGTCAGGTCACCACTGCAAAAGGTCTCTCCCCACTATGTACTCCCTGTCAGTAAACGTTTTGGTGTCACAATTAGTTCAATATCGTTTTGGTTTCACAATTAGTTCAATGCTTGAAATGTCTTTGAGCTGTATTTATTACAATAAAATCTTGTAACCTTGTTTTTACAATACCGTGTCATTACTTTTTTAAAATACGAATAAACCATTCTGTAATATTGTAATATCTGCATGTACATAATATGTCCATCTCATAATGTGACCTCGCCTTGACTTTCCCCACACAATAGAGTGGTCATAGGATACATTTACTGGTTGACTTAAAAGAGCTCAGTATCAGACACACAGATAAAACAACTTTACACACATTTACAGGTAAATAGAGACAAATGAATTCATGAATGCATGCGACCTTCTCTCATTGTACTTACAGGTCATGACACAATACAGGGCTATTTAGTATATGTGGTTTCTAGCATGTCACAATAGCATCGACCTTCACTCATTCTCTCAATTGTCCTGTTTACATGCATTTACTGGGTCCTTAAAAGTTTCTCTCCACAATGACAATTCATGTCAACAATGCCAGTAGATAAAAAATATTTAGACTTCTAACACAACACAAACCTTGTACACACACCTTGATACATTAAACTACACTATAGGGATGAACTGTCGGGACAGTTTTCTTGAAGTGATCTATCTGTGAAAAACACTGTTAGAAATGAGGGCTATACACAAGGGTTGCCAAGCAGCATTCAGGTATGATCTCACATCTATGGCGATGCTTTTTTAATATAGTTCCTCATATGGATGTGCTAATTGACTTCATATGCACGCCCAGTATGTATTGTGAACTCTGCACTCGCATGCTAACATCATTATATTAGCAACTGTGATGGGGAAGTTACTTTATTGATATACCAGCTTCATTGAGATACTTATAATCCTATATATAGTGCATATATGTCTGCCTATTGGGGGATATTGTGAGTTACATAGATTGCATATATACGGACAAATATATGGAGGTTAATTATTGTATAGCCCCGGATTAGTCTATTATCGCTATAACATATAAGATATGTCGATGTGCACTATTATATATTGATTTGAATGTAATTCACACCTGTCTGCATTTGGCTAAACACAAACCTTGTACACACACCTTGATACATTAAACTACACTATAGGGATGAACTGTCGGGACAGTTTTCTTGAAGTGATCTATCTGTGAAAAACACTGTTAGAAATGAGGACTATACACAAGGGGTGCAAAGCAGCATTCAGGTATGATCTCACATCTATGGCGCTGCTTTTTTAATATAGCTCCTCATATGGATGTGCTAATTGACTTCATATGCACGCACAGTATGTATTGTGAGTAGGGTTGAGCATTCCGATACCAAAACCCGATTCCGATACCTGAAATCCAATGTAAGTCTATGGGAACAAATATCGGAATTTAAAAACTTCCGATATTTTGTTCCCATAGACTTACATTGGATTTCAGGTATCGGAATCGGGTTTTGGTATCGGAATGCTCAACCCTAATTGTGAGCCCTGCACTCGCATGCTAACATCATTATATTAGCAACTGTGATGGAGAAGTTACTTTATTGATATACCTGATTCATTGAGATACTTATAATCCTATATATAGTGCATATATGTCTGCCTATTGGGGGATATTGTGAGTTACATAGATTGCATATATACGGACAAATATATGGAGTTTATTATTGTATAGCCCCGGATTAGTCTATTATCGCTATAACATATAAGATATGTCGATGTGCACTATTATATATTGATTTGAATGTAATTCACACCTGTCTGCATTTGGCTATTTTTTCTGCATGCTGTATATCCCACTCTTTTGGATTTTTATCCATGATAATGTATTTTAGACCTTAATAAAAATTGTTGACTTTTCCCACACAAAAGACGGATCACAGAACTTGTCCTGTGTGAAACACACACATAGATAAATTACCTCTATGGTGCAGTAAAGATGTATATCTTTGTACCATGTTAGCCAGTAGATAGAAAAATATTTAGACTTCTAACAACAGTATAAAATCAAGATTCACTCTTTATTTCACTAAAAATCCTTATATACTAGTTATATACAGAAGTCTGTATTTAACTAGAACTCCTTATACAATTACTGGGTCCTTAAAAGTTTCTCTCCTCTGCTAGAAAATAGCTTTACATTTACTGATGGATTCTAATACAGACATTTACTGGGTGCTTCTAATACAAACCCTTTACATTTCATGTCAGGGCATTCTCTGCTAGAAAATAGCTTTACATCTACGGATGGAGTTAAAACTAACCTTTAATACACTAAAAACTCCACAGACTAATCAAAGGCACTGAATAAAAATCCAGCAGAACAGATTTCACAGCCTGAGCAAAGTTCAGCCACAGATTTCCCAGCCTGAGCAAAGTCCAGCCAGGGGGCATGACGACCTGGATCAAGCTGACAGGGAGACGGATTAAATGATAGGGGGCGTGTCGACCTGTCAAATTGAGTTTGACGAATACTGGGGTCCCTATACTACTAATGGATAAGGCAACTGTTAGGTGGATTCATAACTGGCTTAGTGATCGGACCCAAAGAGTGGTTGTAAATGGCTGCACATCCAGTTGGAAGAATGTCTCAAGTGGGGTACCAAAAGGCTCTGTTTTGGGCCCTGTATTGTTCAACATCTTTATCAATGATTTAGATGAAGGAATTGAGGGTAAACTGATCAAATTTGCTGATGACACAAAGCTAGGAGGGGTAGCTAATACTAGAGAAGAGAGAGAGAGGATTCAAAAAGATATACATAAACTGGAGCAGTGGGCAGCAACTAACAGAATGGATTTTAACAGGGAAAAATGCAAAGTACTACATCTGGGCAATAAAAATGAAAAAAGCATATACAAAATGGGAGGAATAGGGCTAAGTAACAGCACATGTGAAAAAGACTTGGGTATACTAATTGATCACAGATTTAACATGAGTCAACAGTGTGATGCAGCAGCAAAAAAGGCAAATGCAATTCTAGGATGTATCAACAGAAGCATACAGTCTAGATCACGTGAGGTCATTATTGCCCTCTCCTCCTCTTTGGTCAGACCTCATCTGGAATACTGTGTCCAGTTTTGGGCACCACATTTTAAAAAACCATCAACAAACTGGAGCAAGTTCAGAGAAGAGCCACCAGAATGGTGACCGGTCTGCAAACCATGTCCTATGAGGAACGGTTGCAGGATTTGGGAATGTTTAGCTTGCAAAAAAGAAGACTGAGAGGAGACTTAATAGCTGTCTACAAATATCTCAAGGGCTGTCACATTGTAGAAGGATCATCTTTATTCTCATTTGCACAAGGAAAGACTAGAAGCAATGGGATGAAACTGAATGGGAGGAGACACAGATTAGATATTAGAAAAAACTTTTTGACAGTTAGGGTGATCAATGAGTGGAACAGGCTGCCACAAGAGGTGGTGAGTTCTCCTTCAATGGAAGTCTTCAAACAGAGGCTGGATAGACATCTGTCTGGGATGATTTAGAGAATCCTGCTTTGAGCAGGGGGTTGGACCAGAAGGCCCAGGAGGTCCCTTCCAACTCTACCATTCTATGATTCTATGATTCTATGATTCTTTCATGCGCTATAGATGGAACTACAAGCACAACTGACATACCGTCTGTTCAGCGTGGATGGCCTGAAGACAGGGAGGAGGAGGAGGAGAGCATGGTCAGTCATCCTCTTGGTGAGGACACGGAAGTCTTGCCTGTTAGCAGTCTGGCACGCATGGCTGAGTTTATGTTATACTGACCCTCGTGTTCTCAAAATTTTGGGTGACAGTCATTACTGGTTGGTGACATTTCTAGACCCATGCTACAAGGAGAACTTTCTATCTCTTATTCCAGAGGCAGACATTTCTACTAAAATGGGACAATATCACAAGGCCATTGTTGTAGAGTTATTAAAAAAATTCCCATCTGAAAATGTTGGTGGCAGAGGTCTCAGTTCATTGGACAACCAAGGAGTATAGGTGTCTGTAAAAGTGGCGTAATACTATGACAACATTGTTCACATCAGTAACCTGGAAGTCAGAAATGCTTCCAGGGGTATTCCCCGTGATGTTCCCATGTCATTTGAGCTCTGTTCCCATCGATTTCCGTAATTTCCATACACTCTAAAGACCGCTGGGGGGCCATGGGAAAAATGCTTTAGTTTTCCATAGACTTACATTGGGCTCGGTGCTCGGGTCGAGCACCAGAGCATTCCAATATGCTTGACCCGAGCAACGAGCACCCAAGTATTTTAGTGCTCGCCCATACCTACTGATAACGTCTGCATTCATCTTTCCTTCAACTTTGACTAAGTTTCCTGTTCTTTTGTAACTCATACATCCCCAAATCATCAGCGATCCACCTCTGTGCTTCACAGTAGGAATACTGTTCTTTCATCATAGGCCTTGTTGACCTCTCTCCAAATGTAACATTTAATTTTGAACTCATCACTCCAAATTACCTTGCTCCAGAAGTTTTGAGGCTTGTCTCTGTGCTATTTTGCATATTGTAGGCAAGATACTTTGTGGCATTTGGGCAGTAATGGCTTTCTTCTGGTGACTCGACCATGCAGCCCATTTTTCTTCAAGTGCCTCGTTATTGTGCATCTTGAAACAGCCACACCGCTAATTTTCAGAGAGTCCTGTATTTCAGCTGATGTTATTTGTGGGTTTTTCTTTGAATCCCAATCAATTTTCCTGGCAGTTGTCGACAAAATTTTTGTTGGTATACCTTATGGTGGTTTTGTTCTTACAGAACCCCTGATTTTCCATTTGTAAATCACAGTTTTAACACTACTTACTGGCATTATCAATTTATTGGATATCTCAGTGCATCCCTTTCCTGTTTTATACAGTTCAACTACTTTTTCCCGTATATCCATTGTCAATTCTTTTGCTTTCCCCATGACTCACAATCCAGAAACATCAGTGGCTGGATGAAAGATGCAAGAGTCTGTCTGGATCCCAGAAACTCACTCAGCTTTTATGCACGCACAATGATTACAAGCAAACAGGTCACAGGTGAGGATGTCACCTTTAGTAGCCATTCAAACCCATTTGTGTCAACTTCTGTGCATGTTTTTAGGCCAAAATCACCAGGGTATGTGAACTTTTGATCAGGGTCATTTGGATGTTTTGGGTTGTCATTATGATTTAAAAAGAGAAAACACAGTAGTGTGACAATAAATTGTTTCACCAAAACACTAACCCTGAGTGGAGAAAAAGTTTTGGTGTTATCATTCATATTCTCTGAAAGAAGGTCAAGAAAGCAAAAATTCTGCCGGGGTATGTAAACTTTTGAGCATAACTGTACAAAGTATATGTCGCTTCTGTAGTACATCACATCTGACTGCAAAATATCACTATTAATTTAAAAGATGTTGACCATTTTTAGATATTTATATTTCAGCCTATTGTTGTCTTACATGTAAAGTAAATCTTGACCTATTTATCTGAGCTTTTATTAATAATATCTTTTTATAATTTTCTTTTCCACAATGGGCTAAAACTAATGAGACTGATGAGCGAATGATACAAATGATATTGCGGCAAGAGCTCCCCGTCCCTTGATACCTTGCTGTGTATATATACAGGCAGATATCTGAGGACTCATGTGTATGGCATCCACACAAATTGAAGCATCTAGAATGGAAGTCAGGGGTCTCTGGGATCTTTTTTAAGTATTGATCTGAGATTGAAAAGATAAATTAAGGTCACTGCTGTGATATTGTGCAGCAGCATCATGAATTTCCCAAATGTAAGTAACCCACAAATTCTTCTTGAGACATTATATTGGTATTGTGTTAACTCTCATCTTCCTAAACATGCAAATTGTCTCTTTAGAGAGGAAGGCTAGAACTCCAGTGGCATTATTCTAGTCTTTTTCCTCTCTGAAGAGACAATTTGCATATAAAATTTCCAAGAGGAGCATGCACAGCTGATAAGTCTCCTCATTCTGACATGCCACTCTGACTCTGACTTGTCAGTCTCCACAAGGAGAGACGTTACCCCATAGACTATATCTTACTAGACATAAATTACTGCATCTACCAGTATAATGCGGAGAAAGAAACGATCCAGCTCCCGATACGTTGTAGATAGAATCAACTATTTATGTTTTCCATTAAAAAAGTGGAATATACAAAAACATTCAATACAAATATTGGAAAATGGGTGGAAAAATACTTAATTATTCACGTCAACACTAAGAACAAGTTCTGCTCGAAACGCGTCTGGTGATTACATGTTTTTTTTTACCATGTTTCCCCCATTTTCTAATTTCCTACTGAATATTTTTGGATACTCCTCTTTTTTTAATGAAAAGAATAAATTGTTGATTTTATTTACAACGCACCGGGAGCTGGATCGTTTCTTTCTCCGCGTTAAGCTCAGAGCTCGCAGCAGCACTGATCACTCACTCTCAGACCTGCTGTAGCTGGTGGAGGGTGAGCTGGTTTATTTCTCTGCACCTATCTACCAGTATATGGCCACCGCTCCTTACTATTAAGCTATAGGTAGTTCCTGTTCCTCCACAATTGAAAGTGGTATAGAGGCACCGTAGATTCACATACATGACACCTTAACCTAATTGAACAGCTATTTTAAGGCCCCCATGCAAAAGTCATCCAAATCAATTTATTTTGGAATAATGAGATGATTATCAGCCTTCCACATGTCTCATGACTGCCAATGTCAGTGGAGATAAGGATGGGGCGCTTTGAGTTATTTCCCCAGATCTTTTTGATATCTAGGCAGACAAGTGGGGTCTTCTTTATCCATAGAGTACACAGGAATTGCTAGAAGAGTCGATAATTCACATATATGAGGGAGCTGGAAGAAATAATTGTAGGCCAACAAGCCGATAAAATATACTCTTTAAAACGATATTCTGAACAGGATTTGTGCCAAGATTTTTCTTGTTCACCTGACAAATGAATGATCTAATCCGGTTGGTGCAGGAGGTAAACTGATGTTTATGCTATATACTAAGTAGACTGTGATATGTATCAGACAGCAGGCCTGCAGTTAGATTATTGGAAAGTTTGACATCAGATATTTTGAACCACTTTGCACATATGGTTGTAACTGTACATTGCTCTGGGATAACCGTGTGTGAAGGCGGCTCAGGAGCTGAACTTATGCCACGAATGGTGGGTACCGGCTTCATTAAATAACTCGCATCTGTCTCCTACTCCAGCGACTGGTACTGAATTCCAGTCATAGCTGTTAAACAGAAATTGACAATTTTTAAATAACATGAACGCTGGTGCGAGTTGCGCGCCAGCCCAGCACCCACCAGCAATTTGTGATGATGTCGCAGGGTGCCAGAAGGTTCATTTGACAGTGAGGACACTGTCACTGCCATTTTAAGTCCTCCCCTAAACCTCAGCTATGTCCTGAGCTTCAAAGGAGGAAGACCACTAGTTTCATTATATACTGTAATACCATGATATTGCATTAAAAAGCACAAGCGATCGGATGATGTCAGGTTCAAGGTGACTAAAAAGTGAATTAAAAAAAGTTTTTAAAAATGTAAGAAAACATTAAAGAAAGGAATCACCATCCTTTATCCTCATTAAAATTAAATAATAAAAAAAAATTGGAATTGTATTGTCTGAAAAATCCAGTCTATCAGAATATGAAAATAATTAATCTGATTGATGAACATCTTAGCAAGAAAAAAAAATCAAAAAAGTATTATTACTACACCTCCCTACAGAAATATAATAGAAAGTGATAAAAACATCATATAAATTCCAAAAGAGTAAACTCGAGGACATCAGCTGCCCCACAAAAAAACAAGCCCACGTACAGCTCTTTCTCCAAAAAAAAGGAACAAAAGTTATGTTTTTTGGAAAGAAAAGAAAGCAAAAAAATGCCTGCGTCTATGCACTAATAACCTGCAGGCACCTTATGCTCTAGAACAAGAGGAGTCACTTATAGAGAAGGATCACAGACTAAATAACAGCATGCAATGTCAATCAACAGTTTCTAAGGTCAACAGGATATTGACATGTATTAAAAGAGGCATGGATTTATGGGTCATGGATATAATCTTGTACAAAGCATTAGCATGAGCTCATCTACAATATGCAGTTCAGTTCAGTTCTGGGCTCCAGCTCTTAGAAAAGATGCCTTGGATTTAGAAAACTAGGAAAGACAGGTTTCCAGAGAGACAGTGTGAGAAAAGTAAAAAATCAATGTTTGTTGATTCATTTTAAATTGTGTAGATGTTCTCCACGTCCAGCATCTTATATGATAACCTATGCATTTTAGCTGTTGCCAGCCTTACTCATGGTTTTTGGAGTTATAAAAGGTGCAAAGTAAAAAGATAAAACTGATAAGAGCCTCTTAGTTTATGAGTAAAATTTTAAAGAATTTGCACATTATTTTGTCTTGAATGCAAACTGGAATCAAATGGGTTAAACCTGCTTTGCCAGCGGAAAGATGATGAGGAGTCAAGAATCCAAATATGCGGTTTATTAGAAGAAATGAACGAACTTGTTCAGAAACATTGCCAACTTTCAAATTTGGCACAAACATAGCTCATTCAGATTTGTGTTCGGATGGCCGAGCATTTTCCCTCAAAGTCAGCAAAATTCTACCACATTTCGGTAAATAATCACGTTTCCACTAATGCTTTTCTTAGGACTTTGGCAAGGATACTGGTGCTGTCTGATGAGCAGGGGACATGTTTAATGAGGGGTGGGGGAGTGTAAAGGTCAGAGGAGCAGCGGAGTGTACTTTTTTTTCTTTTTTAACCCCTTCATGACCCAGCCTATTTTGACCTTAAAGACCTTGCCATTTTTTGCAATTCTGACCAGTGTCCCTTTATAAGGTAATAACTCAGGAACGCTTCAACGGATCCTAGCGATTCTGAGATGGTTTTTTCGTGACATATTGGGCTTCATGTTAGTGGTAAATTTAGGTCGATAATTTTTGCGTTTATTTGTGGAAAAAAATGGAAATTTGGTGAAAATTTTGAAAATTTTGTAATTTTCAAATTTTTAATTTTTATTCTGTTAAACCAGAGAGTTATGTGACACAAAATAGTTAATAAATAACATTTCCCACATGTCTACTTTACATCAGCACAATTTTGGGAACAACATTTTTTTTGTTAGGAAGTTATAAGGGTTAAAAGGTGACCAGCGATTTCTCATTTTTACAGCAAAATTTACAAAACCATTTTTTTTAGGGACCACCTCACATTTGAAGTCACTTTGAGGGTCTATATGACAGAAAATACCCAAAAGTGACACCTATATAAAAACTGCACCCCTCAAGCTACTCAAAACTGCATTCAAGAAGATTATTAACCCTTCAGGTGCTTCACAGGAACTAAAGCAACATGGAAGGAAAAAATGGACATTTTAATTTTTCCAACAAAAATTTTCTTTTAGCATCAATTTTTTCATTTTTACATGGGCAACAGGATAAAATGATCCTAAAATTTGTTGGGCAATTTCTCCTGAGTACACAGATACCTCATATGTGGTCATAAACCACTGTATGGGCGCATGGCAGGGCTCAGAAGGGAAGGAGCGCCATTTGACTTTTTGAATGGAAAATATGCTGGAATATTTAGCGGTTGCCATGTTGCATTTGGAGAGTCCCTGTGTGCCTAAACATTGGAGCTCCCCAACAAGTGACCCCATTTTGGAAACTAGACCCCCTAAGGAACTTATCTAGATGCATAGTGATTTCTTTGAACCCCCAGGTGCTTCACAAATTGATCTGTAAAAAAAAGAAAGTACTTTTTTTCACAAAAATTTTCTCTTAGCCTCAGTTTTTTTATTTTCACATGGGCAACAGTATAAATTGGATCCTAAAATTTGTTGGGCAATTTCTCCTGAGTACACAGATACCTCATATGTGGTCATAAACCACTGTTTGGGCGCACGGCAGGGCTCAGAAGGGAAGGAGCGCCATTTGACTTTTTGAATGGAAAATATGCTGGAATATTTAGCGGTTGCCATGTCGCATTTGGAGAGTTCCTGTGTGCCTAAACATTGGAGCTCCTCCACAAGTGACCCTATTTTGGAAACTAGACCCCCTAAGGAACTTAGCTAGATGCATAGTGAGCACTTTGAACCCCAAGGTGCTTCACAAATTGATCCGTAAAAAAAAGAAAGTACTTTTTTTTCAACAAAAATTTTCTTTTAGCCTCAGTTTTTTTCATTTTCACATGGCAACAGTATAAATTGGATCCTAAAATTTGTTGGGCAATTTCTCCTGAGTACACAGATACCTCATATGTGGTCATAAACCACTGTTTGGGCGCACGGCAGGGCTCAGAAGGGAAGGAGCGCCATTTGACTTTTTGAATGGAAAATATGCTGGCATATTTAGCGGTTGCCATGTCGCATTTGGAGAGTTCATGTGTGCCTAAACATTGGAGCTCCCCCACAAGTGACCCCATTTTAGAAACTAGACTCCCTAAGGAACTTACCTAGATGCATAGTGAGCACTTTGAACCCCCAGGTGCTTCACAGAAGTTTATAACGCAGAGCCGTGAAAATAAAAAATCATTTTTTTTCTCTCAAAAAATGATTTTTTAGCCACTATTTTTTATTTTCACAATGGTTACAGGAGAAATTGGACCCCAAAAGTTGTTGTCCAGTTTATCCTGAGTATGCTAGTACCCCATATATGGGGAGGAACCACTGTTTGGGCACACGTCAGGGCTCAGAAGGGATGTAGTGACGCTTTGAAATGCCGACTTGATGGAATGGTCTGCGGGCATCTTGTTACGTTTGCAGAGCCCCTGATGTGCCTAAACAGTAGAAACCCCCCACAAGTGACCCCATTTTGGAAACTAGACCCCGCAAAGAACTTATCTAGATGTGTGGTGAGCACTTTGAACCCCCAAGGGCTACACAGAAGTTTATAACGCCCGGGCATGAAAATAAAAAAATCATATTTTTTCCACAATCAGGATCTTTTAGTCCCCAATTTTTTTATTTTCCCAAGGGTAACATGAGAAATTAGACCCCAAAAGTTGTTGTCCAACTTCTCCTGAGTATGCTGATATCCCATATGTGGGAGAAAACTACTGTATGGGCACACGTCGGGGCTCGGATGGGAAGTAGTGACGTTTTGAAATGCCCACTTGATGGAATGGTCTTCGGGCGTCATGTTACGTTTGCAGAGTCCCTGATGTGCCTAAACAGTAGAAACTCCCCACAAGTGACCCCATTTTGGAAACTAGATCCCCAAGGAACTCCTATAGATGTGTGGTAAGCACTTTGAATCTCCAAGTCCTTCACAGAATTTTATAACGCAGAGCCTTGACAATATAAAATCATTTTTTTTTCCACAAAAATAATTTTTAGTCCCCAATTTTTTTCCCAATGTTAACAGGAGAAATTAGAACCCCCAAAGTTGTTGTGCAATTTTTCCCGAGTACGCTGATACCCCATATGTGGGGATAAACCACTGTTTGGGCATACATCGGGCCTTGGAATAAAGGGAGCACTGTTTGACTTTTTGAACGCGAAATTTGCAGGAATCAATGGTGGCGCCATGTCGCGTATGGAGACCCCCTGATGTGCCTTAATAGTGAAAACGCCTCAATTCTAGCTCCAACCTTAACCCCAACACACCCCTAACCCCAACCCTAACCCCTACACACACCTAACCCTAATACAAACCCTAACCATAACCCTAACCCCAACATACCCCTAACCCTAATCCCAATTCTAACCATAAACCTAACCACAAGCCTAACCCTAATTCCAACCCTAACCCTAATTCCAACCCTAACCCAAATTCCAACCCAACCGTAATTCTAACCTTAACCCTAATGCTAACCCTAACCCTAATTCTAACCTTAACCCTAATTCTAACCCTAATGCTAACCCTAACCCTAAGGCTGGGTTCATATTGCGTTTTACCAGCCCGTTCAACACGTAGCGTTGACCGGCTGGTAACGGTATAGCATAACTCGATCGCGTTATGCTATACCCGATAGCGCAGATGAATCAGCAGATGATTCATCTGTGCTAGCGGTGACGGAGCCCAGACGCTGCAGCCCTTGTCCAAGGCTCCGTCACTGAATGATGGCACGTCGTGAAAGCATGACGCTTTATGGCATGCGTTGCGATGCGCACACAAATGGGGTGAATGGCAGCGTTAATGGACTGCGTTACACCGCGTTATACCGCGGTGAAACGCAGTCCATCTAACGGACTGCCATAATGCATTATGAACCCAGACTAACCCTAACCCTGAGGCCCCGTGCACACGTTGCGGACTCACTTGCGGATTTGCTGCGGTTTTTCCCTGCGGTTTTACACCTATAATGGAATAGGTGTAAAACCGCTGCAGAATCCGCACAAAGAATTGACATGCTGTGGATTTAAAACCGCAGCAAATCCGCATGTGCACAGCGTTTTTTTTAACCATTTATTTGCATTGTATTGTACATGGTTTCTAATCTCTGCTGCGTATCCGCAGCAAAATCCGCCGCGGATCAGCAGCAAAATCCGCCGCGGATCAGCAGCAAAGTCGGCCGCGGATCAGCAGCAAAATCGGCCGCGGATCCGCAGCAAAATCGGCCGCGGATCAGCAGCAAAATCCGCCGCGGATCAGCAGCAAAATCAGCCGCGGATCCGCAGCAAAATCAGCCGCGGATCAGCAGCAAAATTCGACGTGGATCAGCAGCAAAATCCGCCACGGATCAGCAGCAAAATCCGCCGTGGATCCGCAGCAAAATCCGTTGCGGATCCGCAGCAATATCCGCCGTGGATCCACAGCAAAATCCGCCGCGGATCAGCAGCAAAATCAGCCGCGGATCCGCAGCAATATGAATGTAAGAGGATGGGGGTATTTTGGGGGCTAGAGCACTGGGGGGGTTAATGTGAGAGGATGGGGGTATTGTGGGGGAGGAGTACAGGGCACTGGGGTGAATGTAAGAGTATGAGGTATTGTGGGGGCTAGGGCACTGGGGTGGTTAATGTGAGAGGATGGGGTATTGTGGGGGCTAGGGCACTGGGGGTTAATGTGAGAGGATGGTGTATTGTGGGGGCTAGGGCACTGGGGGGGGTTAATGTGAGAGGATGGGGGTATTGTGGGGGAGGGTACAGGGCACTAGGGTGAATGTAAGAGGATGAGGTATTGTGGGGGCTAGGGCACTGGGGTGGTTAATGTGAGAGGATGGGGTATTGTGGGGGCTAGGGCACTGGGGGTTAATGTGAGAGGATGGTGTATTGTGGGGGCTAGGGCACTGGGGGGGTTAATGTGAGAGGATGGGGGTATTGTGGGGGCTGAAGTGGGGGAGGTGCAGCAGGGCACAGAGAGTGAATGTGAGAGGATGGGGTATTGTGGGGGAGGGGATACAGGGCACTGGTTGGTGAATGTGAGAGGATGGGGTATTGTGAGGGAGGGTGGACAGGTCACTGAGGTTGAATGTAAGAGGATGGGGGTATTGTGGGGCTAGGGCACTGGGGGTTTACTGTGAGAGGATGGGGGTATTGTGGGGACTGAAGTGGGGAGGGGCAACAGAGCACTGAGGGGTGCATGTGAGAGGATGGGGGTATTGCGGGGTCAGTGGGACAGAACACTAAGGGGTGCATGTGAGACGATGGGCTGTTGAGGTGAGGGTGGGCGACAGGGGAGGTAGGGGGCTTTTTTTACTTGTGAGCTCCTTAATACTTTAATAATAGATTAATATTTCAGTATTATTATAACAAAGGCATAGACAGATGGCCGTATATCTCATGCGAGGATGTCACTGCAATCCTCGGACTTGCTAGTACGGCTCCTGACATGAGCGCGACTGCCATGTATAATATATGGTATATACAGCGCAGTGTCACATACACTGCTGTATTATACAATATACAAAAGTTCTAATGCTCCATACCTAATATGCAGGATAATGTACAGTGTATATGATGTAACATGTATAAGATGCGACATTGGCTTGCCCCCCCCTAGTTTTGATCCTGGGTACGCCCATGTGTCCTGGTGCAATATGTCCTTTTGCATAGCCTGGGCCAATGCAGTATGGATGTGGTGTAAATCAAGCTTGCGGAGTGGGACCTCTGCACCCTTCTGCACCATTTTGAAATGCCTACTAAGATGGATAGCGCTGACAATGCCATCAACAGCATCACTACCCCAGTCATCGACATGCTGGAGCTCACTTTGAATAGTCTGAAGGAGAAATTGGTGGTCCCAGAGGAAGAGATGGAAGCAGCGGAGAATGTGGAAGGAATAACAATATCTCTAAGTTTCCGTAATGCCGTTGCACAGGAGGGCGCAATGGGAGGGGGTTTTAGAGTGATCAAGAGAGGCTCAGGGTATCAAATAAACTGTTACTGAAGGAACAAGTGACGAGCAACAAATGGACTAGGATGAGGAGGAAGAGGTGATGGACGCTCAAGTCAGGAGATGAAGAGGGCAATGATCTCCTCCCAACGTCGTCAATGCAAAATATTAAGAGGAGCAATGTAAGTGACAAAATCAATTTCTATGAGTAGTTTCATAAACTTTTTAGACCATCTCGTGCACCAGCAAAACAGAGTACTAGTCTGACACATTGTTAATGACTGGAGAGAATGGTACATGAGTATCTGGAGCTCAATATTAATGCCATCAGGAGAATTTGGACATTTTTGCATCTTGGTCTTTAAAAATAGAAGAGTGACCTGAGCTCGATTGTTACGCCATGAAGGTTTTGTAATTCCCAGGAGCCAGTGTTCTCTCAGAACATGTCTTCAGGGCTGCTGGTAGTTTCTTGATGCATCTCAGAGACACAGGAGAGTTTGTCAATACAAACTGATGACGACCTTTGACACTCTCAATGCAGGAATGAACATATCGCATGGATTTATGGCTTTTTACATCAATTAAGGAATTTGCTCCTAAGACACTGTGGGAGCATCACAAAACATTACCAGACCCCAATCAGAGGGCAATAAAACTTTCACACTCCTTATCTATGAACTGGTCCAATATTTATTGCCACAACTGTTCATCCCTCTCCCATATTGATAGTTCTGCTTTACGTCACTTGTCTTATCTATTGCATTATTTCTGTGCTGTGTTATGTATAAATATGTGATTCTTCAGATGTTGTATTTGTCCTAGCCTGATGAAGAGACCTGAGTAGTCTCGAAAGCTGCAATTTGTTACCATATTTTCAGTTAGCCATTAAAAGGTATCAACCACTGAGGACTCTCAACTCTAAATATTTTTCTATCTACTGGCTAACACGGTACTAAGATACACATCTTTCCTGTATCAAAATGGAGGATACTAGAATGTACCGCATCTTTATGGAACTAAAACCACTTCTGAAGAAATGTGCACAAATGGACAGCGACATTTTTTTCTTATCTAAATGCACAAAGGAAAATTTAATTCCCAAAGGACTCTGGATTACAAACCCAATTCTTCACACCTACAATACCCATTATGCACAAAACCCTTGTCACAGGACTTCTGAAAGACTAAGGAACCATCTTTTGCATATCTGCTACAGCATAAGGAGTAAAGTCCAAGGGCAATTTGAAACTCTGAGGAAAACACTTACAGGAAGCACAGAGCAAAAATTACAACAATACTACAACAAAATACGGACCTTTCTGATTCATAACAAGCAAAAGAAACTACACAGATTGGACCTCAATCCAGGACTCTATACAAACAGATACAAAACAAAGCCAAAACCTGACAACCTGGACAACCACCCCATTCCAGACACAAAAGCATCTAACTGTGTCATCAATCTTTTGGATTACAAACCCAACAAAGTGGAGCTTGCCGTGCTTTCTAGAGGACTCTCATTTTGTCCTACTAAAGCCCTGGATAAAACTGAACTCTGCAGTGATATGGAACATTTTTTCAGGAGACTGCGCCTGAGGGAATACTTCAATGATACAGAAGATTCAAAATAACTCGGACTGAAGGAAAAGGGATCCCAACAACCAAGAAGAGGTCAGACTGGACACCTCCACCTGGACGCAACCCTCATTTGGATAAATATATAGACTCATTCAGACATTTGATAAAATCCACCATCATAGACACCAACAGGAGACAAGCATCCATCAGTGCCCAGGAGAGAAAGGCCATACAGTCTCTGAAAACCAACAAAGAAATCATCATTAAACCTGCTGACAAGGGAGGTGCAATAGTCATGATGAACACATCAGACTATATGAAGGAAGCAAACAGAAAACTTTCGGACACACGCTATTACAGAAAACTGGAGTCGGACCCTACACAGGACTATTACAAGGAACTAAGAAAGTTGGTATCTTGTCTGCCTGACAAATCCATAAGAGCCGATGACCTGATACCAGAGAGTCCAAGAACAGGGACTATCTACATGCTTCCCAAAATCCACAAATCTGGAAATCCAGGGAGGCCGATTATTTCATGTGTGGACACCCTTGCTGAGCTGGTATTGGGATGGGTAGAGGGTATTCTTAAACCCCTAGTAAAGGATACACCGAGCTACATTCAGGACACAACTGACCTACTGAATAAATTAGCAGCAATAGGTCCTCTACCAGAAGGAACCATCCTGGCCACCATGGATGTGGAATCTTTGTACTCTAATATCCCACACCAGGAAGGATTAAATGCCTGCAAAGTCTTCATGGAAAACACTGGGAATGATGCTGATTCTGTGGTGAAACTCACAAAATTCATCCTCACCCACAATTACTTTGAATTTGATAATAAAATCTATCTACAGGAGACTGGCACAGCTATGGGAAGTAAAATGGCTCCACAGTATGCAAATCTTTTCATGGCCAAGCTTGAAAGCGATCAGAGGGCCAATCAGAGGGCAATAAAACTTTCACACTCCTTATCTATGAACTGGTCCAATATTTATTGCCAAAACTGTTCATCCCTCTCCCATATTGATAGTTCTGCTTTACGTCACTTGTCTTATCCATTGCACTATTCCTGTGTCCTGTTGTGTATAAATATGTGATTCTTCAGATGTTGTATTAGTCTTTGCCTGATGAAGAGACCTGAGTAGTCTTGAAAGCTTGCAATTTGTTACCATCTTTTCAGTTAGCCATTAAAAGGTATCAACCACTGAGGACTCTCAATTCTAAATATTTTTCTTGACGGATAAGAGCATCGGGCTGTCCCCTGAAAATGCAGACCACCTAACTTTCAACAACATGAACAGGTCATGGATCACTAATGACTTTTGCACCCCAGTCGCAGACTGGGCAGACTAGCTGATGGCATCATTTTTAACCCCTTTCTGTTATTGGACATACTATCCTGTCCATGTGCCCTGGGACTTAATTCCCAAGGATGGGATGGTACATCATACGCGATCAGCTGCGCTACCGGGGGGAGCTCAGCTGATCATGGCCGGGTGTCAGATGATTATCACAGCTGATACCCGGCACAGCTGACACCCGGCACATTAACCCCTGGCACACTGCGATCAAAGTTGATCGCAGTGTACCGGGGGCACAGGGAAGCATCGCGCAGGGAGGCGACTCCCTGCGTGCTTCCCTGAGACCCTCAGAGCAACGCTATGTGATCGCGTTGTTCCGAGGGCCTCCTCCCTGCAGGACCCCGAATCCAAGATGGCCGTGGGGTCATTCCAGGTCCTGCAAGGAGACGGCTTCATCAGTGGCTGCTGAGAGCAGGTGCTGAGAAAGCCTCATGCAGTGCCAGTCAGATCGCTAGTCTGACAGAGCGCTGTGCAAACTGTCAGACCAGCGATCTGACTTTATACAGTGATGTCCCACACGAGGACAAAGTAAAAATGTAAAAAAAATAAAAATAAACGTGTAAAAAAAATTCCTAAATAAAGTAAAAAAAATATTCCCCAATAAATTTATTTCTTTATTGTAAAAAAAACAACAATAAAAGTACACATATTTAGTATCCCCAGGTCTGTAAAGACCCAACCTTATAAAACTGTTCCACTAGTTAACCACTTTAGTGAATCCCTTAAAGAAAAAAAAACAAGGCAAAAAAATGCTTTAAAAAAAAAACAAAAAGTTGAATAACACGAGATCAAAAAGATGGATATAAATAAGCATGGTACCGCTGAAAATGTCATCTTGTCCCGCAAAAAAACGAGCCGCCACACAGCATCATCAGCGAAAAACTAATAACGTATAGCTCTCAGAATAAAGCGATGCAAAAACAATTATTTTTTATATATAATATAAATATAATATATATTTTTGTATAAAAGCGCCAAACATAAAAAAATCATATAAATGAGGTATCGCCGTCATCATACTGACCCAAAGAATAAAATCGCTTTTTCAAGTTTACCACACGCGGAACGGTATAAAAGCCCCCAAAAAGAAATTCATAAATTGCTGGTTTTTGTTCATTCTGCCTCCCAAAAATCTTAATAAAAGCGTTCAAAAAAAGTCATGTGCCCAAAAATAGTACCAGTAGAAACATCAACTCGTCCTGCAAAAAATAAGACCTCATATCACTCTGTGGGCCAAAATAAGAAAAAATTATTGCTCTCAAAATGTGATGATGCAAAAACTATTTTTGGAAATAAAAAGCGTCTTTTAGCGTGTGACAGCTGCCAAACATAAAAACCCGCTATAAATAGTAAATCAAACCCTCCTATATCAGCCCCTTAGGGAAAAATAATAAAATTTAAAAAATGTATTTATTCCCATTAAGGTTAGGGTTAGGGATAGGGTTGGGGCTAAAGGTAGGGTTAGGGTTGGGGCTAAAGTTATTATTAGGGTTAGGGGTGTGTTAGGGTTAGGTTTGTGGTTAGGGTTATGGTTAGGGTTGGGACTAGGGTTCAGGTTGTGTTGGGGTTAGGGTTGGAGTTAGAATTGGGGGCTTTCCACTGTTTAGGCACATCAGGGGCTCTCCAAACGTAACATGGCATCTGATCTCAATTCCAGCCAATTCTGCGTTGAAAAGTCAAACGGTGCTCCTTCCCTTCTGAGCTCTGCCGTGCGCCCAAACAGTAGTTTACCCCCACATATGGGGTATCAACTTACTCAGGACAAATTGCACAATAACTCATGGGGTCCAATTTCTTCTTTTACCCTTGGTAAAATAAAAAATTGTGGGCGAAAATATCATTTTTGTGGAAAAAAATATGATTTTTTTTTTTATGGCTCTACGTTATAAACTTCTGTGAAGCACTTGGGGGCACAAAGTGCTCACCACACATCTAGATAAGTTCCTTAGGGGGGTTAGTTTCCAAAATGGGCTCACTTGTAGGGGGTTTCTACTGTTTAGGCACATCAGGGGCTCTCCAAACGCGACATGACACCCGCAGACCATTCCATCAAGGTCTGGATTAAAAAACGTCACTACTTCTATTCTGAGCCCTGACGTGTGCCCACACAGTAGCTTTCTCCCACATATGGTGTGTCAGCATACTCTGGACAAATTGGACAACAACTTTTGCGGTCAAATTTCTTCTGTTACCCTTGGGAAAATAAAAAATTGGTGACTAAAAGATAATTTTTGTGGGAAAAAAATAGAATTTTTAATTTTCATGCCCAAGCATTATAAAATTGGGTGAAGCACTTGGGGGTTCAAAGTGCTCATCACAGGTCTAGATAAGTTCCTTAGGGGGTCTAGTTTCCAAAATGGGGTCACTTGGGTCTGTTCCACTGTTTAGGCACATCAGGGGCTCTGCAAACTGAACATGACACCCATCAAAGTCTGCATTCCAAAACGTCATTACTTCCTTTCCGAGCCCTGCCGTGAGCCCAAACAGTATTTCCCCCCCTCCTATGGGGTGTCAGCGTACTCAAGACAAATTGGACAACAACGATTGAGATCCAATTTCCTTGGGAAAAAATAAAAAATTGGGGACAAAAAAAATCATTTTTGTGGAAATTTTTTTTTCACTATTATAAACTTTAGAAAAACACTTGGGGGTTCAAAGTGCTCACAACAGATCTAGATAAGTCCCTTAGGGGTCTAGTTTCCAAAATGGTGTCACGTGTGGGGGGGTTCCACTGTTTAGGCACATGAGGGGCTCTCCAAATGTGACCTGGCATCCAGCCAATTTTGAGTTGAAAAAGTCAAGCGGCGCTCCTTCCCTTCTGAGCTCTGACATGCACCCAAACAGTGATTTACCCCCACATATTGGGTATCAGCATACTGAAAACAAATTGAACAATAACTCTTGAGGTCTTGCTACCCTTGGAAAATAAAAATTGGGGTGAAAAGATCATTTTTGTGGAAAAAATATGATTTTTTAATTTTACTGCTCTACGTCATAAATTTGTATGAAGTACTTGGGGGTTCAAAGTGCTCACTATGCATCTAGATAAGTTCCTTAGGGGGTCTAGTTTCTAAAATGGGGTCACGTGTGGGGGGTTTCCACTGTTTAGGCACATCAGGGGCTATCCAAACGTGACATGGCGTCTAATCTCGATTCCAGCCAATTTTGGTTTGAAAAAGTCAAATTGCACCTTCTTCCCTTCTGAGCTCTGCCGTGCACCCAAACAGTGGTTCCCCCACATATGGGGTATCAGTGTACTCAGAACAAATTGGACAACAACTTTTATGGTCCAATTTCTCCTGTTACCCTTGGGAAAATAAAAAATTGGTGGCTAAAATATTTTCTTGTGGGAAAAAAATAGGATTTTTTATTTTCATGCCCAGGCATTATAAACTTGTGTGAAGCACTTGGGGGTTCAAAGTGCTCACCACAGATCTAGATAAGTTCCTTAGGGGGTCTTGTTTACAAAATGGGGTCACTTGGGTCTGTTCCACTGTTTAGGCACATCAGGGGCTCTGCAAACTGAACATAACACCCATCAAAGTCTGCATTCCAAAACATCATTACTTCCTTTTCGAGCCCTGCAGTGTGCCCAAACAGTTTCCCCTCCCACATATGGGGTATCAGTGTACTCAGAACAAATTGGACAATAACTTTTGGGGTCCAATTTCCTTGGGAAAAATCAAAATTGGGGATTAAAAAATCATTTTTATATACTTTTTTTTTCACACCCAGGCATTATAAACATTAGTAAAACACTTGGGTTCAAAGTTTTTACAACAGATTTAGATAAGTTCTTTAGGGGGTCTAGTTTCCAAAACTGTGTCACTTGTGGGGGGTTTCCACTGTTTAGGCACATCATGGGCTCTCCAAATGCGACATGGCATCCAATCTCAATTCCAGCCAATTTAAAAAAAAAAAAAACTCAAATGGCGCTGGGTGGTTTTCCCCCACATATGGGGTATTGGCATACTCAGGAGAAATTGCACAACAACATAGTCTGTCCATTTTCTCCTTTTATCCTTGTGAAAATAAAAATGTTTGTAAAAGATAATTTTTGTGACTAAAAAGTAAAATGTTAATTTTTTCCTTCCATGTTGCTTCAGCTCCTGTGAAGCACCTAAAGGGTTAATAAACTTCTTGAATGTGGTTTTGAATACCTTGAGGGGTGCAGTTTTTATAATGGTGTCACTTTTGGGTATATTCTGCCATATAGACCCCTCAAAGTGACTTCAAATGTGAGGTTGCTAGGGGTCGAGTTCCCGCTTTAGCACAAGGGGAATCTGAGGAGATTGTCTGTTTGCGTTGCTGATTGCGTTACTACGGACTGCTGTACGCACAGCAGTTGTCTGTGTATACCTGTGGAGTTAACAGGTCACAGTCCATATTTCTACGTCTCTACATTAGCGAATCTGTGGTGTAACAGAGTTCGCTTATACCGCCATATAGGGCCACAGTGTCTATAGTTGCAACTCTGTGAGGTAACAGAGTTCGCCATACTGCCATCCTACTAGCAGCGGGCTCTTATTTATATTTATTTTGTGCGTTCCACCAGCCCTAACATAATACTAGCGCCAGTGTCTGGCTAGTAAAATGGCGGACGACCAGCGTCTACTGCAGGACATCCAGTAGCTGGAGGGTAGGTTAGCGGCTCTTGATCGCACAATCTCAGCTGTGGATGTTACCGCAGTCGCTTTTCAGACTGCTAGTGTGGCTGCAGCCAGTGTGTCCACTGCCTCATCTGCCCCCACATTATCCCACCTCCCACTTCCAGACAAGTTCACTGGTAACAGCAAGCAATGTCGTGGATTCTTGAGTCAGTGCTCTATACAACTCGAGCTTCTGGCTGCACGTTTCCCCACGGATCGGGCACAAGTGGGCTTTGTAATATCTCTTCAGTCGGGCAGAGCGTTCGAGTGGGCCACCCCGCTGTGGGAGCGTGACTACCGTGTGGTGCGGAGTGCTCCTCGTTTTCTGGAGGCTCTAAAAAAAGTTCTTTCTAGGACCTCAGGTCACCCATGATGTGGCGCTCCAACTCTGGGCAAGTTCACAGGGTTCGTCCTTGGTCAGCTGTTTTGCTGTCCAATTTCGGACTCTGTCCTCGGAGTTGGACTGGTCAGATAAAGTCCTCATTCCCGTGTTTTCGAGAGGACTAGCGGGCCATGTGAAAGACGCCTTAGCTACCAGGGAGTTTCTCAGCCACACTGGAGAAGCTTATCGCCATATCTATCCGTATCGACCTCCGTTTTCACGAGCGGAGGTTGGAGTGGTCCCAGTGTAGGCAGAGGTTCCGACTGGCTCCCACTTTCACCAGACCTCTGGAATCTTTCAGTCAGGCGCCCGACTCCCAAGAGTCCATGGAGGTTTCTCGAGCAGGACCTAAGTCCCGGGCCGCTCGAGTACCCGTGGTCTGTAACATCTGAAAGCAGTTAGGACATTATGCCAATAAATGTCCACAGCAGTCAGGAAAACGGTTGCATCTAGTGATCTTGGGAGGAGGTTCACTAGACACTGTGGCATTTTCACAAAGTTGTCCTTTAAGGGGACAATTACTGTAGGTCATCCACTCTCACCGCCGAGCTCTGTGTGGATTCTGGAGCCGAGGGGAATTTCATGTCCTCTGCCTTTGCTCTCCACCACACTATACCTCTGGTGATGCTCACCAAACCGGTGACTGTGCGAGTAGTGTTGTGAATGGACTTGAAATGAGTTCTGAGCAGAGGCTCCCTCTGGTGGTTACAAGCGGTACTGGACTGTCCAGTGAAGATTGTAAGGAGTGGGAATCAGGTGTTACTGACTGGTCTTATATAAGGGAGTCGCCTTCCCATCAGGGTTGCCGGTGATCAATTGTTCTGGTCTCAATCCTTGAGTCCTGTTTCCTTTGTAGCCTGCTGTGTCATGTCTGCATCTCCTGCTAACAGATAAGACATTTTCTTCTTTTTGTTTTTGTGCTTGATTTTTGCATTTTGTCCTGCACATCTGTGGGGGCCTTCAGGGTCCCCTCCGGGGGCTTTTGCCCTCTCAGTTTAGTTCAGCCACTGATGTTTGTACTTTTGCTTTTTCCAGTTTTTTCAGTGGCTGCTGTTTTGATTTTGTTACACCAGAGAACTAATTTAGGTGGTAGAGGTCGTGTGATCTCAGGTGATTTTGAAATTAGTAGAGTTGGTGCTTTTCAGGGTTTTTTGGGATTGCAGTAAGTGCCCTTCCTATCCTTTTCTATTTAGGTTGTTTGGGCCCCAACGTTTGCTCATACTTAGTGTTGAGCGATACGATACTGCAAATATCGGGTATCGGCCGATATTAGCTGTATCGGGCTTTCGATTCCGAGTACCGATATTTTCGTCATATCGGATACCGGAATCGGATTTGTCACTGTCACTGTGAGTGTCCGTCGGTCGGGTCTGTCAGGAGTCAGTGGCACTTACCTGGCAGAAGATCTCCGGCGGTCACGTCCTGGACTGCTTGATGGCCGCCATTATCTTCTCCCTGGCGGTCACATGCAGTTTTTCGCGATAACTGCAGTGACTGCTGGGTAATCCCGGCCGTAAAGCAGTCAGTCCGATGACGTCACCACCGGGGAAGCAGGTAATCAGCTGTGCTGCGCCGGGATGACAGCCTCTGCTGCCTGCCTGCCTCTGATGTCATTCTGATGTAGCAGAGCTGGATCGTCGTGGGACACTCGTTACTATGGACTGCGTCGGACAGGTGGTATACTGCTGTTTTTTTTTTTTCATTTTTTTACAGGAGATCGATGGCGTCGCAGGATGAGATTGTAATAAAAGTAATGAAAACTGTGTTGTTTTTTTTATTAAATTAAAAAACTTTTTTATGAACATTCACCCGTCCGGGTACATCAACAATTTAACTATTTACATACAGGGACCCTGTCCGGGTTATTTATAATTCTTTGGCAGGGGTGTTCCAGGTACCACCTGGTACTCTTCTGATGCTTGCCAAACATCCGAGACACCAAGGACCACCAGGACCTGATGACGTCGTGTGGCCTGTACAGTCAAGTCGTGACCCGCTATCTGTGTCTGTGTGGCCACCTCTTTCATCTCCCTCCGGGTCTGGAGCCCTATGTCCCAGACTGAACGAACCCCAGGGGGCCTAACAGGCGCGGGTACGGGCCAGATATCATTATCATGTCCATAGCTGGGGCTGCTGAGGAGACCACTGAGGGAGGCTGGGGAGATTTACGGCGTGGGGTGGGCATTGTGCAGAGGCCTGGATGTGGGAGGCTGAAGGCTCCGAGGGTCTCACAGGTTCCTGACACTCTGGGGACCAGGGGTCGCACCTGGTGACATTTAGGCATACCATCCATTGTAACCCCAGTGTCGGGTGTAAGTTACCAAGTCTCCTGGCAACAGGTCCCTCCCCGGGTGTCCTTCTGGGAGGTGAGTCTCCACATCCCGCCGGGTCACAAACACTTCTAAATAAAGTCCAGGCTCCTGGATGAAGCCCCAACCACCTTTCAATTTAAAGCTCCGTACTGCACCCTTACGCCGCGGCTCCATCAGGGTTCCTTTATCTTTTCTCATCCGGTCCTTATCTGCCCGGTCCTTCTCGATGTGACGTTGGCGAAGCTTCTGGGATTCGCGCTGCTCCCTTTGTCGCTCGGCTTCTCTCTCCCAACGTCTCCACTCTTCCTCCTGCGCGGTTGTAATTCTCCTCCACCAGCATCTCCATGTCTCCACCATCAAACTGCAGCTTACGATGTCCGGTTTGCGGCAGCTCTCCTGGCGCCCGACAGTCCTGGCGGCGCTCACCCGGAGGAAGCAGCCGGCTCTGGAACAGATGACAGTCGGGGCTCCGGTACAGACAGGTAGACCTCTGGTGCCTGCGCGGCCTCCTCCATGAGGACGGGTGTCGCTTCTTCTGTCTCAGCGACGGGGGCAGACAGCGGGATGCTGGGTCAGGTTGCACGTTCCCACTGCGACAACGTCAACCGGATCACATTGCAAGGGCTGGGATGCCCGCACGGACTCCTCTACTAGAACGGGTGCCTCACCTTCCGGTACAGACACTTCAGGTAAGAGGGATAAGTTTAGTTTTAGGGCACGCCAGCTGGCTTCCATCCTGGCGACCTCCTCCCGGTGCCGGGCCAGGCCTCTTAGGGTATCCTCCGCTTCTTGCAGCGTAGGTAGGGTTTACAGGCCGGGTGCCCAACGGTGGTTCCGTGGCGATCGGGTCGCTTCCGTGGGGGGAGAGCTCTGACTGCTCCATCCCTTCACACTTCTGCTCGTGTCCATTAGCCATCTCTGCCAAGTCACATGTGTCATTAGCATCTGGAAAGGGCCCCTCTTTTGTAGTGAGGCGGGACCTTCGTGTTAGTTTCCGCACACTGAGGAGGATGAGGAGGCGGAACTCAAGAGCTGTGGGGCACGATCTTACATTGCAGTACCATTTAGAGTGGTCGGCCATCGTTTTTGCGCCACTGAGTGAGTGTACACCCACGAAGAGCATGCCCTTCTTCTTCACCAGTGCCTCGTCGTGACGCAGTATGGCTGAAAAATGGCAAATACATTCTCTGATGATTTTAGCAATTCTCAAGCACAAAACCAGTTCAATTCAGGCACACAGGACTCGCTTATAGCGAGCTACAGAATCCTGTTTGTGACGCCCAAGTTAGTCGCACAGAGCCAGAGGTTTTGGGGGTACTCGGCACCGAGCCCGTCGACTTCAATGGGTTATGTCACGGCTTTACCCGGCAATTGAATCAGAGTCTATTTTACTATGTAGAAGTGTATAAACTATAAATATATGTATATATATGTCACAATGACATGTATATATATATATATATCATTATATATATATATAATATATAATTTGTATTCTATGTGTGTATATTTTGTGTTTACAACGAAAGAAAGTGTTTTTTTAGTTGCATATTTTGTTCCCATAGACTTACATGGGACTTCCGGTTATCGGAATCGGATATAGACGATATTTAGTGATATCGGCGATACCATTCCGATCCGATATTTTTAGATATCGAGCAGTATCGCTCAACACTACTCATACTATTTTCTGTCTGTGTCAGTATTTCATCTTGTCTAACCGCCATTACATGTTTGGGGGCTATGTTCTTTGGGGATCTGCTCCGGGGCAGATAGCTTTCCTCTTTCTATCTTTAGGTGTAGTTAGTTTCTCAGGCTGTGACGAGGCGTCTAGGACCAACGTAGGAACGCTCCACGGCTGCCTCTAGTTGTGGTGGTTGGTCAGGGTACTGCAATCTCATAGATTCCAACTTCTCTGGTATATTGCCTTTTTTACCTGCACTCCTCAGCTACCGAAACATAACAGTATCACCGGCCTAAATAAATTTGTATAAGAAATTTCATGTATGCGTATCTCATTTTTTTTCCTCTGTATCTCTGGGTGCTGGGGAGGATTTTTTTTTTCTCTCAATGGAGTTTGCACAGTTGTCTGGCCGTGTGGATCAGCTTGCCACTGAGGTTCGGAGTATTGCTGCCTATCTTGCTAGGTTGCCGTTGTGGAACCTAGGATTCCCATGCCAGATTTGTTTTTAGGGGATCGAGCTAAGTTTCAGAATTTCAAAAATAATTGTAAATTGTTTTTTGCCTTAAAATCTAAGTCCTCAGGGAACGCAGCGCAGCAGGTTCAAATTGTCATCTCTCTCCTGCGCGGCGATCCTCAGGATTGGGCTTTTTCCCTGACACCTGGGGATCCTGTTTTGAGTGATGTTGATGCATTTTTTCAGGCTTTAGGGTTATTGTACGATGAGCCTAATGTCACTGATCAAGCTGAAAAAGCCTTGTTGGCATTAAATCAGGGTCTTGATGACGCTGAGTTATACTGTCAGAGATTCCGTAAGTGGGCAGTCCTGACCAAGTGGAATGACGACGCTTTGGCGGCCCTTTTTCGGAAGGGTCTGTCAGATAATGTAAAGGGTGTTATGGTGGGATTCCTGTCCCTCTGGTCTCAATGATTCTATGTCATTAGCGATTCAAATTGACAGACGTTTGCGTGAGCGGAGAAGTATGCGTGGAATGGTGTTGCCTTGTGAACCTGCTTCTGAACCCATGCAGTGTGATAGAGTGGTGTCTGGGGCACAGCGTCAGAGTTTCGAAAGCGCAATGGGTTATGTTTCTACTGTGGTGATGCCTCTCATGCTATTTCAGTCTGCCCTAAGCGGGGAAGACGTTTTGCACGCTCAGTTGTCTTGGGTAGTGTTCAGACTAAGTTTTTATTAACTGTCACTCTGATATGCTCTCTGTCCTCATTTTCTGCTCAGGCTTTCGTTATTCTGGAGCAGCTATTAACCTGATGGATTATGATTTTGCTAAACGTTGTGGGTTTCCTTTGATACCCCTACAGAAGTCTATTCCCTACTGGGGATCGATTCTACCCCTTTGGCTGAGAATAAACCTCAGTTCTCTACTCAGGTGATAATGAGGGTTGAACCTGATCATCAGGAGTGCTGTAAATTTTTGGTTCTGTATAATCTGCATGATATTATCGTACTGGGCTTCCCTTGGTTGCAGTCTCATAATCCTGTTTTGGATTGGAAATCTGTGTCTGTAACCAGTTGGGGCTGCCAATGTGTTAATACCAACACTCCTGTTTTTTCTGCCCCCCCCAGGCTCAGGATGTTCCTGACTTTTTGATTGATTTTTCTGATGTGTTTAGCGAAAGTAAATCTGCATCCTTGCCTCCCCATAGGAGCTATGACTGCGCTATTGAATTAGTGCCTGGTAGTAAATTCCCTAAAGGTCGCCTTTTTAACTTGTCTGTACCTGAACATGACGCTATGCGGTCTTATATCAAGGAATCATTGGAGAAGGGTCATATCAGACCATCCTCTTCACCCTTAGGTGCCGGTTTTTTCTTTGTGGCCAAAAAGGATGGTTCATTAAGGCCGTGTATTGATTATCGTCTTTTGAACAATATTACTGTAAAATATCAATACCCGTTACCTTTGATTTCTGACCTGTTTTCCAGGGTGAAAAACGCTACTTGGTTTACCAAGCTTTGACCTAAGGGGGGCATATAACCTTATTCGCATTAAGCACGGGGATGAATGGAAGACGGCATTCAATACCCCTGAGGGGCATTTGAGTACCTTGTGATGCCCTTTGGGCTCACTAATGCTCCTTCTGTCTTCCAGTCCTTCATGAATGACATTTTCAGGGATTTTGTGGATACATTTCTGATTGTTTATTTGGATGATATCTTGATTTTTTCTTATGACTGGGACTCTCATGTGAAACATGTTCAAACTGTATTCCAGATTTTGAGAGAGAATGCTCTGTATGTGAAGGGATCAAAGTGTCTTTTTGGCGTACAGAGGATCTCATTTCTGGGATTCATTTTGTCCCCATCTGTTATTGAAATGGACCCGGTCAAGGTTCAGGCCATCTGTGATTGGGTCCAACCTACTTCATTAAAGGCTCTTCAAAGATTTTTGGGTTTTGCCAATTTTTATCGTAAATTTATTGGTAATTTTCGGTTATTGTTAAACCATTGACTGATTTGACCAGAAAGGGTTCTGATGTGGTGAATTGGCCTCCTGAGGCAGTCTCTGCGTTTCAGGAACTTAAGCAGAGATTCACTTCTGCTCCTGTTCTACGGCAGCCTGATGTTTCTCTGCCATTTCAGGTGGAGGTTGATGCCTCTGAAATTGGGGCAGGTGCCGTTTTGTCCCAAAAAGATCCAGAGACCTCTAAAAGTAACCCTTGTGCCTTTTTCTCTCGAAAATTTTCTCCTACTGAACGTAATTATGACGTGGGTAATCGGGAGTTACTGGCCATGAAGGGGCTTTTGAAGAGTGGAGACATTGGCTGGAGGGAGCCAAACATCAGGTGGTGGTCCTTACGGACCATAAGAATCTGGTTTATCTGGAATCTGCCAAGCGACTCAATCCTAGACAAGCCAGGTGGGCCTTGTTTTTCAAACGTTTTAATTTTGTGGTTTCCTTTCTTCCTGACACTAAGAATGTTAAGGCGGATGCCCTCTCGAGGAGTTTCCTTGCGGATTCTCCTGAGTTATCTGATCCTTCTGTTATTTTGAAAGAGGGTGTAGTTCTTTCCGCCATCTCACCCAATTTGAGACTTGCTCTGGAGGGGTGTCAGGAGGATAGGCCCGAGCGCTGCCCTGTTGGAAAATTGTTTGTCCCGGACCAGTGGAAAAAGAGTGTGATGTCTGAGATTCATTGTTCCGCGTTGGCTGGGCATCCCGGAATTTTTGGTACCAGAGACTTGGTTAGTCGGTCCTTTTGGTGGCCTACCTTGTCTCGTGATGTCAGGAATTTGTGCAGTCCTGCGGGACTTGCTCTCGCTCCAAGCCTTGCTCTCGCTCTAGAGGTTTGTTGATTCCATTGCCTGTGCCAAGAGACCATGGACCCATATCTCTATGGATTTCATTTCCGACCTCCCTGTTTCTCAGAGAATGACCGTCATCTGGGTGATTTGTGATAGGTTTTCCAAGATGATACATCTTGTGCCATTACATAAGTTGCCTTCCTCCTCTGAATTGGTGCCTTTGTTCCTTCAGCACATGGTTCGTTTACACGGCATTCCTGAAAACATTGTGCCTGACAGAGGAGTCCAGTTTGTTTCCAGATTTTGGAGGACCTTTTGTTCTAAAATTGGTGTTCAATTGTCTTTCTCCTCGGCGTTTCATCCTCAGACCAATGGTCAAACTGAGAGAACAAACCAGAATTGGAGACTTATCTAAGATGCTTTGTGTCTGCTGATCAGGATGACTGGGTCTCTTTTTTTGCCTTTGGCTGAGTTTGCTCTTAATAATAGGGCTAGCTCTGCCACTTTGATGTCTCCATTTTTCTGTAATTCTGGGTTTCACCCTCGATTTTCTTCAGGACAGACGGAGGCTTCTGTCTTCCAGGTGTTGACTCTGTTGTGGAGCGTATGCAACAGATTTGGGACCAGGTAGTGGAGAGGTTGTCCCTCTCTCAGGAGAGGGCCCAGCGGTTTGCTAACCGGCATAGGACTGATGGTCCTCGGTTTAAAGTGGGGGACTTGGTCTGGTTGTCCTCAAGAAATATTCCTATGAGAGTGGCATCTCCTAAATTTAAGCCTAGGTTCATTGGACCTTATAAGATCATGGAGATTCTTAATCCTGTTTCTTTTCGTTTGCTTCTTCCAGGGACATTTAAGATCCATAATGTGTTCCACATGTCCTTGTTGAAGAGGTTTGCTGAGCCAGTGGTTCCTACTGCTTTGCCTCCTGACCCTGTTCTGGTTGAGGGCAATATGGAGTTTGTGGTTGAGAAAATATTGAATTCTCGTTTTTCTAGACGGAAACTCCATATTTGGTTAAGTGGAGAGGTTATGGTCAGGAAGACAATTCTTGGGTGTTTGCTTCGGACATCCATGCTAGGAGACTCATCCGTGCGTATCATAGAACTCATCCTGACCGACCTGGTTGCTCAAGTGAGGGTTCGGTGACCCCTCCTCAAGGGGGGGTAGTGTTGTGAATGGACTTGAAATGAGTTCTGAGCAGAGGCTCCCTCTGGTGGTTACAAGCGGTACTGGACTGTCCAGTGAAGATTGTGAGGAGTGGGAATCAGGTGTTACTGACTGGTCTTATATAAGGGAGTCGCCTTCCCATCAGGGTTGCAGGTGATCAATTGTTCTGGTCTCAATCCTTGAGTCCTGTTTCCTTTGTAGCCTGCTGTGTCGTGTCTGCATCTCCTGTTAACAGATAAGACATTTTCTTCTTTTTGTTTTTGTGCTTGATTTTTGCATTTTGTCCTGCACATCTGTGGGGGCTTTCAGGGTCCCCTCCGGGGGCTTTTGCCCTCTCAGTTTAGTTCAGCCACTGATGTTTGTACTTTTGATTTTTCCAGTTATTTCAGTGGCTGCTGTTTTGATTTTGTTACACCAGAGAACTAATTTAGGTGGTAGAGGTCGTGTGATCTCAGGTGATTTTGAAATTAGTAGAGTTGGTGCTTTTCAGGGTTTTTTGGGATTGCAGTAAGTGCCCTTCCTATCCTTTTCTATTTAGGTAGTTTGGGCCCAACGTTTGCTCATACTATTTTCTGTCTGTGTCAGTATTTCATCTTGTCTAACCGCCATTACATGTTTGGGGGCTTTCTATGTTCTTTGGGGATCTGCTCCGGGGCAGATAGCTTTCCTCTTTCTATCTTTAGGTGTAGTTAGTTTCTCAGGCTGTGACGAGGCGTCTAGACTAGTAGGACGCTCAGCTCTTGTTGGTGGTGGTCAGGGTACTGCAATTATGATTCCAACTTCTCTGGTGTATTGCCTTTTTTACCTGCACTCCTCAGCTACCGAAACATAACAGAGTAGTGAATGGATCGACTCTGCCCTCACAAATCACCCACCAGACTATCCCTCTCACTTTGTCTATGTCCCTTCCCATCAGGAGAGTATTTCCTTTCTTGTCCTGCCCGAGGGAATAGACGAGGTGTTGCTGGGAATACCTTGGCTCCGTCACCACTCTCCCCATATTGAGTGGTCCTCTGGGAGGATACTGGGTTGGGGTGATTTATGTAGAGGCTGGTGTGTCAGGGAGTGCGTCAGGTCACCACCACAGAGATACCCGTAGATTCACTTCTCTCCCCAGTGTTATTGGTCATACGCAGACGTTTTCTCCAAGAAGGCAGCAGAGATTTTTCCGCCTCATCGCCCCTACAGACTGTCCTATTGATCTCTTGCCTGGAGCAGAACTCCTCGGGGAAGAGTCTATCCCCTCTCGCTTCCTGAGACGGAGGCCATGTCCCAGTATATTCTGAAGAATCTGGAAGAAGGGTTCATTAGGAAGTCGGTGTCACCAGCAGGGGCGGGGTTCTTCTTCGAGCAAAAGAAGAACGGAAGATTACGTCCATGTATTGACTACAAGGGTTTTAACGCCATCACCGTCAAGAATAAGTACCCGTTGCCCCTAATCTCTGAGCTCTTTGATAGGCTCCGAGGAGCAAAGGTATTTACCAAGCTAGATCTACGTGGTGCCTATAACCTGATTTGCATCCGTGAAGGGGACGAGTGGAAGACAGCTTTTAATACCAGGGATGGACATTATGAATACCTGGTGATGCCCTTAGGGCTCTGTAATGCTCCCGCTGTTTTCCAAGACTTTGTTAATGACATCTTCTGGGATATGCTCTCCACCTCTCTAGTAGTCTATCTTGATGATATTCTCATCTTTTTACCAGATATAGACTCTCACCGGAGGGATGTCAACAAAGTATTTGACCTCTTATGGGCAAACTCCCTCTATGCCAAGCTGGAGAAATGTGTGTTTGAGCAGGAGTCTCTACCTTTCCTGGGCTATATCATCTCCGCCCAGGGATTGGCTATGGATCCTGCCAAACTACAGGCTGTAATGGACTGGCAAGAACCCCATTCTCTTAAAGTGGTGCAGCGCTTTATGGGGTTCATTAATTATTATCGCCAGTTCATTCCCCATTTCTCGACTTTGGTAGCTCCCTTGGTAACCCTCACCAAGAAGGGAGCAAATCCCAAGTTGTGGTCCGAAGAGGTCTCCAAGGCGTTCTCTTCCATCAAGTCGCATTTTGCCAGGGCTCCCATATTACATCGCCCTGATGTTGATAAGCCGTTTTATTTTAGAGGTGGATGCCTCTTCTGTTGGTGCTGGAGCAGTCCTTTATCAAAAGATTGCTCAAGGTCGGAAGCATCCCTGCTTCTTCTTTTCTAAGACCTTTACACCAGCAGAGAGGAATTATTCCATCGGGGACCGGGAGTTGCTGTCTATTAAGTTGGACTTCTCTGAGTGGAGACATCTTCTGGAGGGGGCTCGTTTTCCCTTCCAAGTCTTCACCGACCACAAAAACTTGGTATATTTACAAACGGCTCAGTGGCTAAATTCTCGCCAGGCCAGATGGTCCCTATTCTTCTCTCGGTTCCACTTCACCCTCCATTTTCTCTCCGGTGAGAAGAATGTTCGGGCCGACGCTCTCTATCGCTCCTTAGTGTCATCAGAGGAGGAGGATGAGGAGCCTCGGCTTATTGTCCCGAAGAGAGCCTGAGAACTGTAGCCCCGGTTTCGCTAGAGTCTGTGTCTCGGGCAAGACTTTTGTGCCCAGTAATTTGAGACCGGAAGTACTCTCTTGGGCACACTCATCCAGGGTGGGTGGACACTTTGGGGCAAAGAGGACAACTGAATTATTGGCGAGGACATACTGGTGGCCACATATGGCCCGTGACGTCAGGGAGTATGCTCAGGCGTGTGTCTCCTGTGCCCGGAACAAGTCCCCTCGACAACGGCCAGCTGGGTTAGTTTTTCCTTTGCCAATGGCAGACAGGCCTGAGAGATGGTCGGGATGGACTTCGTGGAGGGCTTACCCAAGACTCGGGGTTGCACTATCATTTGGGTAATCACCGATCACTTCTCCAAAATGGTGGACTTAGTGCCGCTTCTCCGGTTACCTTCTGAACGGGCCTTTGCAGCATTATTTATTTGACACATTTTCCATCTACTCGTTATGCCAGACAAGATTGTTAGCGATCGAGGTCCCAAATTTGCGTCTCGGTTCTGGATAGAGTTGTGTCATCTACTCTGTATTGAGTTAAACCTCTCTTCTGCATATCATCCCGAGACAAATGGGTTGGTAGAGAGGGCCAGCCAGACCTTGGTCACATACTTGTGACATTTTGTCTCTGCCAGGCAGGATGACTGGGCATCCTTGCTCCCCTGGGTGGAGTTCGCGCTAAACAATGCTGTGGCTGAATCCAGCGGACAGACCCCATTCCTCTTAAATTACGGCCAGCTTCCGTGGGTACCGATGCCCATACCCGTGGCTTCCGCAGACTCCAGGGTGGCAGACTGGGCTGTGGAGGCACGGGACATATGGGACAGCACCCAGGATGCCATTCAGGCTTCCAAGGAAAGGAAGAGGTCTTCTGCCCATCGGCATCCCGCTCCGACATTTGCTCCTGGCGACCTAGTGTGGCTCTCCGCCCGAAACATCAGGCTACGGGTATTATCCACTAAGTTGGCACCCCGCTATTTCGGTCCCTTCAAGGTTCTCGAGCAGGTGAACCCTCTGGTTTACCGTTTGGCCCTTCCGCCTCGCCTTGGTATCTCCGACACCTTCCATGTGTCCCTCCTAAAACCCATGGTCATCTCCCGGTTGCCTGAGTCGTCTGCTGGAACGTCGGGTTCGTCTATGGACGATTACGAGGTGAACGCCATTGTAGGGTGCAAGGTGGTACGGGGCAAAAAAAATTTTTGGGTGGATTGGAGGGGTTATGGGCCTGAGGATAGGTCCTGGGAGCCTGCCGAACATATTCATGCTCCACAGCTCATCGCTGCCTTTGAAGGTAGCGAGGTCCAAAGAAGGGGGGGGCATGTTAGGGGTCGAGTTCCCGCTTCTGCACAAGGGGAATCTCGAGTCGTTCCTGCTGCGGTCTCCCATCCGTCTCCTGCCGCAGTGGACTCTGCTCAGCTTAAGCGTCGGTCCCAGCGTCTCGCCCAGTCTAACATTGTGCAGAGGATTACTGCTGCCTCTCCAGGCTCTGCTATTGTAGCCAGTACTAGTTAGCGGCGAGCAGACGTCTTTAGGACAAAGTCCTTGCTTTCCCCTTATGAGCATGCCCAGAGTAAGATCTCTCATTGGAGATCAGGGGTCACATGCTCAGGTACTGCAGCAGCTCCTATTGGTCCGCAAGGAAGGTCCTAAAACCACTTGTGTTCTGGAGCAGTTTCCTATTGGTCCTTATCTGGCAGGTCCTGTAGTTGCTACTATAAAAGGGTGGCATGGTCATGCAGCCATGCGCTAGCATCAATCACATTATGTGCTTTGCGCCAGTGTGATCTTGCACACATGTGTTAGGGCTTGGCTGAAATAAGCCCCTAGAATACCGGCACCTCTGGTGAGGGGATTGTATGCACGTGTTTATGGCTCGGCTGAAATAAGCCCCTGGACTACCGGCTTCTCCGGTGAGGAGATTGTCTGTTTGCGTTGCTGATTGCGTTACTACGGACTGCTGTCCGCACAGCAGTTGTCTGTGCATACCTGTGGAGTTAACAGGAAGCAGTCCATATTTCTGCGTCTCTACCTTATCGACTCTGTGGTGTTACAGAGTTCGCTTATACCTCCATATAGGGCCACAGTGTCTATATTTGCGACTCTGTGAAGTAGCAGAGTTTGCCATACCGCCATCCTACTAGCAGTGGGCTCTGCCTGCACGGTGGACCCCGGGCTGCGAACGCACTTATTATTTATATTTATTTTGTGCGTTCCTCCAGCCCTAACAGAGGTGGTCCCTAAAAAAACTGGTTTTGTACATTTTGTTGTAAAAATGAGAAATCGCTGGTCAACTTTTAACCCTTACAACTTCCTTAAAAAAAATAAATTTTGGTTGCAAAATTGTGCTGATGTAAATTAGACATGTGGGAAATGTTGTTTAGCAAATATTTTGTGAGACATATTTCTCTGTGTAAAGGGAATAAAAATTCAAAATTTGAAAATTGCAAAATGTTCAAAATTTTCGCCATATTTCCACTTTTTTCATAAATTTTTGCCATATATGCGTGTTTTTCAAAAATAAACACAAGTTATATCGAAGAAATTTTACCACTAACATGAAGTACAGTATGTCATAAGAAAACATTCTCAGAATCGCGAAGATCCGTTGAAGCGTTCCAGAGTTATAACCTCATAAAGAGAAAGTTGTCAGAATTGTAAAAATTGGTCCGGTCATTAACGTGCAAACCACCCTTGGAGATTAAGGGATTAATGTGATGCATTGATCCTACTTTATTGCAGTATGTGACATCTAAGTCATGGCATCTGTGCCTACTGTTGCTACTGTTGTTGATGTTACAAATAATTTTTTGGAATGTGGAAACTCAAAGTTAGGTCTTCAAATGGTGGGTTTTCTGTAGTGAAAGGGGCGTCAGTAGACCGTTATACTATTTCAAATCTGGGTAAATTGATGCCTGTTTAGTGGTGTGAGACAATAATTTTTGGAAATGTGGAGACTCAAAGTTGAGTCTTCAGCTGGTGGCTTTCCTTTAGTGGAAGAGGTGTCAGAGGACCATTATACTATTTGTACTCTTGAGTAGAGTTGAGCATTCCGATACCGCAAGTATCGGGTATCGGCCGATATTTGCTGTATCGGAATTCCGATACTTAGTTCCGATATTTTCCATATATCGTATACCGGAATCGGAAGTTCCCATATTTCTTTGAGAGGCAATGTGATTTTAGT
>JARQOD010000004.1:565439689-565465735 GCA_033576555.1 Oophaga sylvatica
AAAAGAAAAAAAGGTAAATGTCAAACTTTTAAACCCTCAGCATCCTTGTATTTTTCCCAAATGAATTAGCCCAAAAGGGAAATCGAAATTTCTTTGTGTTCAGTTTGAAATTCTCTTATTCTATTCCACCTGAACCAAAAGTTTTAAAAGAGGATTTTTGTATTTACGTGATTTTCCAGGAGTGAACTGACTACACTGAATTACCAGCAATGTATTTTTTTTTTTTTTAGGAACAGATGAAAAGAAAAAAAATGTTAAAAGATTGCTTTTTATTTATTTAGTTATTTATGCATTTGAGAATAGCAGTTTGTTTCTGTAACTGCAGAGAGTAAAAATTTTTTTCCAGAATAATCTCTGCAGATGTAGCATTTCCTAACTGATGACATTGATAATCCTGAAGGTTTCTTGGTACAGAAAAATGAACTTTGTAAGATTGAAAAATGCTACTGTATATTGAGAATCAGTTTTACCTTAGATATGATTTGAATGTTCCCTTTTATCTTTAAAAAAAGGTTATTGCCAAAAAATATTAGTTATTAAAAAATAAAAAATGTAAATCATTGTTTATTTAAGGGCAGATACTGACTCTTTTGAAAGTCAAAATTTATTAAAAACTTTTTTGTGTGTACCTTTTTTTTTATGGAAGCGCACCCCCCTCTTGTGGATGGCAGTGCTTCTCCTGAGTTTCTGACCATGTAAGGTTGCAGTGGGGAAAGGTCCTGAATCGAAATTTGTGTCCCTAGGGGTTGCCTTGGTGTGTGAAGCCCCGAGGCGGTTCCTGCAACTTTTGGTTGCTGTTAAGTTTTTATATGGGACCAGATTTCTGGATCGGTTTTTGGAGGAGTAGAAGAGGGGTGGGGTGGCTCTTCATTCTCCAATTTTAGACTTGCAGCCAGTTAAAAAGACAGCATGCTGCCGAGGGGGGGGGAAGTGAAGTAGGTTTATTTTTGTTGTTGGTCGACCCCGTAATTATTGGTTAAGGTGGCGTTCTAAACAAGTGACCCTGTATCTCTGAGAGAACTGCTTTTGGGGTTTTTTATACTTTTTTCCCGGTAAAGCTTTTGTGTTCCTTTTTGTCGGGTGGAGAAAAACATTGCCGGCCTGGTAAACTTTACTGCACCCGGAGTGAGCAAACCCCAAAACCAGCATGCTTCTAATAAGTAGGGCAGGTAGAGAATAAAAGTCGCTGCTCACTGAGACATGCCGCTACTTTATTAGAAACATTTTCTCTCTGTCTGCAGCTTCTCTATCATTATCACACTGATCTGTGCTATGATCAGAGCGAAAAGAGCAAAGAACTGTGTGATGGCGATAAAGTGAAGCTGCAGTGCGGCAGGGGAAACTGTAATGTACTGACCGCTGGTGAAGGGCGGTGTTGTGGCAGTGAGCGATCTTCTAATAAAGTGCAGTGATGTCCCCAGGAGCTGCGTATATGGTAACACCTCCTGATCCCTCCCTCACTCCGATCAGTGCACAGACCAGTGTGGCAATGATAGATGGTAAGGCAGAGGAGCGGCAGGGAGAGTAGCAGCATGTCCCTGGGAGCAGCGTTCCCTCACTCCACAACACGGAAAATGGTATCCGCTCTGGAGTAAAGTAGCACCACTAAGTATGTTGGGAATTTTACTGATAGTTGCATTAGCATATCATTTACATATACAGTATATTCTCATATTAATAAATCCATTTTTAATTACTAATATTTAGAATTTGTTTGACCTGTAATATAATAAACTGAAAAAAGGGAGGGATCATTTTCTGTGACAGTAACTTTTTAACGTCTTTGGAATCAATTAATCATGTGACAGTTTTTGCGATCACCACATGAGATCACCTCTAAGATGTCTTTTTGTAGCCACATAACCCATTTGATAATTTGCATGTTTGCTTTTGAACCCGCTTTAAATACTTTGGGGACAAAGAAGGGCAAAATAGGACATTATCCAGACAACATGCATTTCGATTTGTGGAAACTCCTCATCCGGTGGTGTCGTGAGAAAGCACAAAACTTGGAAGGGTTCAGAAATAAATAGTCGAGCTGCTGCTGCGCCACAGGGTAGTAGATCCAACTTAGAGTTAAACAGATGAGGAGAAGCGACTATGCTGCGCTGCTGGCGACTAAACAGATAGAGATGTCAAAAAACGCTTGAGATAGTTGAGTGGGAAATTTGATTATATTCTCTGACTTTCGAAGTGCACTCACTTCTTCATCCACACAAGTCTCTCTTGCCTCTTTAATATCCATTTTACGATTTGGAGTCCAAAGCAAATCATTATTTTATTCAAAATGTGATCTCAAAAGTTATTTATGGAAGAGTAATATTACACAAAGATGACAGATTTTATCTCTCATTTATTAGGTCCAAAATTTCTTATTTGCTTTTGAGCTGCAGCCTGACATTGTGGACTACTTTATAGATTACTTGCAGCCAGACTATCACTGTCCTTCTTATTTATTCTGCAGATTTATTCAATTTTTATTTCATTTTTCCACTATCAAACTTTTGAACTATTTTTTTATAAACACTTTATTGTTATGCATTAATAATAATACTATTTTTAATCTACATTCCTCCAACATATTTGGCAGAACTTTACATTTCAGGGGGTCGGTACAAACAGTAAAGACATCACAGAGTAAACCCATAACTCATAACTCGTAATTCATGATTCATTGGTTATTCATGAAATGAAAGCTAAACTAAATTATCATTATGCAAAAGACCTTCATAACATTTCAATTACAGTATTTGGTTACAATATTACAATTATTTTAATGATCTTTATTTAATTGTATTATGTAATATGAAGTTTCTGCAGATCATCAATGTAATCCATTAAAATTTGCAGACAATTTTTGTTCAATTTTCAGAATGCGGTGGACACTTAAGATATGTGAAAGGGTCTAGGAAGTCTTCCATCATAACCGAGTGATTACAGCTGCAAGGTTGAGTATCTAACGCCATCACACTACATAGCTACAGTATATCACAAGTCTAGCGCTGGCCGAAATATTCACACAAGCCTAAAAACAATTTATCCCCCCTCAAACTGAGAAAAAAATAATAAAAGGAATTAGTATAACAGACATGTTAGAAGAGACAGCTCCTCTATAAATTCTTTGCACAAAAAGACAAAAGAAAATGAGCATGAACCGCACATCCAAAAATCATATGTTGATCTAAAGCCGCTAGGAAAAAATTATATAAATGAACTTGAGGTTCTTAGTTTAACATTCTGATCAGACTGTATGAAACCCACTGCCACGTCACAGCAAACCTCGTAGTGTGTCCTACTACCCTAACAGAGCGGAGCCACGCGGCGACCACCACCACAGCGGCAGAGCACCAGCAGGACTGACGACCTGTTGCCCCACAGCACCCATGCTGCAAGACTAAGTCCCCATGACTCCCGACCACGCCAACCCACCAGCACAAAGAAACAGTAACAATGGCTGCCACACAGCCACTTTGTATACACAGTTGACAGTAAACCATTTGTCAACGTTAGGAATAAGTTCACCTTATATTTTGACCCTTATTTGTTGGCTTTTCCTTCCCCTGGAGAAAGCCACATGTAATTGCCTGTGTTAAAACACTGGGAGAGGCAAAAAATTCCTACAGGACCCTCAGGACTGTTCCTGAGATTTATTGATGGTCATTGCAAAAGCCAACATGGCTGAAAACTGACGCCGTGCCATCGCATCTGGACTGGCAAGTTTTTATCTTTGGAAATCAGGTCAATTCTTGAAATAAGAACTGTCTGACCCTTTGCTTTTCCATTTAAAGCAAAGGCATGAATAAAGTTTGCTTTTAAGCTTTTCATATAAAGCCTTGTGGCATTACAAAGGCCAGGTTTTCTGTTAAGATTACGCAGGAGCATAATTACAGCTCCTGGTTTCAGCTTTAGTTCATGAGGAGGCATCCCAGTGGGATTCAAAGAGTTAAGAAACTCTACAGGATAATCAGTGAGAATCACACCCTCCTCTTCCGCAATTGTGTCCACGAAGCAATATGTTGAGTGTTAACCTTGAACTCGACTAAGAATTTTGTCATTCAAGGTATGAACGTCATCATTCAATGGCATAAGAATTGTTTTATTGGCAATTGCTTTGACCGTTCTAATCTCAATTGAGTCGCCAAAAATAGATGTACTTAAATCACCCTCTTCAATAAAAGAATTCGGGATTTCAATTGTGTCTTCTGGTAGACCATATTTATTTGACAACTCTGCATTGCCAAGTTTCAGTAACCATGAGTTGTACTCAGCTTCGTCCTGAGACGTTCTCATATTCTGTTGTAACTGGAACAGTGAAAACTGATTCCAGGATTTTGAGTATTTATTGGTGGACTGTACAATTTGGGCTCTTTTTCCACCTTCCACTATTGGTAGAGTTTGACAAAAGTCACCACCGTTTATGAAAACTTTTCCACCAAATGGTCTTTGTTTGCAACTTATGTCTTGGAACAAATTATCCACAGCATTCATATTAAAACAGGGAGTCATTGCTATTCTTCCCAAATAACGACAGATGACTCCCTAAGCTCCTTTTCTTGAAGTAAGGTTGGCTTAATTTTTGACACTGTGGTCTCATTTGTTGTCATTCCAAGGCCAAACTTGGAATGGTAGGTGCTACCGTTTTGTAGCCGCCAATCCAGTGGAGGCTACTGAGCAAATACACTACATGCAGAAAAGAAGTCTATTTCGAGTGGATCGCTATTTTCTAATTCAGCAATCCTCTCTTCCTCTATTTCAAATTCCCTCATCATTGTGAAGGCTCTTGCGAGTGTGTTAATTGCTTTCATTTTCTCTCCAAGAGATGACAGCAGTGCTGGGAGGCACATTTTATTTGCTTGTCTTCTTGTACTTAATGCTTCTTCACTGTCCAATATATAAATCTGGGCAAACTTGGGAGTACTACCGACAGCGGGATGCAATGCGGCAGTTCTGTGGTAAATTTGTCCATGAATTTGAAAACAGTATGGACCATGCCCAGGAAGTGGCGCTACTTGTGCTCCCATTGATGCCAAAGCAAGAGAGCTATTGTATTGCCTTATATTAGCCATAAAGTTATTGGAGTGCTGATAGTTTCATCAACTTGACTAATTGATCATCCATACGAATGGGACGTAATTGGATGCGCCCTCTCTTGCAGCAGGAAGGGAATGTTTTGTCCTGCGCCATTTCGTCTTTCAAATTTTTAGATTGGCAGAATTGACATCGAAATGTCCGTTCGCCAGCATAGCCCTCTTCAATAAGTGTCTCATCAATTTGATTGAGAAGTCCTCTAGCGGCAAATGGAACTTGCTGTCATCGAGAGGCTCTCGCATTTTGAACACGTATACTATTTTGCTCTCTTTTTTGAGAAATATGTGTATCACTTTGTGCATTGCGTGTTGCTCGTTGTCGTGCTGCATTAGATGCTCTACGTGATTCAGTTACTTCATTTGTTTGTCTTGCTCTGTACACCCTCTGTCGGGCTGCATCAGCAGTTCTTCGACAATTTGGTTCATCTTGTTTCATTAAGATGCAGGTTATGCATCCATATGTGATTCGCTTCTCTATGTGCAGCAGCATGCTCAATTTGATCCATCTTTGCAATGTTGCCTCACACTGTTGCCTCAGTGTTGCCTGAGTGTTGCCTCACAATGTAGCCTCACAGTGTTGCCTCACAATGTTGCCACAGTGTTGCCTCACAGGCTAACGTTCAAAAAAGGCTTATGCCTTAACTCGCTACAAGGGAGAGCTCCTTTACTTATTAGATATGTCACTTAAGTCATATACAGTACTTAGGTATCCATGGTTACACCCACGCAGTTAGCTGCTAGTGGTAGTAACTATGAATACCTAAGTGTTGTGAATACTTTGGAGGCTACTTTTGAGCTGGGGCTCCCTCCGGTGGTTGCTGAGTGTAATGAACTAATTACTGAATGGCCTTCAGCTGACTCTGAATGGTATGATATAAGTGACCTGAGTTCCCATCTGCCTTGCCGGTAATCACTTGTTCCTCCTGGTCTTGCTTGGAGCACAGCTTGCTTTCCTGCTCTCATTCAGATAAGTGTTTTGTTTTTTTTCCTCTGTTGGATTCTCACGGCTGGTTTGCTGCTTGCAGTGGACTACAGCCTGGTCCCCTTTTGGGGTCTTGCGCTGCAATTGTGCTCATTATGTGTTTGTACTTTTGCTTTGTTCCTTTGTCAATTTTTATTTGCTGAGTTGTTGTGAGTTACACCAGAGATCTGATTTAGGTGGTAGAGATCATGTGATCTCAGGTTTTTTGTTAATCAGAAGTGTTGGTATTTTTGTCAAGGTTTTTTGGGTTGCAGTCAGAATTCTTTCCTATACTTTTCTATCTAGGCAGATTGGGCCCCAGCGTTTGCTCATTCTATTTTTTGTCTGTGTCCGTGTTTTCTTCTGGTCTAACCGCCATTACATGTTTGGGGGCTTCCTATTTCTTGGAGATTCTGCTCCGGGGCAGATAGCTTTCATCTTTTTGCCTTTAGGTGTAGCTATCTCTCCGGCTGTGACGAGGCATCTAGGATCACCGTAGGTACGCTCCACGGCTACTTCTAGTGTGGAGGTTAGTTTAGTGTACTGCAATCCAATACTTTCCAGCCTCTCTGGTGTATTACTACTTTGGTTATTTTTTTGCAATTTCTCCTCAGCTACCGAAACATAACAGTATTAGCGGCCAAACTGAAAATTATATGGTACTCACAGAAGGGAAAAATAGTAAAAAGGAAAAAAAAAGGGGAGTTGTCAGAATTTTTTTTCCTCTGTTTGTGGCATTTTTTTCCCTCTTTTTCTCTGGGTGTTGTGGAGGAATTTTTTTTTCTCTCAATGGAGTTTGCACAGTTGTCTGGCCATGTGGAGCAGCTTGCCTCTGAGGTTCGGAGTATTGCTACCTGTCTTGCTAGGTTGCCGGTTGTGGAACCTAGGATCCCCATACCAGATTTATTTTTGGGGGCTCGGTCTAAATTTCTGAATTTCAAAAATAACTGTAACCTGTTTGTTGCCTTAAAACCTAAGTCCTCAGGGAACGCAGTACAGCAGGTTCAAATTGTCATCTCTCTGCTGCGCGGCGACCCTCAGGATTGGGCTTTTTCCCTGACACCTGGGGATCTTGTTTGGATGATGATGATGTATTTTTTCAGGCTCTGAGGTCATTGTATGATGAACCTAATGTCACTGATCAAGCTGAGAAGACCTTGTTGGTATTAAATCAGGGTCTTGAAGATGCTGAGCTGTACTGTCAGAAATTCCGAAAGTGGGCAGTCCTGATCAAATGGAATGATGATGCTTTGGTAGCCCTTTTTCGGAAGGGTCTGTCAGAAATGTAAAGGACTTTATGGTGGGATTCCCTGTTCCCTCTGGTCTCAATGATTCTATGTCTTTGGCTATTCAAATTGACAGACGTTTGAGTGAGCGCAGAGGTATGCGTGAGATAGTGTTGCCTTGTGTGCCAGCTCCTGAGCCCATGCAATGTGATGGGGTGACTTCTGGGGCTCAGCGTCATGAGTTTCGAAAGCGTAATGGGTTATGTTTCTATTGTGGTGATGCCTTCATGTTATTTCCGTCTGCCCTAAGCGGGGAAGACGTTTTGCACGCTCAGTTGTCTTGGGTAGCGTTCAGACTAAATTTCTGTTGACTGTTACCCTGATTTGCTCCCTGTCCACATTTTCGGCTCAGGCTTTTGTTGATTCAGGAGCAGCTATTAACCTGATGGATTTTGACTTTGCCAAACGTTGTGGGTTTCCCATGATACCCCTACGGAAGACTATTCCTTTACTGGGCATTGATTCTACCCCTTTGGCGGAGAATAAACCACAGTTTTCTACTCAGGTTATAATGAGGGTTGAACCTGATCATCTGGAGAGGTGCAAATTTCTGGTGCTGAATAATCTGCATGATATTATTGTACTGGGTTTCCCTTGGTTAAAGAATCATAATCCTGTTTTGGATTGGAAATCTGTGTCTGTGACCAGTTGGGGCTGCTAATGTGTTAATACTGACACTCCTGTATTTTCTGCCTCTCCCCAGTCTCAGGATGTCCCTGATTTTTTGACTGATTTTTCTGATGTGCTTAGTGAAAGTAAGTCTGCATTCTTACCTCTTCACAGGAGCTATGATTGCGCTATTGAGTTAGTGCCTGGTGGTAAATTTCCTAATGGTCGCCTTTTTAACTTATCTGTACCTGAACACAATGCTATGCGATCCTATATCAAGGAGTCTTTGGAGAAAGGTCATATCAGACCATCCACTTCACCCTTGGGCGCCGGTTTTCTCTTTGTGGCCAAAAAGGATGGTTCATTGAGGCCGTGTATTGACTATCGCCTCCTGAATAAAATCACTGTTAAATGTCAATATCCGTTACCCTTGATTGCTGACCTTTTTTCCAGAGTGAAAAGTGTGAGTTTGTTTACCAAGCTTGACCTCAGGGGGGCGTATAACCTTATTTGCATTAAGCACGGGGATGAATGGAAGACAGCGTTTAATACCCCAGAGGGGCATTTTGAGTACCTAGTGATGCCTTTTGGGCTCACTAATGCCCCTTCCGTCTTCCAATCCTTCATGAATGATATTTTCAGGGATTTTGTGGATAAATTTCTGATCGTTTATTTGGGTGATATCTTGATTTTTTCCAACGACTGGGACTCTCATGTGAAACATGTTCGGACTGTATTCCACATTTTGAGAGAGAATGCTCTGTATGTGAAGGGATCAAAGTGTCTTTTTGGCGTACAGAAGGTCTCATTTCTGGGATTCATTTTGTCTCCGTCTGTTATTTAAATGGAGTCGGTCAAGGTTCAGGCCATCTGTGATTGGGGTCAACCTACTTCATTGAAGGCTCTTCAGAGATTTTTGGGTTTTGCCAATTTTTATTGTAAATTTATTGGTAATTTCTCTGGTATTGTGAAACCATTAACTGATTTGACCAAAAAGGGTTCCGATGTGGTGAATTGGCCTCCTGAGGCAGTTTCTGCATTTCAGGAACTTAAGCAGAGGTTCACTTCTGCTCCTGCACTATGGCAACCTGATGTTTCTCTACCATTTCAGGTGGAGATAGATGCTTCTGAGATTTGTGCAGGAGCCATTTTGTCCCAAAGTGATCCTGTGACCTCTAAGATTAACCCTTGTGCCTACTTTCTCCGAAAGTTTTCCCCAGCTGAACGTAATTATGATGTGGGGAATCGGGAATTATTGGCTATGAAGTGGGCGTTCGAAGAGTGGAGACATTGGTTGGAGGGAGCCAAACATCAAGTTGTGGTCCTCACTGACCACAAAAACTTGTTATATCTCGAATCAGCCATGCGATTGAATCCCAGACAGGCCAGATGGGCCTTGTTTTTCACGCGTTTTAACTTTGTGGTCACCTTCCTCCTGGGTACTAAGAATGTTAAGGCGGATGCCCTCTCTAGTAGCTTTCCTTGCGGATTCTATTGACGTGACTGAGCCTACGGCCATTCTGAAGGAAGGTGTCGTTCTTTCCACTATCTCACCTGATTTGAGACTGGCTCTGGTCAATTTCAGGGGGATAAACCTGAACATTGCCATGTGGGGAAATTGTATGTACCAGACTTTGGAGACTTATCTGAGATGTTTTGTGTCTGCTGATCAGGATGACTGGGTCTCTTTTTTGCCTTTGGCTGAATTTGCTCTGAATAATAGGGCTAGTTCTGCCACCTTGATGTCTCCTTTTTTCTGCAATTTCGGGTTTCATCCTCGGTTTCCTTCGGGGCAGGTGGAGGCTTCTGTCTGTCCGGGTGTTGACTCTATGGTGGAGAGAATGCAGCAGATTTGGGATCAAGTAGGGGATAAATTGTCTCTCTCTCAGGTGAGGGCCCAGCAGTTTGCCAACCGGCATAGGACTGATGGTCCTTGGTTTAAAGTGGATGACTTGGTTTGGTTGTCCTCAAAGAATATCCCTATGAAGGTTGCGTCTCCAAAGTTTAAGCCAAGGTTCATTGGACCTTATAGGATCTTGGAAGTCCTTAATCCAGTTTCTTTTCGCTTAGCTCTTCCTGGGACGTTTAAGATTCATAAGTCTTCCACAAATCTTTATTGAAAAGGTTTGTTGAGCCAGTGGTTCCTATGGCTGTGCCTCCTGAGCATGTTTTGGTTGAGGGCAATCTGGAGTATGAAGTGGAGAAGATATTGGATTCTCATTTGGCTAGATGGAGTCTCCAGTACTTGGTTAAGTAGAAAGGTTATGGTCAGGAGAACAATTCTTGGGTGTTTGCTTCTGACATTCATGTGGAGAGACTGGTTTGTGCCTATCACCGTGCTCATCCTGTTCGGCCTTGTGGTGCAGGTGAGGGTTCGGTGACCCCTCCTGAAGGGGGGGTACTGTTGTGAGCATGATGGAAATGACTTTTGAGTTGGGGCTCCCTCTGGTGTTTGCTGAGGGTAATGAACCAGTGTTGAATAGTAGAAGTCCATCACCTGCGAGCGATGACTGGCAATCAGGAGAAAAAAAGGTAGCACACTGTAGCGCTATAGCTTGCAAACACGAAATATGAAAAATATGAAAAATGAATTGCATCATTACCTTAGAAATATGAAAAATTGAGAAGTCTTAGCGCATAAGATGGCCAAATTATGTGAGCCTGATAGCCACGTCAAGGCTCTTCTCGTATATCAGGTCCTAACTAATGCCTATCCTCGCTTAGAAAAGTCTGTCTGCATGGGAACATATGAATCCTCTCTTCAGACTAAAATCTACATCTCTGTGGAGGGGTGATGAACCTGTTGTAATTAAAAAGCCTGTGACCACCAGGTGGAGTGCTCAGGTATAAGGTAAATGAATACATATCAAAAAACTGACCGGCACATCCAAACATAGATTCAGTGTGAACAGGTGCTAAACCTAGAGTCACCAACTCATATACATACAAGAAAAAAAGGTAGCACACTGTAGCGCTATAGCTTGCAAACACGAAATATGAAAAATATGAAAAATGAATTGCATCATTACCTTAGAAATATGAAAAATTGAGAAGTCTTAGCGCATAAGATGGCCAAATTATGTGAGCCTGATAGCCACGTCAAGGCTCTTCTCGTATATCAGGTCCTAACTAATGCCTATCCTCGCTTAGAAAATAAGATATGTATTGATATGTATTCATTTACCTTATACCTGAGCACTCCACCTGGTGGTCACAGGCTTTTTAATTACAACAGGTTCATCACCCCTCCACAGAGATGTAGATTTTAGTCTGAAGAGAGGATTCATATGTTCCCATGCAGACAGACTTTTCTAAGCGAGGATAGGCATTAGTTAGGACCTGATATACGAGAAGAGCCTTGACGTGGCTATCAGGCTCACATAATTTGGCCATCTTATGCGCTAAGACTTCTCAATTTTTCATATTTCTAAGGTAATGATGCAATTCATTTTTCATATTTTTCATATTTCGTGTTTGCAAGCTATAGCGCTACAGTGTGCTACCTTTTTTTCTTGTATGTATATGAGTTGGTGACTCTAGGTTTAGCACCTGTTCACACTGAATCTATGTTTGGATGTGCCGGTCAGTTTTTTGATATGTATTCATTTACCTTATACCTGAGCACTCCACCTGGTGGTCACAGGCTTTTTAATTACAACAGGTTCATCACCCCTCCACAGAGATGTAGATTTTAGTCTGAAGAGAGGATTCATATGTTCCCATGCAGACAGACTTTTCTAAGCGAGGATAGGCATTAGTTAGGACCTGATATACGAGAAGAGCCTTGACGTGGCTATCAGGCTCACATAATTTGGCCATCTTATGCGCTAAAACTTCTCAATTTTTCATATTTCTAAGGTAATGATGCAATTCATTTTTCATATTTTTCATATTTCGTGTTTGCAAGCTATAGCACTACAGTGTGCTACCTTTTTTTCTTGTATGTATATGAGTTGGTGACTCTAGGTTTAGCACCTGTTCACACTGAATCTATGTTTGGATGTGCCGGTCAGTTTTTTGATATGTATTCATTTACCTTATACCTGAGCACTCCACCTGGTGGTCACAGGCTTTTTAATTACAACAGGTTCATCACCCCTCCACAGAGATGTAGATTTTAGTCTGAAGAGAGGATTCATATGTTCCCATGCAGACAGACTTTTCTAAGCGAGGATAGGCATTAGTTAGGACCTGATATACGAGAAGAGCCTTGACGTGGCTATCAGGCTCACATAATTTGGCCATCTTATGCGCTAAGACTTCTCAATTTTTCATATTTCTAAGGTAATGATGCAATTCATTTTTCATATTTTTCATATTTCGTGTTTGCAAGCTATAGCGCTACAGTGTGCTACCTTTTTTTCTTGTATGTATATGAGTTGGTGACTCTAGGTTTAGCACCTGTTCACACTGAATCTATGTTTGGATGTGCCGGTCAGTTTTTTGATATGGCAATCAGGAGAGACTGACTGGGCTGATATAAGTAAGCTGCCTTCCCATGATCCTCGCCGATGATCAATTGTTGTTTCCTGGTTCATTTGGAAGTCAGCTGGTGTCTTGCCTTCGTCTGCTACTTTCAGATAAGATATTTTCTGCTTGTTTCTATCGTGTTTGCAATTTCCATTTTTTGTCTGCACTTTTGTGGGAGGTTAGCCGGGTTCCCCTCCAGGGGTCTGTGCTACTCTCTGTTTTTCAGTAGCCACTGTTTGTTTGTTCCATTGCTCTGTCCCTGCTATTTGAGTGGATACGGGTTAGCCGCTTGGTCACATGTGAGATCTGATTCAGCGGGTGGGGAGATCGTGTGGTTTCAGCATTTTTTGAAATTAGAAGTGTTGGAATTTTCTAGGGTTTTGCTGGGTTGCAGATAGAATTCTGTCCTGTCCTACCTAGACAGTATTTGGCCCCAGTGTTTGCTCACTCTATTTTCTGCCTGCTTTTGTGTTTCTTCTTGTCTAACCGCCATTATATGTTTGGGGGCTACCTATTCCTTTGGGGCTCTACTCCGGGGCAGTTAGCTTTTCTGTTTCTTTCTTCAGATGTAGCTAATCTCTCCAGCTGTGCCGAGGCGTCTAGGCTTCTAGTTGTGCGGTTAGCTTAGGGATCTGAAACCCATTATTTCCCAACCTCTCTGGGTGTTTGGCTGCCTTTGCTGTTTTTTGCTTATGTCATCCTCGGCTACCAAATCATAACAATTGACCTTAATGTCACAGAATAGTGACACCTACCAGCTGTTCTGTGGTCAGTGAAAATCAAGGTCTTTTAACCCTATCAGAAGGTAAGCTGATCAATGGAAAAACATATATTTTTTGTTTAATATTATTTATATCTGTTTCGATGAAATATCACATCTCAACTGGAAAAATATTGCTCAAAATCATCAAATATTGTTCAAAAACATCAACTTACATGTTTGGATATTACTACAGTATTTCCTCACGAATGTAAATCTTTAAAGGACTCAACCGAAGATATTTACTGGGAATGAAACATTTTTTGCCTGAAATGAATCACTCTGTTTTCCAAGCATCTGGAACTTGCCTACGTGGATGATGCCAAGTGGACCGCTAAGGGCCCGTGGAAGGTGATTGACCACCACATGCCTTAAATTCATAGGCAGAAAATAACTTGTTTCCCATATAGGCAGGTCAAGTGATTGCTTTACAGCCCTGGATAGAAGGTCTAGCTAAGATTAGTCTAATCTCCATGGGCTTTGGTGATGGTAACTAACATCAGAAGGTGCATCTTGACTGTTCTAAAAAATAAATTGTAAATTATGTGGCTTCCTATATTATAAACATTAGGACTAGGGTTGAGCATTCCGATACCGAAACCCGGTTCCGATACCTGAAATCCAATGTAAGTCTATGGGAACAAAATATCGGAATATTTTTAATTCCGATATTTTGTTCCCATAGACTTACATTGGATTTCAGGTATCAGAACCGGGTTTCGGTATCGGAATGCTCAACCCTAATTAGGACTCTCATTTCTGTATAAAGAAGAAAAAAAAACTTTTTCTTTTTCTACCTACAGATCATGTTTCAGAAAAATTCATCTTTAGTCACAGATTTCTTCCTCTCTGGTTTCCAGAATTTTGGCAACTACAATAAAGTTTTCTTCATATTTGTGCTCAACATTTACATCATGACTGTAATTGGAAACCTTCTCATTATCACAATGGTGTCCACCAGTCATCTTTCACAGTCCCCCATGTACTTCTTTTTGAGCAACCTTTCACTTTCTGATTTTCTATTCTCCTCAAACATTGTCCCCAATATGATGCACATAGCCTTAAAAGGTGGAAGCACCATCTCATTTTCAGGTTGTCTTGTCCAGTTTTATATTTTTGCTTCTTGCACGACCACTGAATGTTATCTTCTTACTGTCATGGCCTTTGACCGATTTGTGGCCATCTGCGTCCCGTTACGTTACCCTTCAGTCATGAATAGTAAGCTTTGCCTGCTTTTAGCTATATGGTCATGGTTACTTGGTTTTATGTTTATGCTCATAACCATCTCATTGCTTTGCCAATTGGATTTTTGTGGCAGTATGACCATCAACCACTTCTATTGTGACTTCCTTCCGATGTTAGAACTTTCTTGCTCAGATGTATCACCCATCATCATTGAAACTTTTGTACTTGTCAATGTCATAGTCCTACTGCCTTTTCTAACTGTCCTAGGTAGCTACATTTCCATCTTCTGGACAATCATTGGGATACCTTCATCTACAGGAAGAAAGAAGACCTTTTCAACCTGCAGCTCCCACCTACTTGTTGTAGGGACCTATTATGGTTCATTGCTGAGTATATATTTATTTCCTTCACATGATCAATCTGATAACATTAACAAGATGTTATCTCTACTGTATACTTTGGGGACACCGTTGTTAAATCCAATTATATACTATTTCAGGAACCAAGAAATCCAAAGTCAGTTTTGTAGAATTCTCATTTTCATTAAAAACTTATGCAAATAAACATCCAACTATTCTGCACTTTAAAAATTCAAGTTTTCTGTTTCTGTGGTACAGGAAAGGAACAAGTCAACAATCATCTCAAAATTATTAGCAGCTTGGGTTATTACGACAGATAATAGCTCAAGTATGGTAGGAAAGTGTAGATATTCTGTGCATAACACACTTAACAAATGTCCACTGATCCTCCCTCTTAGTAAATGATTAGAGGATGGGAATGATGCCCTTTATAAAACTTTCAACCACTTTCATTTGATGTTTCCCTAGGGTCCTTCTTTAAACTATAGCTCTTCTTTTCATTGAGTCTTTTTCCAAGTTATCCTTACATTTCCTTAAAGAGCATTTTAAAAAACAATCTGCAGTCAGTAACTGTGACTGCAGACTGACAAAACTTGAAAGTGCAGTTCGCTTCCTGATGTGAACAGGTAAGTGAATGCAATGGCACAAAGGATAGGGACTCAGTGGTTACAAAAACAGATGGTTATTTATGAGCTATTTACACACTTTGTAAGGCCAATTGCAATACAAAGTAATGACAATGGCAATATGGACACTATAGCACTACCCTTGGTTTTGTAACTTCAGTCAGGCCCTAATTCTGGTACCCTGACCATGACCCTACACAAGAGCAACCCACTGCTATTACCGGCTATTGGTAGCATGATGGTTCAGTGGTTAGCACAGTTGCTTTGTGTTCTGGCGTCTTGAGTGAAGATGGATGGATCCCTGGATGTTTTGGGAAGTCGGGTTCAGTCAAACAGTTACAAAAAGTTTGGGTACCAGATCAGTACCTGGATGCAAGCCCAAACCGGGACTCAATTCAATTGAATCGAGGGCCCAAACATCCAGTGTTTGACATGCTGTCATGTGCATGACAGCGTGGCAAACACAGGTTATGATCGACAGTAAAATCAGAACCTACGGTAAGAGAGCCATGGTTCCCTCACTGTCAAATTACTGTATGAGCCCGCAGCTGTGAAGGGAGGTAAAAAGTTTACCTCCGGTCACTGGTGTCGGCTGTTTGAAGCACTGCTCCCATCAGCCTACATCTGCTGTCACTAATAACAGCGAGAGCAGGAGGTTGCTGATGGGAGTATTAATCTGCCGGTGCCTGTGCTATAAATAAATAATTAATAATAAAAAAAGTTGTGGGTTCCCCTTTATTTTGGATAACCAGCCAGGAAAAATTCACAACTGGGGGCAACAACCCTCAGCTGTCAGCTTCAGTAAGGCTAATTATCAAGAATATAGGGGTCCTCTGATTTTGCATCAATGACATTCAGTGACATCATTGAGGTTACTGCTGGTCATTGAGGCTATGTACTCAGCCTGGCAAATGAATAGCAGTGACCTCGGGGAGATCACCACTAGCACTGTGAGAAAGTCTCATGGTGCAGCGCTGAGCTCAGAGACTTCACCACAGTTTAATGTGAGAAATTTCTCACAGTGAACTGCACTGATTCAATGAGCTCAGCGCTGCACCGTGAGACTTTAAATAAATAAATAAATTTAAAAAATGACATGGGTTCCCCTGGTTTTTGATAACCAGCCAGGAAAAACTTACTGCTGGGGGCTGCAAATCTTAGCTGTCAGTTTCAGGAAGGCTGGTTATCAAGAATAGAGGGGAAACCACTCTGATTTTTTAATTATTTAAATAATTAATTATAAAATACAACTTAGGGTCCCTCCCACTTTTTACAAGCAGGCAAGCTAAAGGAAACAGCAGGGGGCTGGTATTCTCAGGCTGGTAACAGGCCATGTATATTACTCCAGCCTAAAAATAACAGCTCTTAGCTGCCCAGATTTAATTAAATAGTTAAAAAAATCGGAGTAGAATGGGGCCATGTATCATGAGATTTTGAGTGCAAACCTCCTTCCATCAGCAAGGGCATTAAAGATGAAACATTGATGGGTCTATCAGCATGATAATGATCCCAAGCACACCGCCAGTGCAACGAAGCAGTAGATTTATAAGAAGCATATGAAGGTCCTGGAGTGGCCTAGCCAGTCTCCAGATCTCAACCCAATAGAAAACCTTTGGAGGGATTTGAAAGTCCGTGTTGCCCAGCGACAGGCCCAAAACATCACTGCTCTAGAGGAGATCTGAATGGAGGAATGGGCCAACTGTTATGAATGTGCTAGAGATGGTTTCTGAGCAGAGGCTTCCTCTGGTGGTTGCAGACAGTACTGAACCTTTCAGCGAGGAATGACAATCTGGGATCGCTGACTGCTGATATAAGGGAGGTTCCCTCCCATGATGGTTGCCGGTGAGCTATTGTTCTTGTCTCAATTGTGGTTCCTGGTTCCTGGTTCATTTGGAAGTTTGCTGAGTCTTGCCTGCATCTTCTGCTATCAGATAAGATATTTTCTGCTTTTATTTTTGTGCTTGCTTTTTGCATTGTTCCCTGCACTTCTGTGGAGGTCAGCCAGGTCCCCTCCGGGGGGCTTGTGCTCCTCTCAGTTTATCTTAAGCCACTGTTGTTTGTTCATTTGCTTTTTCCTGTTTTTTCAGTGGCTGCGGCTTAGTTTTGTTACACCAGAGATCTGATATAGGTGGTAGAGATCGTGTGATCTCAGTTGTTTTTGCAATCAGAAGTGCTGGTATTTTTTAGGGTTTTTTTTGGATTGCAGTGAGTATCCTTTCCTGTACTTTTCTGTCTAGACAGATTGGGCCCCAGCGTTTGCTCATTCTATTTTCCGTCTGTGTCCGTGCTTCTTCTTGTCTAACCGCCATTACATGTTTGGGGGCTTCTTATTTTCTTTGGGGATCTGCTCCGGGGCAGATAGCTTTCATCTTTCTGCCTTTAGGTGTAGTTATCTCTCAGGCTGTGACGAGGCGTCTAGGATCAACGTAGGAACGCTCCACGGCTACCTCTAGTTGTGTGGTTAGTTCAGGTTACTGCAATCCAATAGGGTCCAGCCTCTCTGGTGTATTGCCGCTTTTGCTTATTCTCCTCAGCTACCAAAACACAACAGCCAACATGCCACCGACAGTGTGTGCCAACCTTGTGAAGACTTACAGAAAACGTTTCACCTCTGTCATTGCCAACAAAGGATATATAACAAAATATGGAGATGAACTTTTGTTAATGACCAAATACTTATTTTCCACCATAATTTGCTAAATAAATCTTACCAAATCAGACAAGGTGATTTTCTGGATTTGTTTTCTCCTTTTGTCTCTCATAGATGTTGTCTAACTATGATGTCCATTACAGGCCTCTCTCATCTTTTTAAATGGGAGAACTTGCACAATTGATGGCTGACTAAATACTTTTTCCCCACAGTACATCAGTATACGGATATGGATATAAATGCACAAATAACAATAGTTTCAAGGATATAATGACCTGTCAGTCGTCAGTTTCTGTATGAAATCCGTCTCCTCCTCCTTCTGCTGATCTACTGTAGCTTCCAGTGGTGGTCGCTGTCTCAAGCTCAACAGGAGTCCACTACTATGCACTTCCATTAGGCTAAAATAAATAAATGATATATAGTTGCTAGGAGGACAAACGGCAGACTATTTGAAAATTAAAAGAAACCAAAAAGAACCAACCCGAACTTATGGGGATATTAAGTACAGAATTGACCACATTCTTTGCTTCAATTATTTTTTCTATTTTCGTCCTCTAAAACCAAGATACGTCTTATGGTCTGGTGAGTCTTATAGTCCAAAAAATATGGTACTTATCTTTCCCCCCCTAAAAATTTCTTTGAAAATCCTGACTCCTGGTGGACTTTACATTCTGGGAAGAACTGAACATTATGTTAGCATGTATTTATTTTTCAATTTATCATAATTTTTTTTTTTTATTGTCCTGTATGCCTTATAGTCTGAAAAATATGGTACTTTTCTTTCCCCCTAAAAATTTCTTTGAATATCTTGATTATTGGTGTACTTTACATTCTGGGAAGAATTGAACATTACGTCTTCGTGTATTAATTTTTTATTGATTATTTATTATTTTTTACACTTATTTATCACTCACATTCCTCTTTTCCCTTCCTTTCTAGTCTATAATTCATTTATTCACCTTGTTTGAAATATTTCACTTACATTCTTATTTGTGGCACTTTATTAATAAACCAGACATTAGTATACCATTATATCAGTATTTTTACTTTTCTTATTTATATTTATTTTATTTTTACTTATTTATCTTATTTTTATTTTTCATATATTATTATATATTATTTTGCATACTTTCACTGGTGGACATGTACTGGGACAATAATTATTTTATAATACAATTTATTGCATATAACTACACTACCATATAACATTTATTTCTCTTCTTTTTGCTATTGCTCATTTTTAATTTTGATGCAATAACCTTTTTCTCTATTTATTGTTCCACATTCTCCCTTTTATCTTTTATTTCCACCTTTTTTTCCCATATGTTCCATCAGCAGTGGCGTAACTACAAAGTTATAGGCCCCGGAGCAAACTTCCAAATGAGGCCCCCCATACCAAAATATTTTCCACCCAAATTAGCATTTTCCCTATTCATTTCTCACTCTATAGCTTTGTTGCAATGTTGTATAGTGTGACCTCAGTGGCGTCACTATCCAGTGGCCTGTCATGGTATATATTTGTCTCCCGTACTGCCGTTGTTCCGAAATGTATAAAAGAAAATAAACCATTATACTCATCAGGGGCTTACACAGAAGTCATGGGGATCCATATAAGAAGTATAATGCACACGCTCATTGAATGGAGGAATGACAGTGACGCAGAAGACAAATTAGATGGAATCGAGAGCCGACGCCATGTCACGTTTGGAGAGCCCCTGATGTGCCTAAACAGTGGAAAATCCCAATTCTAACCCAACCCTACCAACACACCCCAACCCTAACCATAACCAAAAATCTAAACCTAACACAACCCTAATTCCAACCCTAACCCTAATTCCAACAATAACCCTAATCCCAACCCTAACCGTAACTTATGCACCAACCCCTACCCTAACCCTATCCCTATCCCTAACCCTAATGATGAAATGAAAATAAATACATTTTTAATTTTATTATTGTTCTCAAACTAAGGGGGTGATAAAGGGGGTTTGATTTACTATTTATAGTGGGTTTTTATAGCGGGTTATATGTTTGGCAGCTGTCACACTCACTAAAAGACTGGTTTTTTGGAAGAAATTTTTGCATCGACGCCTTTTGAGAGCTTTAATTTTTCCATATTTCGGCCTACAGAGTCATGTGAGGGCTTGTTTTTTTGTGGGACAAGATGGCGCTTTCAGTGATACCATTTTTATTACCATTTTTTTTATCGCGTTCTATTTCACTTTTTCCAAGCGGTATGATGATACCGCTTGGAAAAAGTATAATTTGCTACTTTTTTTTGCTTTTTTACGGCATTCACTGAAGGGGTTAACTAGTGTGAGACTTTCATAGATGGGATTTTTATGGACATGGTGATACCAAACGTGTACTTTTTTTGTTTATTTTTTTTTTTTTTACATTAAAATGTGTATTTATTAGTGGATTTTTTTTAACAATTTTTATTATTTTTTAATATTTTTTTTACATATTTCTTAAAAAAAAATATTTCTTTACCTAATCCCTTTATGGAACTTTCACTTTTTTTACTTCGATTGCAGGTTTAATACATTGCAATGCTTCAGCATTGCAGTGCATTATACCTATGGTGAAAGCTTTTGAGACCATGCAGGGATGCCGATCAGAAGGCAGAGGGAGCTCCTGACCCTTTGCCACCCTCCTGAATGCTGCAAAGGGGCTAGATTGCAGCAATTAGGGGGTTAACAGCCAGGGGTGGTGCGGATGCCGCTCCTGGCTCCTAGTGCAGAAGCTCAGCCACCGGCAGCGCTGAGCTCCTGCAATGACCGGGCAGTAGGTGCTGATATTTCAGCATCTCCTGCACAATCATGCTGCCCTGTAGGAGGTCTCTTAATTTTTGCCATAGCTGTCAATCGCTTCCGTGTTGCCGGTCACGTGACGCGGGCGTTGTGGACTTCCGTGTCATGGCGGGTCATGACTACCTCTTGAAGCTGATTAAGAGAATGCCAAGAGTCTGAGCAACAGTAATCAAAGCAAAAGGTGGCTACTTTGAAGAACCTAGAATATAAGACATATTTTCAGTTGTTTCACACTTTTTTGTAAAGTGTAATGTATAATTCCACATGTGTTACTTCATAGTTTTGATGCCTTCAGTGTGAATTTACAATTTTCATAGTCATGAAAATACAGAAAAATCTTTGAATGAGAGGCTGTGTCTAAACTTTTGGTCTGTACTGTACATATTGATACATAATACAATATATTCACATAGAAATAAAAACACATTATACTCACTGCACTCCAAATCCCCATGCCCTCGTCTCCTAGAAATAACGTAAAATAATAAACCAATATATACTTCCTGTCTGCCGTTGTCCAAGGTAATACACATTGTCCCATGGCGATCTCAAGTGTAGAACAGTCAGGAGATGTGACTGCTCTACCCGACCGGCGATGCACTGACAGGAGATAATTGCCCTCACGGTGTATCAGCTGATTGGCTCCATGCTGTCACTTACGGCATCGATGCTTGAGAAAGTTCTCACACAGCAGTAGTGCCGTATAGTGAGAGCACTGTAGTGATGAACTTTGGTGAACTCTCATTGCAGCTCCGTGATACACTGGCAGGAGGTAATATCCCCAAACAGTGTATCACCGGAGGCAGTGTAGGGCAGTCACATCTCCCAATGTGACTGTTTTACACGTGAGATCGTTGTTGTACACTCGATAAATGGACTACAGTGGACAGGAAGTATTTATGTTGGTTTATTATGTTATTTTTGTTGTATTCTCCTTAACAATACTGGCGGTTCTGTGGAAAAAATTTAAAATGTTAGTAACATATCTACAGAATTAAAATCTATAAGAGAAAGTGGAAAATGAAATACTTGTAAATGATGAACATTATATATGATATTTTGACAATTATATTGCAAGTACCAGCATAATGCTACTCAAGATATCACATTATGACATAAAGAAAGGTTCCCCAACTCCAGTCCTCAAGGCCCACCAACAGGTCATGTTTTCAGGATTTCCTTAGTATTGCCCAGGTGATAATTGCATCACCTGTGCAATACAAAGGAAATCCTGAAAATATGATCTGTTGGTGGGCCTTGAGGACTGGAGTTGGGGAACCCTGACATAAAGGACTGCAAGTTATAATCCCTATTAAGGTCCTTGGGGGCCATAGTTTCAAGTTCATGGATTCAAAAGTACTCTCTCTTTTTTAGAAGGCTGATCCGATTTCCCTTGCGACGTGGGGATACCAGCTGCTTAATGATTTGGAAAAGTAACTGTGAGATTTTGTGTTCTTATGTAATAAAGTGGTATGGAATTAGAAGCAACATATTTTTGCATCTAATTGTCGACTTATGTTTTGATATTCTATCTTCGATTGCTTGAGTTGTTTCTCCAATTTACAATAGTCCGCATGGACACTAGATTAAATAGACAATAAAAGTTTTGTCACATGTAGAGTAGTCTTTAATGGTGTATTTTTTGCCATTCTGGGGAATGTAGAAACCTTTTTGAACATTATTACACTGAGTACAATGTAAGCATGGAAAATGCCTGTTTTTGGGTTTTGGAGAAAATGTTGTCTCACGGCAGGCCGTAGGGAACCGATGACCATCTTGACTAGTGCATCATGGAGATTACGTGGTCTTTTGAAATAGGGGAGAAAGGGTTCATTGAGTTCCTTTTTGTTGGGATGGGCAGTCCACAAAATATACCAGCTCACAGATGTTTGCTCAGCCTTTTCTGGCTATTTTACAGGTGAACCCCAGAAAAAATATTGACATGGGGTTCCCCTATAAAATGAAACCAGCAAAGGCTAGGCAGACAGCTGCGGGCTGATATTAATAGCCTGAGAAGGGGCCATGGATATTGCCACCTCCAGGCTAAAAACATCAGCTCTCAGCTGCCCCATAAATGGTGTATCTTATAAATGCGCCAATTCTGACACTCAGCTTCACTCATCCCACTTGCCCTGTAGACGTGGCAAGTGGAGTTCATATTTGTGGGGTTGATGTCACCTTTGTATTGTCCAGTGACATCAAGCCCACAGATTATTAATGGAGAGGTATCTATAAGACACCTCTCCATTACTAATCCTACAGTTATATGGTCAATAAAGACACAGCCTGAAGAAAGTCCTTTATTAATCTTAATTAACCATACTTACTGTATCGCCTAATCCCCCACTCCCTTGATCTCTTGTAACTAAAATAAAATAATAAACCAACTTATAAACATTCTGTCCGCTGTAGTGCATTTAATAACGAGTGTCCAACGACGATCTCACATGTAGAACAGTCACATCGGGAGACATGACCGCTCTACCTGATCTCCAATAAAACACTGACAGGAGATAATATCTCCCGCAGTGTATCAAGGAGCTGCAGTGAGAGATCACCGCAGCATATCACTCCAGTGCTCTCACTTTACAGCACTACTGCTGTGTGAGAACAGTGAGCACAGGTGCGGGCAGATGATGTTACTCTCCCATCAGTGGCACCTGCTGTCACTGTTATCAGTGACACCAGAAATAGCAGGATGGGAGCAGTAGTCTTATCGGGCCAAGAATCTTTACCGATGCGGGTCACAGTCAGCTGCAGAATCACTCTGACATCTGCCAGCATGATCCCGCAGCGCTGTGATCAACAGTATTGGCGGTATCGTTAATGTACACACAGACACCCGCACACACCTGCATACGCACAAAGTCACACGCACACATAGACGGACACACGCACACAGCCACACACACAGACCCAGCATGTGACAAGTATGGCGGCGCCAGGTCAGAAATAGACCTGATGATGCTCTGCGGCCAGCTAATCACTGTAATGCCACAACCAACATGGCTGCAGCTTTACAGTGTGTGGCAGACAATCCTTGCATGTTCATTGGCACTCTAAATAGCACTAAAAATGCAGGGTGGAACCAGATCTCTAGCCTAGCAACCACTTTAATACTCTGTGAACTCCGAGCAACGCGAGCACTGCGATACTCAGGCGAGAACCGAAAAGTGGCGAGCATGCTCTCTCATCACTACTCGTTACACGTTCGAGCATCAGTATGCTCGAGGTACTTTGCAAGTATTTTTTGAATGCTTTAGTGGGAGCTCGATTTCCCACCCTGCATGTTTGATGCTTTTTAGACAGCCAATAAGCATGTAGGGATTGAAATAAAAATCCTCTGAAGCATACTATCTAGATATAAAACACCTGGTCCTCTGCCATAATAAAAGACCAGTAGAAAAATAAAGATGGACACTCCCAATAATGTTGATCCTACAAAAAACATGGAATTCAAGTCCACAATATATTAAAGAATAATTTTCTTAAATAATAAAGCATAAAAACAAGTAACAAAACATAAGCAAAGTCAAAACACAGAAAGGGGCCCAGGTATGAGGACATCACAACATCACTTATGTGAACAGGATCAGGGAAAAGTCAAGCCCTTAATAGTATCAGTAAACTCAAATGAATGAGGACATAAAGTGCTTGGTGCATATTGTCATGCGGTCTTATGATATGTGTACGATGTCAGTAAACTATTCTAAAAAGAACAACACTCTATACAACATATAGATTAGCAACATCAGCATGTAAATATAGAATAGATTTACCTGACACGATATCCGTTGAACTCAGGGTTAATCTTGAGGACTTGATACACTGTCACAGGAAAGAGGAGGGCCGGGGGTCTAACCTGACCCTAAACTGGGGTCCTAACTAATCCCTCACCTTGGAGGTACTGATAATGGTTCAGAGGTCCAAGTCTCCAGCCTAACCCTGTCTCCTATCAGTCCCTGAACCCTGTAATCAGTCCTAAGAAGGATTCTGATTACCACCAAAGGGATATGGGCTGATCTCTGCTAAATACACAGATTAGACATATAAGACAGACTGGAGAAAACACAGACTTGCATACACACTCAAACACAGAAGGAACATAAATGATCTGGGATATTAAACTCTAAGCAAGGTGAGCTTAAAACAACTAAGGAGCTCTTTAACTTAAGTCTATACAGATACAATCCTATCTGTGGTCTGCATGAAGAATTTCACTGGCAACTCCCAACACAGACAACCAGAGATTTAAAGGAAACCAATCAACAAATAATTAATTGCAGCCGGGAGAAACTGCACCCAGTCCCAGAACTGAGCACAGACAGAATTAACTCCCTAACTGCCAAACACAAAGAAACAGCAACTCAGCTGTGAGAAGTCAGAATGTGCAACCGCGACGATCTTCGTGGCGATGCACACATGACAGTACCCCCCCTTCTACGAGGGGCCTCCGGACCTCAGGGCCAGGTTTGCCCGGGTGAGTTCTGTGGAAGGTCCGCACCAAACGATCTGCGTTAATGTCAGACGCAGGAACCCACGTCCTCTCCTCTGGACCATACCCCTTCCAATGCACCAAGTACTGAAGGGACCGGCGATTCAGATGTGAGTCAATGATCTTTGACACTTGAAACTCCAAGTTACCATTGACCACCACTGGAGGAGGAGGTAGAGGTGATGGTATGACTGGTGCCACGTACCTCTTAAGTAATGACTTGTGGAACACATTATGAATTTTAAACGTAGGAGGGAGGTCCAGACGAAATGCCACAGGATTAATTATGGAACTGATCCTGTACGGCCCGATGAATCTGGGGCCCAGCTTCCAGGAGGGAACTTTAAGTTTTATATTCCTGGTAGACAACCATACCAGATCGTTCACATTAAGATCTGGACCAGAAACTCTCCTCCTATCAGCCATACGTTTATAACGGTTCCCCATAGCACTCAGATTATTCAATACACCTCTCCACACTGAAGCAAGTAACGACGAGAAACGCTCCTCCTCAGGAACCCCAGAAGGGCCCCCCCCATTGAATGTACAAAACTGGGGATGAAAACCATATGCCCCAAAAAACGGGGACTTACCAGTGGACTCGCTCCGCCTGTTGTTAAGAGCGAACTCTGCCAGAGGCAAGAAAGAAGACCAGTCCTCCTGGTTCTCTGAGACAAAACACCGAAGATAAGTCTCTAGGCTTTGATTCAGACGCTCTGTCTGACCATTGGTCTGCGGATGAAAA
>JARQOD010000004.1:565465835-565656610 GCA_033576555.1 Oophaga sylvatica
AGAAAAAAAAAATTTTGTTTTTTTGATTCATTTTAAATTGTGTAGATGTTTCCACGCCGACTTATATGATAACCTATGCTTTTAGGTTGCCAGCCTTACTCTGGTTTTTGGATTTAAAAAAAAGGTTGCAAAAAAAAAAAAGAAAAAAAATGATAAGAGCTCTTGTTTATGGAAAATTTTTTAAGAATTTGCACATTATTTGTCTTGAAAAAAAAGGGGGAAAATTCAAATGGGTTAACCTGCTTTGCCGCGAAAGATGATGGGGGAGTAAAGAACCCAAAAATTGGGGGTTTTTTAATTAGAAAAATAAAAAAACTTGTTAAAAAACATTGCCAATTTTCAAATTTGGCACAAACATGCTCATTAGATTTGTGTTGGATGGCCGATTTTTTTCCCCCAAAAGGGTCAGCAAAATTCTCCCACATTTCGGAAAATTTAATAGTTTCCACTAATGTTTTTTTTTGGGTTTTTTTGGAAAGGGAAATATGTGTGTCGAGGCGGGGGGACATGTTTAAGGGGGGGTGGGGGAGTGTAAAGGTCAGGGGGACAGGGGGGGGGGCTTTTTTTTTTTTTTTTTAACCCTTCTGCCCGCCTTTTTTTCCCCCTTTTTAAGACCCCCCCATTTTTTGAAATTTGGGACCGGGTGTCCCTTTTAAGGTAAAAAAACGGGGGAACGAAAAAGGCTACGTTTGGGGGGGGTTTTTTTTGTGACATATTGGGTTATGTTAGTAAAAAATTTAGGTCAAAAATTTTTTTGCGTTTTTTTGGGGGAAAAAAAAAAAGGGAAATTTTTGGAAAAAAATTTTTTTAATTTTTTTTTAAATTTTTAATTTTTAATTTTTTTCTGTTAAACCAGGGGAGTTATGTGACAAAAAATAGTTAAAAAAATAACATTTCCACATGTTTTTTTTTAAAAATCAGAAAAATTTTGGGAAAAAAATTTTTTTTTGGGGGGAATTTAAAAGGGGTTTTAAAAGGTGACCAGCGATTTCTCATTTTTACAGAAAAAATTTCAAAACCATTTTTTTGGGGGCCCCTCAATTTGAAGTCATTTTGGGGGTTTTATGACAAAAAATACCCAAAAGTGACCCCCATAAAAAAAAAAGCACCCTCAAGCTACTCAAAAAAATGCATTCAAGAAGATTATTAAAACCCCCTTTTTGGGGTTCACAGGAACTAAAAAAAAATGGAAAGGAAAAAAAGGAAAAATTTTTTTTTCCCAAAAAAAAAATTTTTTTTTAGCATCAATTTTTTTTTTTTTTTTTTGGGCAAAGGAAAAAAAGATCCTAAAATTTTTTTGGGCAATTTCTCTGAGTCACAATTTTTTATATGTGGTATAAAAACCCCCGTATGGGCGCTGGCAGGGTCAGAAGGGAAGGGGCGGCCCCTTTTTTTTTTTAATGGAAAATAGCTGGAATTTTAGCGGTTTTTATGTTGCATTTGGGGGTCCCCGGGGTGCCTAAAAATGGAGCTCCCCCAAAAGTGACCCAAAATTTTTGGGAAAAAAAGACCCCCCAAGGGGAAAATTTTTAGTGCTAGTGATTTCTTTTTAAAAAACCCCGGTGCTTCACCAAAAATTTTTTAAAAAAAGAAAGTACTTTTTTTTTTCCAAAAAAATTTTTTTTTAGCCTCGTTTTTTTTTTTTTTCACATGGGCAAAAAGTAAAAGGATCCTAAAATTTGTTGGGGGGTTTTCCCGAGTACACAGATACCTCTTTTGGTAAAAAACCACGTTTGGGCGCCGGGAGGGCTCAGAAGGGAAGGAGCCCAATTTTTTTTTTTTGAAAAAGGGGGAAAAAAAGCGGGTATTTAGGGTTGCCATGTCGATTTGGAGATTCCTGTGTGCCTTTAAAAATTGGGAGCTCCCCACAAGGGGACCCCCTTTTTTGGGAAAAAGACCCCTAAAAGGGAAATTGCTAGGTGCATAGTGGCATTTGGAAAACCCCCAAAGGGGCTTCCAATTGATCCCTAAAAAAAAAAGAAAGTACTTTTTTTTACAAAAATTTTTTTTAGCCTCAGTTTTTTTCATTTTCACATGGGAAAAGTATAAAATTTTGGGGGCCCAAAATTTGTTGGGCAATTTTTTTGAGTACACAGAACCCCCTATGTGGTCAAAACCATGTTTGGGGGCCGGCAGGGTCAGGGAAAGGGAAAGGGGCGCCAATTTTTACTTTTTGAAAAAAAAATGCTGGCATATTTAGCGGTTCCCCTGTGCATTTGGAGGTTCATGTGTCCCCAAACATTGGAGCTCCCCCCCAAAAATGGCCCCCCTTTTTGAAACTAAAACTCCCTGGGAAAAATTCCCCGATGCATTTTGAGCATTTGAACCCCAGGTGTTTTACAAAAGTTTATAACGCGAGCCGGAAAATAAAAAACTTTTTTTTTTTTTCAAAAAAAAGTTTTTTTTTGCCACTATTTTTTTTTTTCCCAATGGTTCAGGGAAAAAAATTGGCCCAAAAGTTGTTGCCCCTTTTTTCCTGAGTATGCTATACCCCATATGGGGGGAGGAACCATGTTTGGGCCAGTCGGGCTCAGAAGGGATGTAATGCGCTTTGAAATGCCAACTTGTTGGGGAAAGGTTTTCGGGCATTTTTGTTACGTTTGCAACCCCCCGTGTGCCCCAACAGTAGAAAAACCCCCCCCCAAAAATGCCCCCCTTTTGGGAAAAATAGCCCCCCAAAGAATTTTTCTGATGTGTGGTGAGCACTTTAAACCCCCCAAAGGGGTTTACAAAAGTTTATAACGCCCGGGGGATGAAAAAAAAAAAACATTTTTTTCCCCAAAAATTTGGTCTTTTAGTCCCCAAATTTTTTTTTTTTCCCAAGGGTAACATGAGAAATTAGCCCCAAAAAAATTGTTGTCCCCAAATTTCCTGAGGGAGCTGAATCCCCTTTTGGGGGAAAAAAAAACAAAGTTGGGCACAAAGTCGGGGTCGGATGGGAGTGTGCGTTTTGAAATGCCCATTTTATGGAATGGTTTTCGGGAGTCTGTTACGTTTGCGAGCCCCCGATGTGCCTAAACAGTGAAAATCCCCACAAAAAACCCCATTTTGGAAACTGTCCCCCCAAGGGGGAAAAACCTTTTGATGTGTGGGAAGCCTTTGAAACTCCCCAAAAACCTTTTTAGAAAATTTTTTTAACCAGAGCCGTGAAAATTTAAAAACATTTTTTTTTTCCCAAAAATAATTTTTTTTTTTCCCCCAAATTTTTTTCCCCCCGTTAAAAAGGGGGAAAAATTTGAACCCCAAGTTTTTTTGCAAAATTTTTTCCCCCCTACCTGTACCCCCCCTGTGGGGGTAAAACCCCTGTTTTTGGGTACGTCGGGGGCCCTTGGGGAAAAAAAGGGGGGAATGTTGATTTTTGAAAAAGGGAAAATTTTTTGGAAAAAAAAGGTTGGGGCCCCCAAAAACGCGTATGGAGACCCCCGTGTTTCCCTTTAAAAATGAAAACCACCAATTCTAGCTCAACCCCCCCCCCCAAAAACCCCCACCCAACCCTTTAAACCCCCACACACACCTAACCCCAATACAAACCCCAACCATAACCCCAACCCCAAAAACACCCTAACCCCAAACCCCAAAATTTTTAAAAAAAACCCAACCACAGCCTAACCCCCTTTTTAAACCCCAACCCTAATTCCAAAAACCCCAAAACCCCAAAAACCAAAACCCCAAACCCCCTTCAAAATTAAACCCAATTTTTAACCCCCAATGCTTAACCCCAACCCAAGGTGGGTTATATTGCGTTTTACCCCCCCCCTTAAAAAAGTAGCGTTGACCGGCTGGTTTAAGGTTAGCATAACCGATCGCGTTTGCTATCCCCCTGCGGTGAATCAGCAGATGATTCATTGTGCTAGCGGTGCGGAAAAGTCCGAGCTGCACCCCTTTTTGCCCAAGGTCCGTCATGAATGGGCCGTGGGGAAAGCATGACGCTTTATGGCAGCGTTGCGATGCGCCCCACAAATGGGGTGAAGGGCAGCGTTAATGGACTGGTTACCCCGCGTTATACCGCGGTGAAAGCAGTCCATCAAACGGACTGCCATAATGCATTATAAACCCCAGCCTAACCAAACCCCCTGGGCCCGTGCACACGTTTGCGGACCCCTTGGGGGATTTGCTCGGTTTTTCCCTGCGGTTTAACCTATAATGGAATAGGTGAAAAAAACCGCTGGGGAAACCCGCACAAAGAATTTCATGCTGGGGGTTTAAAAACCGCAAACAAACCGCATGTGCACAGCGTTTTTTTTTTTAAACCCCCTTTTTTGATTGTATTGTACATGGTTTCTAAATCCCCCGCGGATCCGCAGCAAAAAACCCTTTCTGCGTATCCGCAGGGAAATTCCGCGCGGATCGCGCAAAAAAACCCCGGATCGGGAGAAAAATCGGCGTGGGGGAGCAGCAAAATCGGCCGGGATTCAGCAAAATCGGCCCGGAAAAAAACAGCAAAATCGGCCGCGGTCAGCAGCAAAAACAGCCCGGTCCCCCGGGAACATCAGCCCCCCGGGAGCAGCCCAAAAATTTGCCCGGATCAGCAGAAAACCCCCGCGGTCCCCAGAAAAAACCGCCCGGATTCCCCAGCAAAAAACCGCTGCGGATCGCAGAAAAATCCCCGTGGATCCCCAGCAAAATCAGCCCGGGTCCGCGCAAAAAGAAATTAAAAAAGGGTGGGGGTTTTTTTGGGGTAGAGCACTGGGGGGGGGAAAAAGAGGGATGGGGTATTGGGGGGGGGGGGTAAGGGCCTGGGGGGAATGTAAGAGGTTTGGGGGGATTTTTGGGGGCTGGGGGACTGGGGGGGTTAAAGTGAGAGGAGGGGGGTTTGTGGGGGGGGGGTACAGGGGACTGGGGTAAAAGTAAGGTTTTAGGTATTGGGGGGGCTAGGGCATGGGGTGGTTAATGTGAGAGGAGGGGGGATTGTCGGGGTGGGGGCCCCGTTAAGGAGAGGATGGTGTATTGGGGGGGTAGGGACTGGGGGGGTTAATGTGAGGGGGTTGGGGGTATTGTTTGGGGGGTAAAAGGGGGGGGGGGGCGGGGCACAGAGGGGGTGTGTGAGAGGATGGGGTATTGTGGGGGGGGGATAAAGGGAGGGGTTTGGGAATGTGAGAGGATGGGGTTTGTGAGGGAGGGTGGACAGGTCATGGGTTGAATGAAAAAGGGGGGGTTTGGGGGGTAGGGCCTGGGGGTTTATGTGAGGGAAAGGGGGGATTGTGGGGCTGAAGTGGGGGGGGGGAAAGAGCTGAGGGGTGCATGGGAGAGGATGGGGGTATTGGGGGGTCCCGTGGGACAGAACATAAGGGGGCATGTGAGACGATTTGGGTGTTGGGGGGAGGGTGGGGGACGGGGGGGGGTAGGGGGTTTTTTTTTTTTGGAGCCCCTTTTTTTACTTTAATAATAGTTAATATTTCAGTATTATTATAAAAAAGGCATAGACGATGGCCGTTTATCTCATGCGAGGTGTCACCAAAACCCCCCGGACTTGCTAGAAAGGCTCCGACTTTTTCGCGACTCCCTTTTTTAAAATTTTTGGTTATAAGCGTGGTCGATACCTGTGTATTTCAAAATACAAAAGTTCTAATGCCCTACCCCAATATGCAGGAAAATGTACGTGTTTGATGTAAATGTTTAAGTGGAAAATTGGTTGCCCCCCCCCCCTAGTTTTGTCCTGGGTACGCCCATGGGTCCTGGTGCCCAAAATGCCCTTTTTTCATAGCCGGGGGCCCAAAGCAGATGGTGTGTGTAAATAAAGGGTTGGGAGTGGGACCCCTGCACCCTTTCCCCTTTTTTTTTAATGCCTACTAAGGGATAGCGCTGCAATCCCCCAACGCATCATACCCCCGTCATCGGGGCTGGGTGGAGCTCACTTTAAAAAGTTGAAGGAAAAATTGGTGGCCCCCGGGGAAAAAGATGGGGAAACAGGGGGAATGGGAAAGGGAAAAAAAAATATCTCAAAATTTTCCCTAATCCCCTTGCCCGGAGGGCACAATGGGGGGGGGTTTTAGAGTGATCAAGAGGGTCAGGGGTTTTAAAAAACTTTTAAAAGAAGGAACAAGTGACGGGGGCCCCAAAAAGGGGGCTAGGATGGGGAGGAAGGGGTATGGACGCTCAGTCAGGAGATGAAAAGGGGGGGGATCTCCTTTCAACGTGTTTAATGCAAAAAAATTAAGAGGAGCAAGTGTGACAAAATCAATTTCTATGGTAGTTTCATAAACTTTTTTGACCATCTCGTGCACCAGCAAAAAGAGTATGTTGAACCCTTTTTTAAGATGGAGAGAATGGTAATGGTATTGGAGCTAAAATATTAAAGCCTAGGAAAATTTTTTGGCCCATTTTTGATCTTGGTCTTTAAAATGAAAACCCCCGAGCTCGTTTTTTAACGCATAAAAGGTTTTGAAATTTCCCCCCGGGGCCAGTGTTCTCTCGAACATGTCTTCGGGGGTGCTGGTATTTTCCCTTGATGATTCAGGGGACACAGGAGAATTTTGGAATACAAAATGGTGCGCCCTTTTTACCTCTCAAGCAGGAAAAAAAAATCGCAGGGGTTTAGGGGTTTTTCATAAATTAAGGAATTTGCTCCAAAAACCTGTGGGAGCATCAAAAAAACTTCCCCAGACCCATCAGGGGCAAAAAAAATTTCACATCCTTATTTGAACTGGTCCAAATTTATTCCCCAAAATTTTTCTCCCTCTCCATATTGATAGTTCTGCTTTAGTCCTTGTTTATCCATTGCACTATTCGGGGGCCTGTTTTTTTAAAAATTTGTGTTCTTAAATGTTGATTAGTCTTTCCCGGGAGAAAGGGGGCCCTGAGTAGCTCGAAAGCTTGAAATTTGTTCCCCATCTTTTCAGTTACCCTTAAAAAGGGTTTTAAACCCGGGACTCTAAATTTTAAAATTATTTTTCTTGCGGAAAAGAGCTGGGCTGCCCCCTGAAAATGCAGCCCACCAAAACTTTCAAAATTTAAAACAGGTCATGGTTTCACTAATGATTTTTGAAACCCAGCGCAGACTGGGAGACTAGCTGATGGCTTTTTTTTTTAAAAACCCCCTTTCTGTTATTGGACATACCCCCCGTCCGGGCCTGGGTTTAAATTTCCCCCAAAGGGTGGGATGGTACTCATAGCGATCAGCTGCGCTACCGGGGGGGGGCTCAGTGATATGGCCGGGTGTCAGATGATTATCACAAGTGATACCGGCACAGCTGCACCCCGGGACATTAACCCCCGGCACACTGCGACAAAAAATCCAGTGTTTCCCCGGGGGGGGGAGGGAAGCATGCGCGGGAGGGACTCCCTGCGGTTCCCCGAGACCCCCAGGGCCCCGCTATGTGATGCGTTGTTCCCAGGGCCCCCCCCCCGCCCCCGAATCCAAAATGGCCCTGGGGTCATTCCAGGGGGGTGCAAAAGGGGGGGCTTTTCAGTGGCTGCTGAGGCAGGTGTGAGAAAAAATCATGGTGCCAGTCAGACGCTAGTCGACAGGCGTGTGCAAAATGTCAGGGCCGCGATCTGACTTTATAAGTGTGTCCACCAGGACCCCAAAGTAAAAAAAAAAAAAAATAAAAATTTAAAAAATTTTAAAAAAAAACCCCAAAAAAAGGAAAAAAAAAAAATTCCCAATAATTTATTTTTTTATTGGGAAAAAAAAAAACAAAAAAGTACACATTTTAGTTTTCCCCCCTCTGTTTTAAAACCCCCAAACCCCCCTTTAAAAAAATTCCACTAGGTTTAACCCCTTTTTTTTAATCCCCTTAAAAAAAAAAAAACGGCCCAAAAAATTTAAAAAAAAACAAAAAGGGTTTAATTTAAAACGGACAAAAAAATGGATATAAATAAAAACATGGTACCCCTGAAATGTCAAACTTTTCCCCAAAAAAAAAGAGCCCCACCCACGCATCATCAGGAAAAAAAAAAAACGTATAGTCTCAGGAAAAAATCGATGCAAAAAAAAAATTATTTTTTAAATTTTTAATTTTAATTAATATATTTTTTGTATAAAAGCGTAAAAAATAAAAAAATTTTTAAAAAAAAGGGGGCCGTATCCCTACGGGCCCCCAAAAAAAAAATCGCTTTTTCAAGTTTTCACAAAGCAGAAGGTAAAAAACCCCCAAAAAGAAAAATTTATGTTTTCGGGGTTTTTTTTTCATTCTGCCTCCCAAAAATTTTTAAAAAAAGCTTTTAAAAAAAGTCATGTGCCCAAAAAAAGTACCAGTAGAAACAAACAACCGTCCTGAAAAAAAAAAAGCCCCCATATACTCGGGGGGGCCAAAAAAAAGAAAAAAATTTTGTTTTTAAAAAATTTTGATGATGAAAAAAAATTTTGGAAATAAAAAGCGTCTTTTGCGTTTTTGCAGCTGCCAAACAAAAAAAACCCGCTAAAAAAAGTAAATCAAAACCCCCCTATATCAGCCCCTTGGGGAAAAAAAATAAAATTTAAAAAATGTATTTATTCCCATTAAAGGGGTTGGGGGTTTGGGATAGGGTTGGGGGGGGAAAAAGGGGGGGGTTTGGGTTTTGGGGTAAAATTTTATTAGGGTTAGGGGTTTTGTTAGGGTTAGGTTTGTGGTTTGGGTTTTTGGTTTGGGGGGGGCTGGGGGGTTAAAGGGGGTTTTGGTTTTGGGGGTTTGGGTTTGGAGTTGATTGGGGGGTTTCCACTGTTTAGGCACCTCAGGGGTCTCCAAAAGTAAACATGGCATCTGATCTCAATTCCGCAATTTGGGGTTTAAAAGTTTTAAAAGGTGCTCCTTCCCCCTTTTTTTGGGTCTGCCGTGCGCCCCCCAAAAAGTTTTTTACCCCACATATGGGGTACGCTTCTCGGACAAATTGCACAATAATTTTGGGGTCCAAATTTTTTTCTTTTACCCCTTTGGGAAAAAAAAAATTGTGGGCGGGAAAAAATATTTTTGGGAAAAAAAAAAAAAAAATGATTTTTTTTTTTTGGCTTGTTAAAAAATTCTGTGAAGGGATTTGGGGGGCCCCCAAAAAATGCTCCCCAAAATCTAGAAAAGTTCCTTAGGGGGGTTATTTTCCCCAAAATTTGGGGCCTTGTAGGGGGTTTCTAAAGTTTGGGGACATTTGGGCTCTCCAAAACGCGAAATGGGCACAGGAGCCCCTTCCCCTCAAGGTCTGGTTTAAAAAAAAGTTTACTTTTTCTTTCTGAGCCCGACTTTTGTTTCCACACAAATTTCTTTCCCCCCCCATTGGGGGGATCAGCGGATCAGAACAAATTGGACAAAACTTTTATGGGCCCCCTTTTTTCCTGTTATTTTGGGGAAAAAAAAAAATTTTGGGGGCAAAAAAAATTTTTTGGGGAAAAAAAAAAAAAGGTTTTTTTATTTTCTGGGCCCGGGATTAAAAAAATTGTTGAAAAATTGGGGGTTCAAAATTGCTCACCACAATCTAGATAAGTTCCCCTTTTTGGGGGGTTGTTTACAAAATGGGGTCACTTGGGTTGTTTTCCCGTTTAGGCACATAGGGGTCTGCAAACTGAACTAACACCCCTCAAGTCTGCATTAAAATCATTACTCTTTTCGAGCCCCGAGTGGGGCCCAAACGTTTCCCCCCCCACATATGGGTTCCCGGGTATCAGGAAAAAATTGGACAAAAACTTTTGGGGCCCAAATTTTCCCCTTGGGGAAAAAAAACAAAAATTGGGGAAAAAAAAATTTCATTTTTTTTTAACTTTTTTTTTTCACCCAGGCATTTAACTTAGAAAAAACCCGGGGGGTTTAAAGTTTTCACAACAGATTAGATAAGTTCTTTGGGGGGGTTATTTTTCCAAAAAAATGTGTCCTTGTGGGGGGTTTCCAGTTTAGGCACTCATGGGCTCCCCCAAAGGGGACAGGGCCCCCCCAAAACTCAATTCCACCCAAATTTTAAAAAAAAAAAAAAACTCAAATGGGCCCTTTCCCCCTTCGAGCCATCCCTTTGGCCCAGAAGGGGTTTTTTCCCCCCCCATATGGGGTTTAGATACTCAGGAAAAAGCAACAACATGGGTCTGTCCTTTTTCCCTTTTTTTCCCCTTTTGAAAAAAAAAAAATGTTTGAAAAAAATCATTTTTGTGACAAAAAAAGGTAAAATTTTAAATTTTTTTCCTTCCATGTTGTTCAGCTCCTGTGAAGCCCCCTAAAGGGTTAATAAACTTCTTGAATGGGTTTTTTAAATTTACCTTGAGGGGTGCCCGTTTTTAAAAATGGTGTCACTTTTGGGGGTTTTTTTTGTCTATTGACCCCTCAAGTGACTTAAAAAGTGGGTTTTCTAGGGGTCGAGTTCCCGCTTTAGCCAAGGGGGGGAAACTGGGAGATTGTCTTTTTTGCGTTGTGATTGGTTACTACGGACTGCTGTGCACAGCATTTTTCTGTGTATACTGTGGATTTTAAAAAGGTCACGTCCATTTTCTAGGGCTTTTTCTTTTGGAATTGTGGTTTAAAAAGAGTTGCTTATACCGCCATTTTAGGGGGGGCCCCGTGTCTTTTAGGTTGCAAAATCTGTGAAAATAACAGAGTTCGGGCCTTTCTGCCAAACCTACTAAGCGGGCTCTTATTTAATTTTTTTGGCGTTCCGCCGCCCCCAAATTTTAAATAGCGCCCGTGTCGGGTAAAAGGGGCCACCGCGTTTACTACAGGGGCATCCAGTGTGGAGGGTAGGTTAGCGGTCTTTTTTTGCACAATCAGTGTGGATGGGTTTCCGAGTCGCTTTTCAGATGTAGTTTTGGCTGCAGCAGTGGCCCCCTGCCTCACTGCCCCCACTTTTTCCCCCCCCCCCCCTTCCAGAAAAGTTCAGGGAAAAAAACAAGAAAAGTTGGGGGTTTTGAGTCAGTGCTCTATAAAATCGGCTTCGGGGTGCAGTTTCCCCAGGATGGGGGACAAGGGGCTTTGTAATATCTTTCCCGTCGGGCAGAGGTTCGGGGGGGCCCCCCGCTTGGGAGGTGACTCCCCTGGGGGGGAGAGGCCCCCCGTTTTCTGGAGGGGCTCTAAAAAAAAATTTTTCTAGGCCCCCAGGTACCCATGATGTGGCGCTCCAATCTGGGAAAATTCACGGGGGTTGTCCTTGGTAGGTTTTGCTTTTTCCCCAAAATTTGGGCTCTGCCCCCGGGGGTTTTGGGTTCAGAAAAAATCCCATTCCGTGTTTTCGGAGGGCTAGGGGCCCCCTGAAGGGACGCTTAGCTCCCCGGGGTTTCTCACCACCTGGAAAAGTTTTTCCCCCCTATTACCCCTATCGACCTCCTTTTCCCGAGCGGGGTTGGGTGGCCCCCGTGTAGGGGAAAAGGTTCGACGGCCCCCTTTTCCCGCCCCCGGGGAAACTTTTTAGTCAGGCCCCCCCACCCCCAAAAGTCCATGAGGTTTCTCGGCGGACCTAAGCCCCCGGGGGGTAAAAAAACCTGGTCTGTAACATCTGAAACGTTAGGAATTATCCCAAAAAAATTTCCACAGCGGTCGGGGAAAAAGGTTGCTCTGTGTTTGGGAGGAGGTTATAGACCCCTGGGGGCTTTTCCACCAATTTTTCCCTTTTTGGGGGGCAATTACTGTGGAATCCACTCTCCCGCCGGAAACTCTGTGTGGATTCTGGAGCCCAGGGGAATTTCAGTCTTTCCCCTTTTTCCCCCCCACACTTTTCCCTTTGGGGATGTCCCCAAAAACCCGGGGACGGGGCGATGGTTTTTTTGAAGGGGTTTTAAATGGTTCTGAGGGAGGGGTCCTCTGGTGGTTAAAAGCGGTATGGATGCCCCGTGAAGATTGTAAGGAGTGGGAATAGGTGTTTTGCGGTTTATAAAAGGGAGTTTTCCCCCTTCCCCCCTCGGGGTTTCCCGGGTTTATCAAATTTTTCTGGTCTAAACCCTTTTGGGCCTTTTTTCCTTTTTTAACCCCCCTGTGTCATGTCTGATCTCCTGCAAAAAGAAAAAACTTTTTTTTTCTTTTTTTTTTTTGGCTTGTTTTTTTCATTTTGTCCTGACATCTGTGGGGGGCCTTCAGGGGCCCCCCCGGGGGCTTTGCCCTCTCAGTTTATTCGGGCCAAATGATGTTTGTTTTTTTTTTTTTCCCCGTTTTTTCGTGGCTGGTTTTGATTTTGTTACACCGAGAACTAATTTTTTTTGGGTTTTGGGGGTCGTGTGTTTCCGGGTTTTTTTTTGAAATTAGTATTTTTGGGGTTTTTTTTCGGGTTTTTTTTGGGTTGCAGTAATTTCCTTTTTTCCTTTATCCTTTTTTTTTTGGTTTTGTTTGGGCCCAACTTTTGGGCTCATACTTAGTTTTTGAGCGTACGATACTGCAATATGGGGTTTTGGGCCCGATATTAGTTTTAGGGGCTTTTTTTTCCCCGAGTACGAATTTTGTCATATGGGGCCCCCGGAATGGGTTTTTGTCATTTCACTGTGAGTTCCTTTCGGTCGGGTCTGTCAGGGGGTCAGCGGCACTTACCGGGAAAAGATCCCCGGCGGTCAGTCGGGAAAACCTGCTTTTTCCCCCCATTTTTTCCCCCCGGGGGGTACATGCGTTTTTCGCGAAAAACGCAGGGGATGCGGGGGAACCCCGGGCCCCCTTAAAGCAGTCAGCCCCAATAAAAGTCCCCCCCGGGGGGAAACAGGTATCGTGTGCTGCGCGGGATGACACCTTGCCTGCCCCCCTTTATGTCATTCTGGGGTAGAGAGCTGGTCGTGTGGGACACTCGTTACAAGGACTGGTGGACGGGGGTATACTGCTGTTTTTTTTTTTCTTTTTTTTTTTCGGGGGACGATGGCGTCGCAGGATGAGATTTTTAAAAAGTAATGAAAACTGTGTTTTTTTTTTTTTAAATTTAAAAAAAACTTTTTTATAAACATTCCCCCCTCCGGGGTACATCAACAATTTAAATATTTACATACGGGCCCCCCGTCCGGGTTATTTATAATTCTTTGGCAGGGGTTTTTTCCAGGTCCAAACCTGGTACTCTTTGAGCTTCCCAAAAAATCCGGGACCCCAAAAGGGCCCCCAGGCCCCGATGACGTCGTGGGGCCCCTTTTCAGTCAAGTGGACCCCCTATCTGTGTCTTTTTGTGGCCACCCTCTTTCATCTCCCCCCGGGTCGAACCCCTTTATGCCCCCGACTGAAAAAAAACCCCCGGGGGCCCCAACAGGCGCGGGTAGGGGGCCGATATCATTTCATGTCCATAAACGGGGGGTGCTGAGGAGACCACTGGGGGGGCTGGGGAGATTTACGGCGGGGGGGGTGGGCATTGTGCAGGGCCTGGATGTGGGAGGTGAAGGCCCCGGGGGTTTCTCACAGGTTCCTGAAAACTCTGGGGCCCCGGGGTCGCCCCCTGGTGACATTTAGGGATCCCCCCCCCTTGTAACCCAGTGTTGGGTTTAAGTTACCAAGTTCCGGGCAAAAGGTCCCCCCCCGGGTTTTCCTTTGGGGGGGGGGTTTTTCCACGTCCCCCCGGGTCACAAAACTTCAAATTTAAAGTCCAGGCTCCGGGATGAACCCCAACCCCCTTTAAAATTTAAAGCTCCGTACTGCCCCTTTTCCCCCGGGGGCCCCCTCGGGTTCCTTTTTTTTCTTCCGGTCCTTATCTCCCCGGGGCCTTTCAAATGTGACTTTGGCGAAGTTTGGGATTCGCGTGCCCCCCTTTTTCGCTCGGCTTTCTCCCCCCAAGTCTCCCTCTTCCTTTGGCGGGGTTTAATTCTCCTCCACCAGCTTTTTTCCATGTCTCCACCAAACAAAGCGTTACGATGCGGTTTGCGGCAGCTCTCCTGGCGCCCCACAGTCCCCCCGGCGCTCCCTGGGAGGAAGGGAGCCGGCTTGTAACAGAGCGTCGGGGCCGGGACAGACAGGGGCCTTGGGGGCCCGCGCGGGCCCCCTCCATGGGAGGGGTGTCCTTTTTTGTTCAGGACGGGGGCAGAAGGGGATTGGGGGGGCCCCCCCGCGAAAAGGCAACCCCGGTTTACTTTTCAAGGGCTGGGATGCCGCACGGGGGCCTCTACAGAACGGGTGCCTACCCCTTCCCCGGGAAAACATTAGGTAAGGGGGATAAGTTTAGTTTTAGGGCCCCCAGTGGTTTCCCCTCCGGGGGCCCCCTCCCGGTGCCGGGCCAGGCCTCTTAGGGTATCCCCCTTCTTGCAGGTAGTAGGGTTTTTAAAAGGGCCCGGGGTGCCCAACGGTGGTTCCCGGGGGGGGTGGGCGTTTCCCCTGGGGGGGAGCTCTGACGCTCCATCCCTTCACACTTCTGCTCGTGCCCTTTTCCCCTCTCTTCCCAAAAACAAGGTCTTAGCATCTGGAAAGGGCCCCTTCCCCTTTTTTAGTGAGGGGGAAACCTTGTGTTAGTTTCCCCAAGGGGGATGAGGGGGGGGAATCAAGGGGGGGGCCGATTTACATTGCAGTACCATTTAGTTTTTTTTTGGCCATCGTTTTTGCGCCCCTGGTGAGTGTTCCCCCCCAAAAGGGACGCCCTTCTTCTTCACCATTTTCCCCCGCGTGACGCGATATGGTGGGAAAATGGCAAAAAAAATTCTCTGAGATTTTAGCAATTTCAAGCACAAAAACCCCCTTTAAAATTTGGCCCCCCAGGACTCGTTTTGCGGCTACAGGGAAAACCCGTTCGTGAGCCAAGTTGAGTGACAGAGCCCGAGGTTTTGGGGGTACTGGGGGGGGAGCCCCCCCCACTTCTATGGGTTATGTCACGGCTTTACCCCCGGGGGTTGATTTAGAGTCTATTTTACTATGTAGAAGGTAAAAAAATATAAATATTGTTATATATGTCCAAAAACATGATATATATATTAATATCTTTTTATATATTTTTTTTTAAGATATTATATATAATTGTTTTTTATGTGTGTTTTTTTTGTGTTTTTAAAAAAAAAGAAAGTGTTTTTTTTTTTTTTCGATTTTTGTTCCCCTAGACACTGGGACTTCCCGGGTTTTTGGAATCGGATATAGACGGTATTTGTGATTTTGGGTACCATTCGGGTCCCTTTTTTTTAGATACGAGAGTACGCCCCAACATATAAAACTTTTTTGTCTGTGTCAGTTTTTTCATTTTTTCTAACCCCCATTCATTTTTTGGGGGCTATGTTTTTTTGGGGATCTGCTCGGGGAAAATAATTTTCCCCCTTTCTATCTTTGGTTTTATTTTGTTTTCGGCTGGACGGGGGTTAGGACCAGTAGGAACGGGTCCCGGCTCCCCTTTTTTGTGGTGGTGGGGCGGGTACTGCAATTCATTTGTTTCCCCAATTTTGGGTTTTTTTCCCTTTTTTTTTCCCGACTCCTCAGCTTCCCCAAAATAACGTATCACGGCTAAAAATTTTAAAAAATTTTAGGGGACTCACAAAAGGGAAAAAATATTGTGAAAGAACAAAGGTTTCGAGTTCAGAGATTTTTTTTTTGTTGCATTTTTTTTTCCTCTGTATCTTGGGTGCTGGGGAGGATTTTTTTTTCTTCAATGGAGTTTCACAGTTGTCTGGCCGTGTGGATAGCTTGCACTGAGGTTCGGGTATTGCTGCTATCTTGCTAGGTTGCTTTTGTGGAACCTAGGATTCCCAGCCAGATTTGTTTTTAGGGGATCGAGTAAGTTTCAGAATTTCAAAAATAATTGAAAATTTGTTTTTTCCCTTTTTAAAATCTAATTCCTCGGGGAAACGCAGCGCAGCAGGTTCAAATTGTCATCTCTCTCCGCGCGGCGATCCTCGGGATTGGGCTTTTTCCCGACACCTGGGGATCCTGTTTGAGTGATGTTGATGTATTTTTTCAGGCTTTAGGGTTATTGTACGATGAGCCTAATGTCACTGATCAAGCTGAAAAAGCCTTGTTGGCATTAAATCAGGGTCTTGATGACGCTGAGTTATACTGTCAGAGATTCCGTAAGTGGGCAGTCTGACCAAGTGGAATGACGACGCTTTGGCGGCCCTTTTTCGGAAGGGTCTGTCAGATAATGTAAAAGATGTTATGGTGGGATTCCCTGTTCCCTCCGGTCTCAATGATTCTATGTCATTAGCGATTCAAATTGACAGACGTTTGCGTGAGCGGAGAAGTATGCGTGGAATGGTGTTGCCTTGTGAACCTGCTTCTGAACCCATGCAGTGTGATAGAGTGGTTGTCTGGGGCCAGCGTCCGAGTTTCGAAAGCGCAATGGGTTATGTTTCTACTGTGGTGATGCCTCTCATGCTATTTCAGTCTGCCCTAAGGGGGGAAGGGACGTTTTGCACGCTCAGTTGTCTTGGGTAGTGTTCAGACTAAGTTTTTATTAACTGTCACTCTGATATGCTCTCTGTCCTCATTTTCTGCTCAGGCTTTCGTTGATTCTGGAGCAGCTATTAACCTGATGGATTATGATTTTGCTAAACGTTGTGGGTTTCCTTTGATACCCTACAGAAGTCTATTCCCCTACTGGGATCGATTCTACCCCTTTGGCTGAGAATAAACCTCAGTTCTTACTCAGGTGATAATGAGGGTTGAACCTGATCATCAGGAGTGCTGTAAATTTTGGTTCTGTATAATCTGCATGATTTATCGTACTGGGCTTCCCTTGGTTGCAGTTCATATCCTGTTTTGGATTGGAAATCTGTGTCTGTAACCAGTTGGGGCTGCCAATGTGTTAATACCAACACTCCTGTTTTTTCTGCCCCCCCAGGCTCAGGATGTTCCTGACTTTTTGATTGATTTTTCTGATGTGTTTAGCGAAAGTAAATCTGCATCCTTGCCTCCCATAGGAGCTTGACTGCGCTATTGAATTAGTGCCTGGTAGTAAATTCCCTAAAGGTCGCCTTTTTAACTTGTCTGTACCTGAACATGACGCTATGCGGTTTATATCAAGGAATATTGGAGAAGGGGTCATATCAGACCATCTCTTCACCCTTAGGTGCCGGTTTTTTCTTTGTGGCCAAAAAGGATGGTTCATTAAGGCCGTGTATTGATTATCGTCTTTTGAACATATTACTGTAAATATCAATACCCGTTACCTTTGATTTCTGACCTGTTTTCCAGGGTGAAAAACGCTACTTGGTTTACCAAGCTTTGACCTAGGGGGCATATAACTTATTCGCATTAAGCACGGGGATGATGGAAGCGGCATTCAATACCCCTGAGGGGCATTTGAGTACCTTGTGATGCCCTTTGGGCTCACTAATGCTCCTTCTGTCTTCCAGTCCTTCATGAATGACATTTTCAGGGATTTTGTGGATAAATTTCTGATTGTTTATTTGGATGATATCTTGATTTTTTCTTATGACTGGGACTTCATGTGAAACATGTTCGATCTGTTATTCCAGATTTTGAGAGAGAATGCTCTGTTGTGAAGGGATCAAAGTGTCTTTTTGGCGTACAGAGGATCTCATTTCTGGGATTCATTTTGTCCCCATCTGTTATTGAATGGACCCGGTCAAGGTTCAGGCCATCTGTGATTGGGTCCAACCTACTTCATTAAAGGCTCTTCAAAGATTTTTGGGTTTTGCCAATTTTTATCGTAAATTTATTGGTAATTTTCGGTTATTGTTAAACCATTGACTGATTTGACCAGAAAGGGTTCTGATGTGGTGAATTGGCCTCCTGAGGCAGTCTCTGCGTTTCAGGAACTTAAGCAGAGATTCACTTCTGCTCCTGTTCTACGGCAGCCTGATGTTTCTCTGCCATTTCAGGTGGAGGTTGATGCCTCTGAAATTGGGGCAGGTGCCGTTTTGTCCCAAAAAGATCCAGAGACCTCTAAAAGTAACCCTTGTGCCTTTTTCTCTCGAAAATTTTCTCCTACTGAACGTAATTATGACGTGGGTAATCGGGAGTTACTGGCCATGAAGTGGGCTTTTGAAGAGTGGAGACATTGGCTGGAGGGAGCCAAACATCAGGTGGTGGTCCTTACGGACCATAAGAATCTGGTTTATCTGGAATCTGCCAAGCGACTCAATCCTAGACAAGCCAGGTGGGCCTTGTTTTTCAAACGTTTTAATTTTGTGGTTTCCTTTCTTCCTGACACTAAGAATGTTAAGGCGGATGCCCTCTCGAGGAGTTTCCTTGCGGATTCTCCTGATTATCTGATCCTTCTGTTATTTTGAAAGAGGGTGTAGTTCTTTCCGCCATCTCACCCAATTTGAGACTTGCTCTGGAGGGGTGTCAGGAGGATAGGCCCGAGTGCTGCCCTGTTGGAAAATTGTTTGTCCCGGACCAGTGGAAAAAGAGTGTGATGTCTGAGATTCATTGTTCCGCGTTGGTGGGCATCCCGGAATTTTTGGTACCAGAGACTTGGTTAGTCGGTCCTTTTGGTGGCCTACCTTGTCTCGTGATGTCAGGAATTTGTGCAGTCCTGCGGGACTTGCTCTCGCTCCAAGCCTTGCTCTCGCTCTAGTGGTTTGTTGATTCCATTGCCTGTGCCCAAGAGACCATGGACCCATATCTCTATGGATTTCATTTCCGACCTCCCTGTTTCTCAGAGAATGACCGTCATCTGGGTGATTTGTGATAGGTTTTCCAAGATGATACATCTTGTGCCATTACATAAGTTGCCTTCCTCCTCTGAATTGGTGCCTTTGTTCCTTCAGCACATGGTTCGTTTACACGGCATTCCTGAAAACATTGTGCCTGACAGAGGAGTCCAGTTTGTTTCCAGATTTTGAGGACCTTTTGTTCTAAAATTGGTGTTCAATTGTCTTTCTCCTCGGCGTTTCATCCTCAGACCAATGGTCAAACTGAGAGAACAAACCAGATCATTGGAGACTTATCTAAGATGCTTTGTGTCTGCTGATCAGGATGACTGGGTCTCTTTTTTTGCCTTTGGCTGAGTTTGCTCTTAATAATAGGGCTAGCTCTGCCACTTTGATGTCTCCATTTTTCTGTAATTCTGGGTTTCACCCTCGATTTTCTTCAGGACAGACGGAGGCTTCTGTCTTCCAGGTGTTGACTCTGTTGTGGAGCGTATGCAACAGATTTGGGACCAGGTAGTGGAGAGGTTGTCCCTCTCTCAGGAGAGGGCCCAGCGGTTTGCTAACCGGCATAGGACTGATGGTCCTCGGTTTAAAGTGGGGGACTTGGTCTGGTTGTCCTCAAGAAATATTCCTATGAGAGTGGCATCTCCTAAATTTAAGCCTAGGTTCATTGGACCTTATAAGATCATGGAGATTCTTAATCCTGTTTCTTTTCGTTTGCTTCTTCCAGGGACATTTAAGATCCATAATGTGTTCCACATGTCCTTGTTGAAGAGGTTTGCTGAGCCAGTGGTTCCTACTGCTTTGCCTCCTGACCCTGTTCTGGTTGAGGGCAATATGGAGTTTGTGGTTGAGAAAATATTGAATTCTCGTTTTTTCTAGACGGAAACTCCAATATTTGGTTAAGTGGAGAGGTTATGGTCAGGAAGACAATTCTTGGGTGTTTGCTTCGGACATCCATGCTAGGAGACTCATCCGTGCGTATCATAGAACTCATCCTGACCGACCTGGTTGCTCAAGTGAGGGTTCGGTGACCCCTCCTCAAGGGGGGTAGTGTTGTGAATGGACTTGAAATGAGTTCTGAGCAGAGGCTCCCTCTGGTGGTTACAAGCGGTACTGGACTGTCCAGTGAAGATTGTGAGGAGTGGGAATCAGGTGTTACTGACTGGTCTTATATAAGGGAGTCGCCTTCCCATCAGGGTTGCAGGTGATCAATTGTTCTGGTCTCAATCCTTGAGTCCTGTTTCCTTTGTAGCCTGCTGTGTCGTGTCTGCATCTCTGTAACAGATAAGACATTTTCTTCTTTTTGTTTTTGTGCTTGATTTTTGCATTTTGTCCTGCACATCTGTGGGGGCTTTCAGGGTCCCCTCCGGGGGCTTTTGCCCTCTCAGTTTAGTTCAGCCACTGATGTTTGTACTTTTGATTTTTCCAGTTATTTCAGTGGCTGCTGTTTTGATTTTGTTACACCAGAGAACTAATTTAGGTGGTAGAGGTCGTGTGATCTCAGGTGATTTTGAAATTAGTAGAGTTGGTGCTTTTCAGGGTTTTTTGGGATTGCAGTAAGTGCCCTTCCTATCCTTTTCTATTTAGGTAGTTTGGGCCCCAACGTTTGCTCATACTATTTTCTGTCTGTGTCAGTATTTCATCTTGTCTAACCGCCATTACATGTTTGGGGGCTTTCTATGTTCTTTGGGGATCTGCTCGGGCAGATAGCTTTCCTCTTTCTATCTTTAGGGGTAGTTTAGTTTCTCAGGCTGTGACGAGGCGTCTAGGACACGTGAACGCTCCAGGCTCTCTAGTGGGTTGTCAGGATGCATCTCATATTCAACTCTCTGGTGTATTGCCTTTTTTACCTGCACTCCTCAGCTACCGAAACATAACAGAGTAGTGAATGGATCGACTCTGCCCTCACAAATCACCACCAGACTATCCCTCTCACTTTGTCTATGTCCCCTTCCCATCAGGAGAGTATTTCCTTTCTTGTCCTGCCCGAGGGAATAGACGAGGTGTTGCTGGGAATACCTTGGCTCCGTCACCACTCTCCCCATATTGAGTGGTCCCTGGGAGGATACTGGGTTGGGGTGATTTATGTAGAGGCTGGTGTGTCAGGGAGTGCGATTCAGGTCACCACCACAGAGATACCCGTAGATGTCACTTCTCTCCCCCAGTGTTATTGGTCATACGCAGACGTTTTCTCCAAGAAGGCAGCAGAGATTTTTCCGCCTCATCGCCCCTACAACTGTCCTATTGATCTCTTGCCTGGAGCAGAACTCCTCGGGGAAGAGTCTATCCCCTCTCGCTTCCTGAGACGGAGGCCATGTCCCAGTATATTCTGAAGAATCTGGAAGAAGGGTTCATTAGGAAGTCGGTGTCACCAGCAGGGGCGGGGTTCTTCTTCGAGCAAAAGAAGAACGGAAGATTACGTCCATGTATTGACTACAAGGGTTTTAACGCCATCACCGTCAAGAATAAGTACCCGTTGCCCCTAATCTCTGAGCTCTTTGATAGGCTCCGAGGAGCAAAGGTATTTACCAAGCTAGATCTACGTGGTGCCTATAACCTGATTTGCATCCGTGAAGGGGACGAGTGGAAGACAGCTTTTAATACCAGGGATGGACATTATGAATACCTGGTGATGCCCTTAGGGCTCTGTAATGCTCCCGCTGTTTTCCAAGACTTTGTTAATGACATCTTCTGGGATATGCTCTCCACCTCTCTAGTAGTCTATCTTGATGATATTCTCATCTTTTTACCAGATATAGACTCTCACCGGAGGGATGTCAACAAAGTATTTGACCTCTTATGGGCAAACTCCCTCTATGCCAAGCTGGAGAAATGTGTGTTTGAGCAGGAGTCTCTACCTTTCCTGGGCTATATCATCTCCGCCCAGGGATTGGCTATGGATCCTGCCAAACTACAGGCTGTAATGGACTGGCAAGAACCCCATTCTCTTAAAGTGGTGCAGCACTTTATGGGGTTCATTAATTATTATCGCCAGTTCATTCCCCATTTCTCGACTTTGGTAGCTCCCTTGGTAGCCCTCACCAAGAAGGGAGCAAATCCCAAGTTGTGGTCCGAAGAGGTCTCCAAGGCGTTCTCTTCCATCAAGTCGCATTTTGCCAGGGCTCCCATATTACATCGCCCTGATGTTGATAAGCCGTTTTATTTTAGAGGTGGATGCCTCTTCTGTTGGTGCTGGAGCAGTCCTTTATCAAAAGATTGCTCAAGGTCGGAAGCATCCCTGCTTCTTCTTTTCTAAGACCTTTACACCAGCAGAGAGGAATTATTCCATCGGGGACCGGGAGTTGCTGTCTATTAAGTTGGACTTCTCTGAGTGGAGACATCTTCTGGAGGGGGCTCGTTTTCCCTTCCAAGTCTTCACCGACCACAAAAACTTGGTATATTTACAAACGGCTCAGTGGCTAAATTCTCGCCAGGCCAGATGGTCCCTATTCTTCTCTCGGTTCCACTTCACCCTCCATTTTCTCTCCGGTGAGAAGAATGTTCGGGCCGACGCTCTCTATCGCTCCTTAGTGTCATCAGAGGAGGAGGATGAGGAGCCTCGGCTTATTGTCCCCGAAGAGAGCCTGAGAACTGTAGCCCCGGTTTCGCTAGAGTCTGTGTCTCCGGGCAAGACTTTTGTGCCCACTAATTTGAGACCGGAAGTACTCTCTTGGGCACACTCATCCAGGGTGGGTGGACACTTTGGGGCAAAGAGGACAACTGAATTATTGGCGAGGACATACTGGTGGCCACATATGGCCCGTGACGTCAGGGAGTATGCTCAGGCGTGTGTCTCCTGCGCCCGGAACAAGTCCCCTCGACAACGGCCAGCTGGGTTAGTTTTTCCTTTGCCAATGGCAGACAGGCCCTGAGAGATGGTCGGGATGGACTTCGTGGAGGACTTACCCAAGACTCGGGGTTGCACTATCATTTGGGTAATCACAGATCACTTCTCCAAAATGGTGGACTTAGTGCCGCTTCTCCGGTTACCTTCTGAACGGGCCTTTGCAGCATTATTTATTAGACACATTTTCCATCTACTCGTTATGCCAGACAAGATTGTTAACGATCGAGGTCCCAAATTTGCGTCTCGGTTCTGGATAGAGTTGTGTCATCTACTCTGTATTGAGTTAAACCTCTCTTCTGCATATCATCCCGAGACAAATGGGTTGGTAGAGAGGGCCAGCCAGACCTTGGTCACATACTTGCGACATTTTGTCTCTGCCAGGCAGGATGACTGGGCATCCTTGCTCCCTGGGCGGAGTTCGCGCTAAACAATGCTGTGGCTGAATCCAGCGGACAGACCCCATTCCTCTTAAATTACGGCCAGCTTCCGTGGGTACCGATGCCCATACCCGTGGCTTCCGCAGACTCCAGGGTGGCAGACTGGGCTGTGGAGGCACGGGACATATGGGACAGCACCCAGGATGCCATTCAGGCTTCCAAGGAAAGGAAGAGGTCTTCTGCCGATGCCCATCGGCATCCCGCTCCGACATTTGCTCCTGGCGACCTAATGTGGCTCTCCGCCCGAAACATCAGGCTACGGGTATTATCCACTAAGTTGGCACCCCGCTATTTCGGTCCCTTCAAGGTTCTCGAGCAGGTGAACCCTCTGGTTTACCGTTTGGCCCTTCCGCCTCGCCTTGGTATCTCCGACACCTTCCATGTGTCCCTCCTAAAACCCATGGTCATCTCCCGGTTGCCTGAGTCGTCTGCTGGGACGTCGGGTTCGTCTATGGACGATTACGAGGTGAACGCCATTGTAGGGTGCAAGGTGGTACGGGGCAAAAAAAATTTTTGGGTGGATTGGAGGGGTTATGGGCCTGAGGATAGGTCCTGGGAGCCTGCCGAACATATTCATGCTCCACAGCTCATCGCTGCCTTTGAAGGTAGCGAGGTCCAAAGAAGGGGGGGCATGTTAGGGGTCGAGTTCCCGCTTCTGCACAAGGGAATCTCGAGTCGTTCCTGCTGCGGTCTCCCATCCGTCTCCTGCCGCAGTGGACTCTGCTCAGCTTAAGCGTCGGTCCCAGCGTCTCGCCCAGTCTAACATTGTGCAGAGGATTACTGCTGCCTCTCCAGGCTCTGCTATTGTAACCAGTACTAGTTAGCGGCGAGCAGACGTCTTTAGGACAAAGTCCTTGCTTTCCCCTTATGAGCATGCCCAGAGTAAGATCTCTCATTGGAGATCAGGGGTCACATGCTCAGGTACTGCAGCAGCTCCTATTGGTCCGCAAGGAAGGTCCTAAAACCACTTGTGTTCTGGAGCAGTTTCCTATTGGTCCTTATCTGGCAGGTCCTGTAGTTGCTACTATAAAAGGGTGGCATGGTCATGCAGCCATACGCTAGCATCAATCACATTATGTGCTTTGCGCCAGTGTGATCTTGCACACATGTGTTAGGGCTTGGCTGAAATAAGCCCCTAGAATACCGGCACCTCTGGTGAGGGGATTGTATGCACGTGTTTATGGCTCGGCTGAAATAAGCCCCTGGACTACCGGCTTCTCCGGTGAGGAGATTGTCTGTTTGCGCTGCTGATTGCGTTACTACGGACTGCTGTCCGCACAGCAGTTGTCTGTGCATACCTGTGGAGTTAACAGGACACAGTCCATATTTCTGCATCTCTACCTTATCGACTCTGTGGTGTTACAGAGTTCGCTTATACCTCCATATAGGGCCACAGTGTCTATATTTGCGAGTCTGTGAAGTAGCAGAGTTTGCCATACCGCCATCCTACTAGCAGTGGGCTCTGCCTGCACGGTGGACCCGGGCTGCGAACGCACTTATTATTTATATTTATTTTGTGCGTTCCTCCAGCCCTAACAGAGGTGGTCCCTAAAAAAACTGGTTTTGTACATTTTGTTGTAAAAATGAGAAATCGCTGGTCAACTTTTAACCCTTACAACTTCCTTAAAAAAAATAAATTTTGGTTGCAAAATTGTGCTGATGTAAATTAGACATGTGGGAAATGTTGTTTAGCAACTATTTTGTGAGACATATTTCTCTGTTTAAAGGGAATAAAAATTCAAAATTTGAAAATTGCAAAATGTTCAAAATTTTCGCCATATTTCCATTTTTTTCATAAATTTTTGCCATATATGCGTTTTTTTCAAAAATAAACACAAGTTATATCGAAGAAATTTTACCACTAACATGAAGTACAATATGTCATAAGAAAACATTCTCAGAATCGTGAAGATCCGTTGAAGCGTTCCAGAGTTATAACCTCATAAAGAGAAAGTTGTCAGAATTGTAAAAATTGGTCCGGTCATTAACGTGCAAACCACCCTTGGAGATTAAGGGATTAATGTGATGCATTGATCCTACTTTATTGCAGTATGTGACATCTAAGTCATGGCATCTGTGCCTACTGTTGCTACTGTTGTTGATGTTACAAATAATTTTTTGGAATGTGGAAACTCAAAGTTAGGTCTTCAAATGGTGGGTTTTCTGTAGTGAAAGGGGCGTCAGTAGACCGTTATACTATTTCAAATCTGGGTAAATTGATGCCTGTTTAGTGGTGTGAGACAATAATTTTTGGAAATGTGGAGACTCAAAGTTGAGTCTTCAGCTGGTGGCTTTCCTTTAGTGGAAGAGGTGTCAGAGGACCATTATACTATTTGTACTCTTGAGTAGAGTTGAGCATTCCGATACCGCAAGTATCGGGTATCGGCCGATATTTGCTGTATCGGAATTCCGATACTTAGTTCCGATATTTTCCATATATCGTATACCGGAATCGGAAGTTCCCATATTTCTTTGAGAGGCAATGTGATTTTAGTCAGCCAATGAGGAATCCTAAGAAGTGTGGGCACATCCTGTAATGCTGCGGTCATGCTAACTAATGGCATGGCTGTGATTGGATGCTGAAATGATGTCAGAATGCACTATAAAAGGCGCCGCCGCCATTTTAGCATCACTGTGCTGTGAATTCAGTTAGGGACAGAACGCTGCTCTGCTGACTCTGAGGGACAGTTAGAGATTGCGATTTTGTGTACTGTGCTTTAGGGAGGCTAGTTTACCAACCGCTGGGTAAAGCTTCCTTTTGCCATGCAGTGTTGTTTTAACAGCTCTGTGCAAGGTGTGTGTGTGAGAGTGCAGGTGATGCTGCAGTTTGCTCTGCATCCAACGCTGTTTGTAGGCATCTGCACGTGTCACTCACAGACTCTTTTTTTTCCTTAGTGTAATTCTTGCTGCTCCATTCAATAGAAAATATAGTGTGACACGCTTCCATCCGTATACAATACATTGGTTGCAAACACTATAGAAGTACAGAAAGGAGCCTTTTAGAGATAGTGAACAGTTGTGTGCAGTGTTCACTCTAGTCTGTGAGTTTTTTTTTTTTTTGAGTGCAGATCACGCTCCAGTTAGTTCTTCAACCACTGCTGCTTGTACTCTGCTGAGCGTGTCTCACTGCCTCATCCTTGACATTTTTCTCTAATTGGTGCTGCTCCATTCTATTTAAAAAAAATCAAATCTATTAGTGTGACGTGCTTCCATCCGTATCCAATACATTGGTTGCAAACACTATAGAAGTACACAAAGGAGCCTTTCAGAGATAGTGAAGAGTTGTGTGCAGTGTTCACTCTAGTCTGTGAGTTTTTTTTTTTTTGAGTGCAGATCACGCTCCAGTTAGTTCTTGAACCAACTGCTGCTTGTACTCTGCTGAGCGTGTCTCACTGCCTATCCTTGACATTTTTCTCTAATTGATGCTGCTCCATTCTATTTAAAAAAAATGAAATCTATTAGTGTGACGTGCTTCCATCCGTATCCAATACATTGGTTGCAAAACTATACAAGTACACAAAGGAGCCTTTCAGAGATAGTGAAGAGTTGTGTGCAGTGTTCACTCTAGTCTGTGAGGTTTTTTTTTTTGAGTGCAGATCATGCTCCAGTTAGTTCTTGAACCACTGCTGCTTGTACTCTGCTGAGCGTGTCTCACTGCCTCATCCTTGACATTTTTCTCTAATTGGTGCTGCTCCATTCTATTTAAAAAAAATGAAATCTATTAGTGTGACGTGCTTCCATCCGTATCCAATACATTGGTTGCAAACACTATACAAGTACACAAACGGGCCTTTCACAGCTACTGAACAGTTGTGTGCAGTGTTTACTGTAGTCAGAGGTTTTCATTTTTAGAGTGCAGATCCCGCTCCAGTTAGTTCTTCAACCACTGCTGCTTGTACTCTGCTGAGCGTGTCTCACTGCCTCATCCTTGACATTTTTCTCTAATTGTTGCTGCTACATTCTATTTCAAATAATTAAATCTATTAGTGTGACGTGCTTCCATCCGTATCCAATACATTGGTTGCAAACAATATAGAAGTACACAAACGGGCCTTTCACAGCTACTGAACAGTTGTGTGCAGTGTTTACTGTAGTCAGAGGTTTACATTTTTGGAGTGCAGATCCCGCTCCAGTTAGTTCTTCAACCACTGCTGCTTGTACTCTGCTGAGCGTGTCTCACTGCCTCATCCAATGGAGTGCCTCATCCTTTGACATTTTCTCTAATTGTTGCTGCTACATTCTATTTCAAAATAATTCAAATCTATTAGTGTGACGTGCTTCCATCCGTATCCAATACATTGGTTGCAAACAATATAGAAGTACACAAACGGGCCTTTCACAGCTACTGAACAGTTGTGTGCAGTGTTTACTGTAGTCAGAGGTTTTCATTTTTGGAGTGCAGATCCCGCTCCAGTTAGTTCTTCAACCACTGCTGCTTGTACTCTGCTGAGCGTGTCTCACTGCCTCATCCTTGACATTTTTCTCTAATTGGTGCTGCTACATTCTATTTCAAATAACTCAAATCTATTAGTGTGATGCGCTTTCATCCGTATATAATACATTGGTTGCAAACAGCCTTTTTGTTAAGGTACAGTATTATATCGACATTGTACAGGTGTCGCTATTCAGTCTGATAACTAGATATCATTCACCTTTTCTATTAGTTGTCGTTGTTTCAGCACCACTTGCAGGTATATATTTAGCTATTGTGACTATGCACTATTGACTTTAACAAGGGAATGCATGAGTTTTGTTACCGATTCTCATTTTTACATGATGGACCTTTATGATATGGGTTGTTAAATTTGTAATTAAATATGTATATTTTGAAATGACACAAATATAAGTAATGTTGAAGAGGACTAGTCCTACATCCATTGTTTGCACAATATTACAGGTGTACATCACGTCCCTTAATCAACAATGGATTATTAAATTTTCTTGTATGCTTTTATTTAAAAGCCAAGATCACTGAAGTCTAACCTTCGCACTGCAGCTGTTGTCTAAGTTCAACCCACATTATGCACTTCCAACATTGCAGCATTTGAGTCATGATGTGAGTTGGATTTGTCTAAGTTATGGAGTGACAAGGTTCACTATCAGTACCCTATAGCATATGTATGCTTTTGTGTTAGCATTTGTGTTCGACATGTGGATATCTGCAGTAATATGTCACAATTATTTTGTTACAGATTTGTGACAAAGACTAATAATTTTATGGTTTTAAAGGTGACGTTTCACTTGTTTACAGCTTAGAAATAAGGGTGTAGCCTCTTTCTATGTGTAGCAGTAGCCACTTTAACATGTCATGTTTTTTTCAACATGTGTAGCTACCTAGCAGTAATTTTTGCCGGACACACAGCAGGGGAACAGCATTCGTTACTGAACCCCACAAACACATCAGCGATTGTTTTGATCTGTGCATCCAACACTTCTGAGCAGCAACTGGCAGTGTTGTAGCCCAGGCAATAGAGTTCAGGTGGTAGAAAGATGAACATAACAGGAGACATGGATAACGTTGCCAACCAGTTATTTAATCTGAAACCGGACAGGCAAATTCATGCGAGATCCATGCCTTGTTCATTTTCAGAAAAGTAAGCCGGTCTACATTATCGGAGGATAGTCGCATGCTACGGTCTGTTAGTACACCACCTGCAGCACTAAAGAAGCGCTCCGATAATACACTGGCAGCAGGGCAAGCCAGCACCTCCAATGCATACTAGCTAAGCTCTGACCATGTATCCAGCTTAGAGACCCAAAACTTGAATGGGGAAGAGCCATCTGGGAGTACACTGAGAGGCCAAGACATGTAGTCTGTCACCATCTTACGGAAACTTTGCCTCCTGCTGACTGGAGCCATCTCGGATGGTGTAGACATTGGTGGCGCTGCCACAAAACTTCGCCACATTTGGAACATACTGGTCTTGCTGTTGTGAATGTGCTAGAAATGAATTCTGAGCAGAAGCTCCCTCTGGTGGTTACAAACAGTACTGAACTATCCAATGAAGATTGTGAAGATTGGAGATCAGGTGTTATTGACTGGTGTTATATAAGAGAGGTTCCCTCCCATCAGGGTTGACGGTGATCAATTGTTCTGGTCTCATCTTTGATTCCTGTACACTTTGTAGCTTGCTGTTTCTGCCTGCATCTTTTTCTAACAGATAAGACATTTTCTTCTTTTAGTTTTTTGTGGTTTTTTTTTGGCATTTTGTCCTGCACTTCTGTGGGGTCTGCCGGGTCCCCTTGGGGGGCTTGTGCTCCTCTCAGTTTAGTTCAGCCACTGTTGTTTGTTCATTTTCCTTTTCCACTTTTTTATGTGGCTGCTGTTTAGTTTTTGTTACACCAGAGAACTATTTAGGTGCTAGAGGTCGTGTCATCTCAGGTGTTTTTGTAATTAGTAGAGTTGGTACTTTTCAGGTTTTTTTGTGATTGCATAAAGTGCCCTTCCTATCCTTTTCTATTTATGAAGTTTGAGCCCCAACGTTTGCTCATACTATTTTCTGTCTGTGTCAGTATTTCTTCTTGTCTAACCACCATTACATGTTTGGGGGCTTTCTATGTTCTTTGTGGATCTGCTCCGGGGCAGATAGCTTTCCTCTTTCTATCTTTAGGTGTAGTTAGCTTCTCAGGCTGTGACGAGGCGTCTAGGACCAACGAAGGTACGCTCCACGGCTGCCTTTAGTTGTGGTGGTTAGTCAGGGTACTGCAATCCCATAGATTCCAACCTCTCTGATGTATTGCCTTTTTTGTCTGCTCTCCTCAGCTACCAAATCATAACATCTTGCCCTGTGCAAAGGCGCTGCTTGTGCTCCCTCTTGTTGCAGAGCTGTCTCCACTGCCTCGACGCACAGAGCTGCTTTGTAAAGCAGTAGTAGCAGCAGTGCTCTCGGCTGGAATGGAGAACATTATGGATTGCACCAGTGTGTCTTGGTACTCCCGCATTTTACGCTCCCAGTTCAACGGTGTGATGAGGCTTTGTAAGTTGTCCCGGTAGCGAGGGTCTAGGAGGGTGGACACACAATAATCAGACGTGGTGAGAATGTGGGCGATGCGGCGGTCGTTTCTCAGGCACTGCAGCATGAAATCAACCATGTGCTGCAGACTCCCAACTGGCCAAGAAACGCTGTCCCCTGCAAGAGGCATCATCTCTGCCTGCTCTGCATCACCCCACCCTCGCTATACATACTGACTAGAGCGTTGTGTACCTCCCTCTGGAGCGATGTCTTCCTCCTCCATTGACTCCTCCTCATCCTCCTCACAAAGTGAGCCCTGCCCAGCCCTTTGTGAGGAACCACGTTGCGCTGACTGTCCAGAAGGTGACGGAATTTGTGACTCCTCATCCCCCACCTCTTCCAAAACCTCATCCTTAGTGCTTGCATTGTTTTTTGAAGCAGGCAGATAAGGGGGACAGTCAGGCTGACTAGTGCATCATCTGCACTCGCCATCCGCGTTGACTCATCAAACACACCAAAACGTGGCAGATGTCCTTCATAGAGTCCTTCGCCAGTCCTTACACTGGCTGCCCGTTCATTATAGTATCCAATTTAAAGTACTGGTTGTCACCCACAAAGCTCTCCACAGTGCAGCACCCCCCTACATCTCCTCCCTCATTTCTATCTATCGGCCTAACCGACTGCTGCGCTCTGCAAACGACCTTCGACTAACCTCTGCACTAATCCGTACCTCCCACTCCCGACTACAAGACTTCTCCCGTGCTGCGCCAATCCTCTGGAATGCTCTACCCCAAGAAATTAGGACTATCCGCAATTAGCATGGTTTCAGGCGCCCCTCAAAACACATTTGTTCAGAGCGACCTATCACATTCACTAATCAAAGTCATTCTATGTGTAAGTCTGTGTGTGTAGCCCATTCACTATCTCCATCCATCCATCACTCCCTCAAAATGGCTGGACCATCATTGTAAATACACCATTGTATATAAACACCTGTACTTTGTATCTCCCCCACCTCATTGTAGATTGTAAGCTGTCACGAGCAGGGGCGGCTTATATTGCTTTAATTATTGTATTGTTAACGTTGTTACTTATGACTTGTGTTCTGAAACTGTTAAACTGTAAAGCGCTGCGGAATATGTTGGCGCTATATAAATAAAGATTATTATTATTATAGAGGCCCAGTCAGTAGTGGTGAAGTGTGAACGGCGCAAATTGCGAGTTGATTGCGCCTGATGCAGCTGATACTCCATTACTGTTGGCTGCTGCTCACACAACCGCTCCAACATATGTAACGTGGAATTCCACCTGGTGGGTACGTCACATATGATGCCATGTTCAGGAAGGCAAATCTGCGTTGCAGAGCTGCAATCAGCGATCTGGCCATGCTGGAACGTCGCAAGTGAGCGCACTCTAGGCGGACCTTGTGCAGCAGTGCATCAAGATCCGGATAGTCCCTCCAAAAACTCTGCACAACCAAGTTGAGCACATGTGACAGACATGGTATGTGAGTGAGGTTTGCCAAGGCCCAGAGCTGCCACCAGATTTCGGCCATTGTCACACACTACCAAGCCTGGCTGGAGATTCACTGCCAAAAACCACATGTCGCTCTCCTGCTTGATGGCATTCCAGAGCTCCTGCGCTGTGTGGCTTCGATTCCCCATGGAAATTAATTTCAGGACGGCCTGTTGACGTTTGGACACGGCTGTGCTCATATCGGTCGCAACAGGTAACCGTTCACGGGTCCATGTTGAGGTAGACCGTGACGGCTCCTGCAGCGATGATTCTGAGGAACTGGAGTAGGAGGAGGAGTCAATGTGTACAGACTTGATTCCTGCAATCCTTGGAGTTGGCAGAACACGTACACGCCACTCGCAAGATCAGTACCCGGCTCCACAACATTGACCCAATGGGCAGTGAGGGAAAGGTATCCTCCTTGGCCATGGGTGTTAGAACCCTCTTGTTAGGTTTTGTTTCAGTTTGCTGGTCACATGACCTTTTTTCCCTATTTAGTCTGGCTCCGCCCTTCTGGCTTTGCTTGACTTCATTGTATTATCTACTGTTAAGCTAGCCGGGTGCTTAGGTGCCTTACTCAGTCAGTTTTGCTTGATGTTAGGATCTCAAAGTATTTTGTTTTCTGTTTAATTATCCCTGCTACAATTTCTGTTAGGAGGTGTCCACCTTTTCTCCCAGTCCCTAGATCTTGTAGGGATTCCTCCCTCGCAACTATAGGTCTTCGTTCAGACTAGCTGAGGACTTTAGCGGGTCTGGTCGCAGGATCAGGTTCCCCGTTACAACGTAGGGATTCAGCTTAGTTCTATTGTAGGGACAGAATTCCCTTCTTTCCTTAGTGGTTGTAGCAGATCATAACAATGGGTACTGGTCCACGCATCGGTGGTCAGGTGGACCTTGCTACTGAGGGCGTTTAGTAGCGCATGTTTAATTTTTCCCTCAACATGCTTTTGCAGACCAGGGACGGCTTGCCTGCTGAAATGAAATCGGCTTGGCACATTGTATTGTGGGACTGACAATGATATTAAGTTACGGAAACTCTCTGTCTCCACCAGCCTGAATGACAGCATTTCAAGGGACAGGAGTTTTGCAATGCCAGCATTCAGAGCCTGTGCTCGTGGATGGTTTGCCGAGTATGGCCGTCTTTTATCCCATGCCTGTGCTACCGATGGCTGTTTTGTGGCCTGGGAGTGTGAGGATGACAGGGAACTTGCTGCTGTGTGTGGAATAACACTTTGTCTCTGGACAGCAGTGACCGAGGTTCTTCCATGGCGATCCTGTGAGGAAGCAGAACCAGCTGTGTGTGAGCTCGATGAAGAGGCTTCAACACAACCTGAAGATGTAGGTGCTGCTGTAGGTTGACCTACATCTCCAGTGTGTCTTTGTAACTCAACTACGTGCTTTGTCCGCATATGTTTCCACATATTAGTGGTATTGAGGTTACTGACACTTTTACCTATTTTTAATTTTTGATTACACAGCTTGCATTTGACATAGCAAATATCATCTGCAAGTGTGTCAAAAAAGGACCACGCAGTGCAAGTCCTGGGAGTGCAAGTTTTGACTTTTGGAAGACAACTGCTCCGAACAGGTGCCAAACTGGAGGCTACAGGCAACCGAGTCTGCAGCCTAACTCTCCCTCCTGTTTGTACCGTTGGGGCAATGTCTTCCTCTATCTTCCTTCTATCCCTAACCACTTCTCTAGGCCTCTCACAGCTTTCAACCAAAGTACTGGTTCTCAGCCACAAAGCTATCCACAGTGCAGCACCCCCCTACATCTCCTCCCTCATTTCTATCTATCGGCCTAACCGACTGCTGCGCTCTGCAAATGACTTTCGACTAACCTCTGCACTAATCCGTACCTCCCACTCCCGTCTCCAAGACTTCTCCGGCGCTGCGCCAATCCTCTGTAATGCTGTACCCCAAGAAATTAGGACTATCCACAATTTGCATGGTTTCAGGCGCTCCCTCAAAACACATTTGTTCAGAGCAGCCTATCACATTCACTAATCAAAGTCATTCTATGTATTCTGTGTAAGTGTGTGTGTGTTCTAGCCCATTCACTATCTCCATCCCTCAGTCCCTTAAGATGGCTGGAACATCATTGTAAATGCACCATTGTATATAAACACCTATACTTTGTATCTCCCCCACCTCATTGTAGATTGTAAGCTGTCACGAGCAGGGGCGACTTATTTTGCTTAAATTATTGTATTGTTAACATTGTTACTTATGACTTGTGTTCTGAAACTGCTAAACTGTAAAGCGCTGCGGAATATGATGGCGCTATATAAATTAATATATATATTATTATTATTAGTTTTCCTCTGAGCTGCTCCCACCACCTTCCTGTTCCTCACGCCATGTTGGGTCTTGGACCTCATCATCTCCACTATCCTCTTCCAACACCTGCTGCTGTTGGGTGGTCTGGCCAGCACCTGCTCAACAGAAACTGGCACCTGAGTCTCATCATCATCAGATGTGTTCTGCGGTGTGCTGACCATCGGCACTGTCTCACCCGCCTCTTCAGATTCAGAGAGACACAGCTGTTGCGCATCACTGCATACTCCCTCTTCTTCACATTCCAGAATGCTGCTTGGCTGGGCCCCTGTTTGCAAGCCAACAGATTCTCAGAACAGAAGCAGACACTCAGCTGGCTCCTGTACAGAACTCTGTGACTGCCTGGGCAATTTGGCAGGCGGTGAAGAGACAGATGGTTGCTCAACAGTGCTGTGGTCCTGAGAGGAGGTGGAAGCAATTGAAGTCGATGCATTGGCTGACATCCAACCAACAACGGCTTCAATTTGTTCTTCCCGCAGCAGGGGGGTACGCCGACCTCCTACAAAAGTGCGCATAAAGGAACGCTCACGGGGAAAACTGGTGGATGCTGTGTCACTGGGGGCGGCAGCAGCCACAGAATCCCAACGTCCTCTCCCTGCTGAAACTCCATGGCCACGACCACGTGCCTTACTCCCTGCCTTCTTCATCTTGGTAGATTGATAAAGAAAGTCTGAAAAGTTATAAGGCCTAAGTGTGGTTATTCCGCAGAGACTGCAGTGAACACTGCACACAACTGTTCACTACCCAACAAGTCACAGCAGGAAGGCAGTCTGTGCGTCCAAACAAAGGCGTAAGCATACATGCACGTACCCTGTTTATGAAGCTATATAAAAAAAATTATGTAGTAGTGACGCACACTTTATTGAGGTACAGTATTACATGGCCATTCACCATCTGTGGCTATGCAGTCTCATCTATATATACCTTATCTATCCGTTGTCATGCTTGCAAGTCCACAGTCAGGCATAAATAGCAATTTGCACTATGCACTTTTTAAAGGTTATGTTTGTTAATAAAAATGATTATTGGCACATATTATGAGTATTACATGATGGAAATTGTATAATTTTTATAAACTGTTTAGTGACATTATTCAGCAAATGTAACATTTTATTAATGTCACAGATAACTTGTAATGCTGATGATGTTTTGAAGTCAGACATTCATTGTCTATACAATAAAAATGGTGTACATACTGTTACTTATCCATCATTAATGGATTCAGATATGTACTTGTATGCTTTTATGTACAACCGTATAGCAGATTACTTAACTAATTTATTTTGTGGTTTGCATTGCTGTTAAACATGTTAATGTATGTGTTTATGTTTGTCAATTCTTTATTTATCTCGATATTTTTTTAACTGAAATCATCATCTTATGGTAGTAAAGCTTATCTTTCTCTTGTTTGGAGTATAGACATTTAAAATTGACACGTAACAAGGAAATACTTGATCTACTATTTAAACATCCTCCTTGACCCTGGGCTCCAACACCGCCAGTTGTTGCCTAGAAGTGCTGTTAGCACAGTCAACACTTGCTCCTGTGTTACTGGGGTTCAGTAACACCAGCTGTTCCCCTGCTGTGCGTACGTCAAAAAGTCCTGCTGCCTCCACCCTGTCCTCCTCTCATCCCTGGGCTCCAACACCGCCAGTTGTTGCCTGGAAGTGCTGTTAGCACAGTCAACACTTGCTCCTGTGTTACTGGGATTCAGTAATGTCAGCTGTTCCCTGCTGTGTGTACGGCAAAAAGTCCTGCTGCCTCCACCCTGTTCTCTTCTCATCCCTGGGCTCCAACACCGCCAGTTGTTGCTCGGAAGTACTTGGCACGGGTACTGACTCCTGCCCAGCCTGGTTACAGCACGACAGCTGTTTCCTGGCAGTGTCAACGTCAATTAGCCTCCAATAAGTTGTCCTGTCGTGTTGCATTCTGGTTAGCCGACTATATGGTGCCTGCAGTTTTGGTCATTCCTATGTGTGCTGTGGGATATGTAAATAAAGGCTGTTTCCATTGTGACAATAGGACAAGCACCCACTGTAGGACTGTGTGATTGGTAACTGCGGACGGCTTGCGGCCTGTCAACTTACATTTTCATGGGTGCCTTATGGTACACGTCCGGGTTCCAGTACCGTCAACTGGTTCTCCACAGTGCCTTTGGCCTAGGTGCCTCCATCTCGGTATCCGAGTTCCAGCAACGTCTGCTGGTCCTTGGTAGTGCTTTGGAGCACAGGTACCTCCTGCTTAGTAACCGTGTCCCAGTAACGTCAGCTGGTCCTCGGTTGTGCCATTGGCTCTTTTCCTTCTGCTGCCCCTCCGGGTTCCAGCACAGTCAGCTGGTCCTCGTTACTTGCATTGGCTCTTGTACCTTCTGCTACCCGTCCGGGTTCCAGTACCGTCAACTGGTTCTCTGCAGTGCCTTTGGCCTAGGTGCCTCCATCTCGGTATCCGAGTTCCAGCAACGTCTGCTGGTCCTTGGTAGTGCTTTGGAGCACAGGTACCTCCTGCTTAGTAACCGTGTCCCAGTAACGTCAGCTGGTCCTCGGTTGTGCCATTGGCTCTTTTCCTTCTTCTGCCCCTCCGGGTTCCAGTAACGTCAGCTGGTTCTCGGAAGTTAGTCAGCCTTCTTGTACCTTCAGCTACATTTACAAATTGAAGATTTTTTAAATGTTTTTTTGGGTAATCACTCTGGATCTCCAACAATGAAGACGACGACAATGATGACCACCCCGAAGAAGATGACGACCACAAGGACGACGAGCATCAAGCCAACCAGCCTGAACACCATCACAAAGAAGAAATAAAAGATTACCCAGAAGAACATCACCAACAGGACAAAGAAAGTTAAGACAAACTACAAGATACAGAAAAAGAGACAGAAGAACAATAAGCAGAAGATCAAAAAGCAGAAGAACATGAAGTATAAGACCAAAATGAAGAGCAAAATATATGCTCTAAATTATAAGCAGAAGAAGACTAAGCAGTGTATGGGGGTGAGTCCGTTCCTCCTCGTGGTGCCCCTGGAAAATGCCTGCTGCTGCAGGCTAAACTGAACACGGACAAATACTGTTGTAATTTAAATCTTTTGTGACAGCAAGAACGGAAGGAAGAAAAATTCATACTTTTACAGATTACAAGTACAGGAATCTCTGTCACAAATAAGAATATGATGAAGAAGATGAAGATGAAGTAGAATATGAAGAAGAATAATAGTTTAATAAGAACAATATGAGTAATGTTACAAAAAGATGAATAGCAAGAAGTTTAAGAAGATAAAGAAGGTGAAGATGAAGAATAATTTGATGAAAAAGATGATGCTGCTGACGATTATGAAGGAGAAAGTGTGTCAAAAGTTAAAAAGGTGAAGAGCATGGAAGTTGCAAAATATACATATTTGCCAAAATAGAAAAAACGTTAACAACATTGTCAATTTCTTCGTCAATCCGAACATCTTTAAAAAAAATATATATTAATGCTATTCCATTTGATTGGGTTAAACATCTATGCCTTTAATGTCTACTCAACCTCCCCCAATACATTCTACATTACTCTTTGTTGTTTTCCTTCATGTACAATTAACCAACAAGGCAAAAATGGTTTTTTTTAATTCCGATATTTTGTTCCCATAGACTTACATTGGATTTCCGGTATCGGTATCGGGTATCGCGATATTTTTTGGGTATCGGCGATACCATTCCGATTCCGATACTTTTGGATATCGGAAAGTATCGCTCAACTCTACTCTTGAGAAATTGATGCCACTTTAGTGGTATGTGGTATGTGGCAATAATAGTTAGAATTGTTTGGACTCCAAGTTGGGTCTCCTTCCTATGTGTTGCCTCTAGCAGTTGAGCTCCCAGACCGGCATGTCTGCACTTACTTTCAGTCAACTACCTGTGTTACTATTTTGGTCTAGCAAGCTGATATTTGTGCCACCTAAGTGAGACTGAGCAATAAACCAGTTTGAGCTGTTGCATGAGGCATCAGGTTTCCCAGTACAGCAGGCTTACACTGGTCCCTCACCTCTTCATCTTAATTGAAACTTCATCTCAGAGCTCCAAATGCTGGCCCAGACCCTGCTACCTCATGCATGGCTCATGGCTGACTTCTGCTGTACTATTCAAGCATTTCTACTATGGGTAAATTAATCAGTCAACTGCCTGTGTATTTAACCTTAAATTATTATAACTTTTGTTATTCATCAAGCTGATATTTGTGCCTCCTGAGTGTGGCTGAGCAAAAAACGGAGTTTAAGATGTAGCATGAGGTATCAGGGGTCCCAGCAAAGAAAGCTTACACTGGTCTCTCACCCACCTCATCTTACTTTAAACTTAAATAAAAAATATAAATGCTGGCTCAGACCCTGATACCTCATGCTTGGCACATGGCTGACTGCTGCAGTGCCATTATAAAATTTCTACTGTTCGTGAATTGATCAGTCAACTACCTGTGTTAATATCCTTAAATTTTTATAACGTTTGTGGTTTATCAAGCTGATATTTGGACCACCTAAGTGTGGCTGAGCAAAAAAGGAGTTAGAGATGTTACATGGGGTATTAGGGTTCCCAGCAAAGAAGGCTTACACTGGTCTCTCAACCACCTCATCTTAATTTAATCTTAAAATAAAAACTATAAACACTGGCTCAGACTCTTGTACCATATGCATGGCACACGGCTGACTGCTGTTGTGCCATTATCAAATTTCTACTGTGGATAGAAATAATTTGACTTCAAGTTGGGTCTCCTTGATGTATGTTTACTGAATTTGGCAGGCCTATCAGAGCACCAGGCCTACACCTGTCTCTCATTCACCTGTTACTGATTAATTGTTTCAGCTAGAAATGCTGGTCCAAGCCCTGTCACATGCATCCATGCTGCACAAATACAATTTTTTGTTCTTTCGGTCAATTGATGCCAGTCTTTCTGGTGTCTGCTCCTAATTTCAGCTATTTGTAAAGCTATTTGTCCCCCCTTAAGGTAATGTCTGTGCATTTGGTTTTGCATCATATTGAATTCAACGGCATTCAAGTATATTCGGAGAACTGGTCGATGAACATGTTTGGCAAACATTGGGACGTACACCAAACTAAATTGAACTGAACCTTGAACGGTTCACTCATCTCTATTTATTAATCAACATGATTCAAACTTCTTCATCAGGACAAACCACAATGATCGCGATCACTGTGGTTTGTCCTGATGAAGAATTTTAAGACTTTGAAAATAGTTGACTAATAAATTGCAAATTTGGATTTATGCTCCACATCCTCATCATCTTTCAGCTGACACGCAGTTTGAACCCATTTGATTCCGTTTCTTCACGTTTTCCAATACTGTGGGTCTACAGCAGCCAAAGTATTTTCAGGGGTTGTGATGACACAAACTGATCAGGTGAGCACAATTGTCCACATTTATATGACTTTAAACCTGGGTAAGAACCTGTTGCTATTTTTACTCTTCCAGTTTTTCTACTTTATAAAGTCTTGAAAAGAGACAACTATGGGGGGCATTAACCCCTTTCTAACATCAGACGAATAATAATACGTCCATGTGACCTTGGCCTATTTGACCAGGGACAGATTATTACATCCGTGGGATTGCTCGTGCACATGGGGGGTGTTCAGGCGATCGCCTCCGAGTATCAGCTGATTCTGACAGTTAACACCTGGCACTAAGTGCCAGGAGTGGTCATAGTGCTCCCAGCATTTTAACTCCTAAAATGCCGAGATCAAACGAGATCGCAGCACTCTGGTAGCCGGCAGAGGGCTGACAGCCACTCTGCCTTTGGATCGGAGACCCCACAGTGTGACATGGGGTTCCAATCTTTGCCATGGTGACCCAAATCCAGGTCACCAGACCTAAAAAACTTGCTGATCATGCCCATTGCATGATGTGCAAGTTTGTCTGTCAGTGCAGAGCTGACAGTTTCTACACATGGGAATGCTTCTGCATCTTCATGCTGTAGAAACGATCATCCTGCAAAAAAATCATTGTCCCAGAGTGGGACAAAGTAAAAAAGTTTAAAAAATCTAAAGATATTGTATCTCTAAATAAATATTTGAATGAAAAAAAATAATGAAAACAAATATATAAACAATAGATGTACATATATTTGGTATCAGCACATCCGCCTCCCTTTAGTGAACAACATAAAAAATAAAATAAAAGGCAAAACAACAATAATTTATCATCATACTGCCAAAGAAAAGGTGGAATACGTGATCAAAAAGATGAATATAAATAAATATATCACAGAAAACATCATCTTGTTCTGCAAAAAACAAGATGCTATACACCTCCATCAGCAGAAAAATAAGTTATAGCTCTCTGAACAAAGTGATGCAAAAATAATTATTTTTCTTTAAAATAGTTATTATTGTATAAAAGCGCCAAAACATAAAAAACTATATAAATGAGGTATCGCTGTAATCGCACTGACCCAAAGAATAAAAAACGCCTGATCTTTTTTACCACACACGGAATGGCAAAACCCCCCACTCCCAAAAAAATAAATGAATTGCTGGTTTTTGTTTATTTTGCCTCCTGAAAATTGAAATAGATAGCGATCAAAAAATGTAATGTGCCTGAAAATAGTACCAATAGAAACATCAACTCATCCTGCAAGAAATAAGACCTCACATGACTCTGTGGGTCAACATATGAAAAAATTATAACTGTCAAAATGTGGTGATGCAAAAACTATTTTTTGCAATTAAAAGTGTCTTTTAGTGTGTGACAGCTGCCAAACATAAAAACCCAATATAAATTTGGTATTGTTGTAATCTCACTGCCTGGAAGAATAAAGTCGCCTAATCACTTTTACCACATAATGAACAGCATAAAAAATAAATAAAACCAATTCTGCACATGCTGTTGCTTTTTTCATTCTGCCTCCCAAACATCGCATTAAGGCTCAGTGCACATTTATCCTGCACTCTATGCTGAGCACTTACACCGAGGTTTCCGTGTAAATCCCAGAAATATTTGAATCAGACAGAAGATTTCCTATAATGAGGCAGATGGAGGCACTGTGGACACTGGCGGTGTCCGTCTTTTTTGTATTGCATTAAAATACCATGGGCCACAGTTTTTTGCACTTCTGAAAAAGAAGGACACCTCTGAACAGAGGCCAGACGGAGTCTAGAGTAACTCTCCTGACTCATTATAGTGAATAGATCTCTCGGGGGCTTTCATTTTAATCATGTCCCTCAGAGATTTATATGGATACCCCAAAGTAAGTGCTCAGCGTAGAGCGCCAGATAAATGTGATCCCAAATATTGTGTAAATGTTCCTAAAAAAGCTTCAACTCAATCTACAAAAAAAGCAAGTCCTTACTTGGGTCTGTCATCTGTTAATGGTTTAAATACAAAAGTTCTGGAAAAGCAAAATGGTTTCTTCCTCGCCAATAGAAATTCAGTAAATTCTACACACCCAAATCCAAATGCCCTCTCCCTTCTGAGCCCCACTGTGTACCTAAACCACATATTCCATCAACGTTTGGCATTTCAGAAGTGATGAGAGCCCGCCTAACTTACGTGTGCATGTCTCCAGAAGCATGGGTTTTGTATAACATAACGGTGACTGAAACATGCTTGTGACTGCAACTTACTGGTCACTACAGCGTACTGTTCATGAAAGCGTACTGGTCACTACAACGGCAGTTTGCAATTTTCACTCAGCAACTTTCATTGCTACTGGTTTCTGGAAATTACCGATGGAGTCAATATCGTCACTACACCTGTAGATAAATTCCCCAAGGAGTATAATTTCCAAGATGGGGTCACTTGAGAGAGGAATCTGCTCTTCTAGCAATTACGAGCTCTGTATATGGAGTCCTCAAACTGTTCTAGGAAAATGTGCAGTCCAGGAGGCAAATAAAGCTCTATTCTTCCTGAGTCTCTCCGTATGGCTAATTAGTACTGTATTGCCACACTCAGTAGAGATTGTGTGACACACCCATGGTGTCACATTCTCCCCCCCTCAGTTGAACTAGATATAATTTTATTGTATTATGTGTGACAATTACTGTATATACTCATGTATAAGCCGACCCGTGTATAAGCCGACCCCCCTAATTTTGCCACAAAAAACTGGGAAAACTTATTGACTCGCGTATTAGCCTAGGGTAAAAAATGATTATGCCCCCATATGCTCCATAGATTAGGCCCCCATAAACTGCACAGATTATGCCCCGTATGCTCCACAGATTATACCCCATATGCTCCAGATTATGTCCATATGCTCCCCTGATAATGCCCCCATATGCTCCAGATTATGCCCCATATGCTCCAGATTATGCCCCATATGCTGCAGATTATGCCCCATATGCTGCAGATTATTCCCCCATATGCTCCAGATTAGGCCCCCATATGTTCCACAGATTATGCCCCATATGCTCCAGATTATTCCCCATATGCTGCAGATTATGCCCCATATGCTGCAGATTATGCCCCATATACTGCAGATTATGCCCCATATGCTCCAGATTATGCCCCATATGCTCCAGATTATGCCCCATATGCTGCAGATTATGCCCCATAGTATATACGTCCCTTATGCTGCTGCAAAAAAAAAATGACATACTTACCTCTCGTTGCTGGGGGCCAGGTGCCGGTGTCCTGAGCAGGAGGTGACACCGGCGCACTATGGGGGACAGGTGCCGGTGTCACCACTCGCTCAGGACCCCGGCACCTGAGATATTTACCGATCCCCGGTCCACCGCTGCGCGCTGGTCCTCCTTCCGTGTCCTCGACAGTGAATGATCAGGCAGAGGGCGCGGCGCTCACTAATGACGTCATCGCGCCCTCTGCCTGATCATAACAGCAAGAGGACACGAGGACACAGAGGAGAGCAGCAGTGGCATGGGGACAGGTAATATTTGCTATACTCACCCCTCCGCCAGCACGGTCTCTGCAGCCTCTCCTCTTCTGTGATCTCCGGCAGCTCTTCCTACAGCGGTCACGTGAGACCGCTCATTAAAGTCATGAATATGTGCATATTCATGACTTTAGAGAGCGGTACTACGCGACCGCTGCAGGAAGGAGCTGGAGATCTTGGGAGAAGCAGGGGGGCTGCAGAGACAGCGCCGGCGGAGGGGTGAGTATGATCCGACACCCCCGCTCCCCCTCACCCGCCAACCCCCGTATATGGCCCGCGTATAAGCCGAGAGGGGGACTTTCAGCCCTAAAAATTGGGCTGAAAATCTCGGCTTATACACGAGTATATACGGTAGTTATTTATATTTTATTGTCAATTTTAGACTTATTTTTTATTTATTGCTGTAGATTTATTTCATTCCATCTTTCCACTTGGACTTTATCATTCTGGAAAACTCATGATTTCATTTGACTACAATAATGGGAAAACAAACCAAACATTTATGGTTCATATAAGAAGGAGAAAAAACTTAAAGTATAAAAAGTTGCCCTGTGATGAAGTCCGGCGGTTGTGTATGTTTTGTAATAATTGAATAAATGAAGGGTCTAAGTGTCATTTGGTCAAAGTGTTCTGCACATGAATCCAACATCAATTGCTCCTTAATCCAGGTTCATGCACTAATTCCCACCAATTAAACATTTCTTACTGAAAACATCTTTTGTTCATCTTCCTAAATTATCTTATGGTAACTTTTCACATTGTATCTCCTTTGGCGCTTAGAGAGTGTTTGGATACATCCAGGTCAGGAAACTTGTGACTTTATATCTGCTCATTTCATCCTTATGTGTTTATTTTAGTTGATTTAACCCCTCAGTGACCATCCTAAAAAAATTATACAGTATATTTCACATTCCAAGAGACTTTTTTAAAATTCTCATATAAAGATTTTTTTGGAGGGAGGATGAGTTATAATGTTTATCAATTTGTAAAATATTGTATAATTTAGGTAAAATTTTAGTGAAAATAAAATTATGTTATAATTGAGCAATTATAAAACTCTTGCTTTACAACATAATTTGTTTTTGTTTAACAAATTCCAAAAAGATAAAATATCTTGTATTTCCTTAAATATAGCTGGATGAGGACTTGCTATCTTATAGAGAAGTTATAGTTTTTCTTTAATAACAATTTGGGGTAAATTTTCTTTACAATTCTGTGTTGAATCCTGTTTAACTATAAAAATTATATATTGCAGTACTTTTGCAATATGGATTAGGTCTTCATCAGCCATGGAAACAACAGAAGAGCCAATCTGTTAGACATGCTTTTAGTTAGCTTCAAATTTACAAAAATTTTTATTCCCTATCATTCTAATTTTTTCACTTCATGTGAACTCAGCAAAGTGTCAGTCAGGTTTCATCTATATTGCTGAATGTAATAAGCAAAATTGTTAAAAAACTAAATAAATACCTCACAGCATTATCTGTCCTGTCACGACAGCCCTCGGTCTGTGGATCTCTGTCTCTTCTCATTTTTATCAACAATCTTACCTTGGTTCATGACTTCTGCAATTGAGTAGTGCCCAGATGCCGTGGCATGAAATATGACATGATGACATCATTTGGAAAAAAACGATATAGCACAATAGGGTTTTATCTCAATAACAAGAGAAATCTGTTATATTACGGTAGCTGAGGAGTGCAGGTAAAAAAGGCAATACACCAGAGCAGTTGGAATCTATGAGATTGCAGTACCCTGACTAACCACCGCAACTAGAGGCAGCCGTGGAGCGTTCCTACATGGTCCTAGACGCCTCGTCACAGCCTGAGAAACTAACTACACCTAAAGATAGAAATAGGAAAGCTATCTGCCCCGGAGCAGAACCCCAAAGATAATAGAAAGCCCCCAAACATGTAATGGCGGTTAGACAAGAGGAAATACTGACACAGAAAGAAAATAGTATGAGCAAACGCTGGGGCCCAAACTATCTAAATAGAAAAGGATAGGAAGGGTACTTACTGCAATCTCAGAAAACCCTGAAAAAACACCAACTCTACTAATTTCAAATCACCTGAGATCACACGACCTCTACCACCTAAATTAGTTCTCTGGTGTAACAAAAACAGCAGCCACTGAAAAAACTGGAAAAAGCAAAAGTACAAAACACAGTGGCTGGACTAAACTGAGAGGGCAAAAGCCCCCGGAGGGGACCCTGAAGGCCCCCACAGAAGTGCAGGACAAAATGCAAAAATATAGCAAAAACACAAAATAAGAAATTGTCTTATCTGATAGCAGGAGATGCAGACACGACACAGCAGGCTACAAGGGAAACTGGAAAGAAGGATTCAGACCAGAACAATTGATCACCGGCAACCCTGATGGGAAAATGACTCCCTTATAAAAGACCAATCAGTAACACCTGATTCCCAGTCCTCACAATCCTCACTAGTACCGCTTGTAACCACCAGAGGGAGCCTCTGCTCAGAACTCATCTCAAACCCATTCACAACAGTACCCCCCCCTTGAGGAGGGGTCACCGAACCCTCATTTGAGCAACCAGGTCGGTCAGGATGAGTTCTATGATACGCACAGATAAGTCTCCTAGCATGGATGTCCGAAGCAAACACCCAAGAATTGTCTTCCTGACCATAACCTCTCCATTTAACCAAATACTGGAGTCTTCGTCTAGAAAAACGAGAATCCAATATTTTCTCAACCACATACTCCAGATTGCCCTCAACCAAAACAGGGTCAGGAGGCACAGCAGCAGGAACCACTGACTCAACAAACCTCTTCAACAAGGACTTGTGGAACACGTTATGGATCTTAAATGTCCCTGGAAGAAGCAAACGAAAAGAAACAGGATTAATAATCTCCATGATCTTATAAGGTCCAATGAACCTAGGTTTAAATTTAGGAGATGCTACTCTCATAGGAATATTCTTTGAGGACAACCAGACCAAGTCCCCCACTTTAAACCGAGGACCATCAGTCCTATGCCGGTTAGCAAACCGCTGGGCCTTCTCCTGAGAGAGGGACAACCTCTCCACTACCTGGTCCCAAATCTGCTGCATACGCTCAACAACAGAGTCAACACCTGGACAGACAGAAGCCTCCGTCTGTCCTGAAGAAAATCGAGGGTGAAACCCAGAATTACAGAAAAACGGAGACATCAAAGTGGCAGAGCTAGCCCTATTATTAAGAGCAAACTCAGCCAAAGGCAAAAAAGAGACCCAGTCATCCTGATCAGCAGACACAAAGCATCTTAGATAAGTCTCCAATGTCTGGTTTGTTCTCTCAGTTTGACCATTGGTCTGAGGATGAAATGCCGAGGAGAAAGACAACTGAACACCCAGTTTAGAACAAAAAGTCCTCCAAAATCTGGAAACAAACTGGACTCCTCTGTCAGACACAATGTTCTCAGGAATGCCGTGTAAACGAACCACGTGCTGAAGGAACAATGGCACCAATTCAGAGGAGGAAGGCAACTTAGGTAATGGCACAAGATGTATCATTTTGGAAAACCTATCACAAATTACCCAGATGGTGGTCATTCTCTGAGAAACAGGAAGGTCGGAAATGAAATCCATAGAGATATGGGTCCATGGTCTCTTGGGCACAGGCAATGGCATCAACAAACCACTAGAGCGAGAGCAAGGCTTGGAGCGAGAGCAAGTCCCGCAGGACTGCACAAATTCCCTGACATCACGAGACAAGGTAGGCCACCAAAAGGACCGACTAACCAAGTCTCTGGTACCAAAAATTCCGGGATGCCCAGCCAATGCGGAACAATGAATCTCAGACATCACACTCTTTTTCCATTGGTCCGGGACAAACAATTTTCCAACAGGGCAGCGCTCGGGCCTATCCTCCTGAACCCCTCCAGAGCAAGTCTCAAATTGGGCGAGATGGCGGAAAGAACTACACCCTCCTTCAAATAACAGAGGGATCAGATAGCTCAGAAGAGTCCGCAAGGAAACTCCTCGAGAGGGCATCCGCCTTAACATTCTTAGTGCCAGGAAGAAAGGAAACCACAAAATTAAAACGTGTGAAAAACAAGGCCCACCTGGCCTGTCTAGGATTGAGTCGCTTGGCAGATTCCAGATAGACCAGATTCTTATGGTCCGTAAGGACCACCACCTGATGTTTGGCTCCCTCCAGCCAATGTCTCCACTCTTCAAAAGCCCACTTCATGGCCAATAACTCCCGATTACCCACGTCATAATTACGTTCAGTAGGAGAAAATTTTCGAGAGAAAAAGGCACAAGGGTTACTTTTAGAGGTCTCTGGATCTTTTTGGGACAAAACGGCACCTGCCCCAATTTCAGAGGCATCAACCTCCACCTGAAATGGCAGAGAAACATCAGGCTGCCGTAGAACAGGAGCAGAAGTGAATCTCTGCTTAAGTTCCTGAAACGCAGAGACTGCCTCAGGAGGCCAATTCACCACATCAGAACCCTTTCTGGTCAAATCAGTTAATGGTTTAACAATAACCGAGAAATTACCAATAAATTTACGATAAAAATTGGCAAAACCCAAAAATCTCTGAAGAGCCTTTAATGAAGTAGGTTGGACCCAATCACAGATGGCCTGAACCTTGACCGGGTCCATTTCAATAACAGATGGGGACAAAATGAATCCCAGAAATGAGATCTTCTGTACGCCAAAAAGACACTTTGATCCCTTCACATACAGAGCATTCTCTCTCAAAATCTGGAATACAGTTCGAACATGTTTCACATGAGAGTCCCAGTCATTAGAAAAAATCAAGATATCATCCAAATAAACAATCAGAAACTTGTCCACAAAATCCCTGAAAATGTCATTCATGAAGGACTGGAAGACGGAAGGAGCATTAGTGAGCCCAAAGGGCATCACAAGGTACTCAAAATGCCCTTCAGGGGTGTTAAATGCCATCTTCCATTCATCCCCGTGCTTAATGCGAATAAGGTTATACGCCCCCCTGAGGTCAAGCTTGGTAAACCAAGTAGCGTTTTTCACCCTGGAAAACAGGTCAGAAATCAAGGGTAACGGGTATTGATATTTCACAGTAATATTGTTCAAGAGACGATAATCAATACACGGCCTTAATGAACCATCTTTTTTGGCCACAAAGAAAAAACCGCACCTAAGGGTGAAGAGGATGGTCTGATATGACCCTTCTCCAATGATTCCTTGATATAAGACCGCATAGCGTCATGTTCAGGTACAGACAAGTTAAAAAGGCGACCTTTAGGGAATTTACTACCTGGCACTAATTCAATAGCGCAGTCATAGCTCCTATGGGGAGGCAAGGATGCAGATTTACTTTCGCTAAGCACATCAGAAAAATCAAACAAAAAGTCAGGAACATCCTCAGCCTGGGGGAGGCAGAAAAAACAGGAGTGTTGGTATTAACACATTGGCAGCCCCAACTGGTTACAGACACAGATTTCCAATCCAAAACAGGATTATGAGACTGTAACCAAGGGAAACCCAGCACTATAATGTCATGCAGATTATATAGAACCAAAAATTTGCAGCACTCCTGGTGATCAGGTTCAACCCTCATTATCACCTGAGTAGAAAACTGGGGTTTATTCTCAGCCAAAGGGGTAGAATCGATCCCAGTAAAGGAATAGACTTCTGTAGGGGTATCAAGGGAAACCCACAACGTTTAGCAAAATCATAATCCATCAGGTTAATAGCTGCTCCAGAATCAACGAAAGCCTGAGCAGAAAATGAGGACAGAGAGCATATCAGAGTGACAGTTAATAAAAACTTAGTCTGAACACTACCCAAGACAACTGAGCGTGCAAAACGTCTTCCCCGCTTAGGGCAGACTGAAATAGCATGAGAGGCATCACCACAGTAGAAACATAACCCATTGCGCTTCGAAACTCATGACACTGTGCCCCAGACACCACTCTATCACACTGCATGGGCTCAGCAGCTGGCTCACAAGGCAACACCACTCCACGCATACTTCTCCGCTCATGCAAACGTCTGTCAATTTGAATCGCTAATGACATAGAATCATTGAGACCAGAGGGGACAGGGAATCCCACCATAACATCCTTTACATTATCCGACAGACCCTTCCGGAAAAGGGCCGCCAAAGCGTCATCATTCCATTTGGTCAGGACTGCCCACCTACGGAATCTCTGACAGTATAACTCAGCGTCATCAAGCCCCTGATTTAATGCCAACAAGGCTTTTTCAGCTTGATCAGTGACATTAGGCTCATCGTACAATAACCCCAAAGCCTGAAAAAATGCATCAACATCACTCAAAACAGGATCCCCAGGTATCAGGGAAAAAGCCCAATCCTGAGGATCGCCGCGCAGGAGAGAGATGATAATTTGAACCTGCTGCGCTGCGTTTCCTGAGGACTTAGATTTTAAGGCAAGAAACAATTTACAATTATTTTTGAAATTCTGAAACTTAGCTCGATCCCCTAAAACCAAATCTGGCATGGGGATCCTAGGTTCCACAACAGGCAACCTAGCAAGATATGCAGCAATACTCCGAACCTCAGTGGCAAGCTGATCCACACGGCCAGACAACTGTGCAAACTCCATTGGGAGAAAAGATCCTCCCCAGCACCCAGAGATACAGAGGGAAAAAAAAAAAAAAAAAAAAATGCAACAAACAAAAAAATATCTCTGACAACTTTTCTTCCTTCAAAATATTTTTTCCCTTCTGTGAGTACCATACAATTTTTCTGGCCGGTGATACTGTTATATTACGGTAGCTGAGGAGTGCAGGTAAAAAAGGAAATACACCAGAGCAGTTGGAATCTGTGAGATTGCAGTACCCTGACTAACCACCGCAACTAGAGGCAGCCGTGGAGCGTTCCTACGTTGGTCCTAGACGCCTCGTCACAGCCTGAGAAACTAACTACACCTAAAGATAGAAATAGGAAAGCTATCTGCCCCGGAGCAGAACCCCAAAGATAATAGAAAGCCCCCAAACATGTAATGGCGGTTAGACAAGAGGAAATACTGACACAGAAAGAAAATAGTATGAGCAAACGCTGGGGCCCAAACTATCTAAATAGAAAAGGATAGAAAGGGTACTTACTGCAATCTCAGAAAACCCTGAAAAAACACCAACTCTACTAATTTCAAAATCACCTGAGATCACACGACCTCTACCACCTAAATTAGTTCTCTGGTGTAACAAAAACAGCAGCCACTGAAAAAACTGGAAAAAGCAAAAGTACAAAACACAGTGGCTGGACTAAACTGAGAGGGCAAAAGCCCCCGGAGGGGACCCTGAAGGCCCCCACAGAAGTGCAGGACAAAATGCAAAAATATAGCAAAAACACAAAATAAGAAATTGTCTTATCTGATAGCAGGAGATGCAGACACGACACAGCAGGCTACAAGGGAAACTGGAAAGAAGGATTCAGACCAGAACAATTGATCACCGGCAACCCTGATGGGAAAATGACTCCCTTATAAAAGACCAATCAGTAACACCTGATTCCCAGTCCTCACAATCCTCACTAGTACCGCTTGTAACCACCAGAGGGAGCCTCTGCTCAGAACTCATCTCAAACCCATTCACAACAGAAATCAGTAGTTAGGAATTTGCTCAACTGGCAAAGTTGTGTGACCACAACAATATGATAGCGAATGGTGTTGGCTGTTACAGATCTGCAAGATGATCCAGAATAAATGAACAAGGAAAAGGGTTTATTTCTGCACTGCCAAAAAGATCAATGTTGAGACCGGACAAATACTTCTCCTTCAGGACGACTTCTTCTTTCACAATATCCACTCTCATTATTGAACTTCTTGGCAACTCTGAAAAAAATACTATTCCTTATTTATTTATCCTGGATCATGACATCATGACATACATTGTCAAAAGCCTCGTCAGCACCTTAGGAGGAAACACGTTGTAATGTTGTGACATCATGACGTGTATTGACATTAAGACATTGTGACATGTGAGACATACTCACTGCCAGAAACTCATGGACGTAAATACGATACGATACACTTTATTGATCCCGAGGGAAATTATGGTATCCCAGCAGCGTTACAACAGCATTACAAACAAACATTACAAACAGCGTTTCCATAGAATAATTACTAGACACAGATCTTGCATATGACTAACCACAATATGTAACAAACAAAGGTACGCAAATCTCTGATCATTTCCATTAGTGCGCCAGTCCAAGGTCATAGCCATCTTTCACCCTTAGTGAATTGTTATACATCCCCATAGCGGTAGGCACAAACAATTTTCTGAATTTCTCCTTCTTGCACCTTGGAAGGATTAGATGGCTGCTGAATGTGCTCTTCTGCTTCAAGAACAGCTCATATAGTGAGTGTGTACTACTGTACATTATAGCCCTGCACTTCTTTTGAATCCTATTCTCCACTACTTCCTCAAAAGAGTCAAGATGGAGGCCAACAGCTGCACTTGCCTTCTTGATAAGTTTGTTGAGCTTATTAGCGTCAGCTACTTGCTCACTACTGCCCCAGCAAATGATAGCAAAAAAGATGGCGCTTGCTACAACGGACTGGTAGAACATTTCCAGCATTTTGCTGCACACATTGAATGACCTGAGCTTCCGCAAAAGTACAGTCTGCTCATTCCTTCTTGTTAACCTTCTCTGTATGACACCTCCAATCAAGTTTACTGTCAAGGTGAACCCCCAAATATTTGTAGCTTTCAACCATCTCCACTCCTGGCCAGCAATAGTGATCTGTAAGTAATCATCCTTTTTCCTTCTCATCACCATCTCCTTGGTTTTCTTCACATTTAGTTCTAGACAGTTAGTCTGACACCAATCCACAAAGTCAGAAACCACCCTTCTATATTCCTCCTCCCCCGGCACCCCACAATGTCCCCTACAATCACGGAGTCATCTGAGAATTTTTGCAGGTGACAGAAGTCGGATTTATACTGAAAGTCAGCTGTATACAATGTGAAGAGGAAGGACAACAGCACTGTACCCTGAGGGGCTCCAACACTGCTCCGTACACTGCCAGATATCACCTCCCCAATCCTTACAAACTGCGGCCTGTCTGTCAGGTAGTCACTTATCCAGTTCACCATCCCCTCATCTACCGCCATATCAGTCAACTTATTACGTAGTAAGAGCGGCTGTAGGCTGGAGTAGAGACAACTAGACAGCCCTGAGCTACTTGGCTAGTATTAATGTTACTTTTTAGTTGGCATCTCCTGTTTAGGCTTAAAGGGAATCTCTCACCTCATTTTTTGGATATAAGCTGCAGCCACCGCCATCAGGGGCTTATCTACAGCATTCTGGAATGCTGTAGATAAGCCCCCGATGTCACTGAAAGATAAGAAAAGCGAGTTATATTATACTCACCCGGGGGCGGTCCGGTCCAATGGGTGACGCAGGTCCGGGTACAGCGCCTCCCATTTTCTAGTGATGACGTAGTGATGACGCCATATCAGTAGTGTTGAGCGATACGATACTGCAAATATCGGGTATCGGCCGATATTAGCTGTATCGGGCTTTCGATTCCGAGTACCGATATTTTCGTCATATCGGATACCGGAATCGGATTTGTCACTGTCACTGTCAGTGTCCGTCGGTCGGGTCTGTGAGTGTCCGTCGGTCGGGTCTGTCAGGAGTCAGCGGCACTTACCTGGCAGAAGATCTCCGGCGGTCACGGGCTGGACTGCTTCATGGCCGCTATCATCTTTCCCCGGCGGTCACATGCAGTTTCTCGCGATAACTGCAGTGACTGCTGGGTAATCCCGGCCGTAAAGCAGTCAGTCCGATGACGTCACCGCCGGGGAAGCAGGTAATCAGCTGTGCTGCGTTGCGATGACAGGCTCTGCCTGTCATTGCGATGTAGCAGAGCTGGATCGTCGTGGGACAGTCGTTACTATGGACTGCGTCGGACAGGTGGTATACTGTTGGTTTGTTTTTTTTCTTTTTTTACAGGAGATCGATGGCGTCGCAGGAATGAGTGTATAATAAAATTAATGAAAACTGTGTTGTCTCTTTTATTTCATTAAAAGACTTTTTTCTTGCTTTGTCTTTTTTTTATACATTTAATAACTTTGGGATTAATAATGGATCGGTGTCTTATTGACACCTCTCCATTATTAACCGGGCTTATTGTCACCGTGCAATCAACGGTGACATTAACCCCTTATTACCCCACTTGCCACCGCTACAGGGCAGTGGGAAGAGCCGGGTAAAGTGCCACAATTGGCACATCTTTTGATGCGCCAAATGTGGGGCTGCTGTAGCCTGGTATTATCAGGCTGTTGAGGGCCAAAATCCATGGGCCTTGACAGTCTTTTAATACCAGGCCACAGCAGTCTGCATTTTACTTGGCTGGTTAACAAAAATAGGGGGACCCCTACGCCGTTTTTTTTTTGAGGGGATCCCCTATTTTTGTTAACCAGCCAAGCTAAGCAGACTGCTGTGGCCTGGTATTATCAGGCTTGCAAGGTCCATGGATATTGGATCCTTACCAGCCTGAAAAACCAGGCCTCAGCGGTCTGCTTCATCTGGCTGGTTAACAAAAATAGGGGGGACCCCACGCCAATTTTTTTCGAGGGGATCCCCTATTTTTGTTAATCAGCCAAGATATGCAGACTGCTGTGGCCTGGTATTATCAGGCTGGCAAGGTCCATGGATCTTGGCTCCTTAACAGCCTGAAAATCCAGGCCTCAGCGGTCTGCTTCATCTGGTTAACAAAAATAGGGGGGACCCCACGCCATTTTTTTTTCGAAGGGAACCCCTATTTTTGTTAATCAGTTCCCTCTGACGTCACTGATGGTGTCCCTGGCTGACCTGAAGTGAAAGTGGAAAGCAATCAATTAAGCTTTCCACTTCCTCTCCTGTCAGCCAGGAGAGGAGCTCATTCATTTGGGGGTTTACTGTGAGGCTGCAGCATTAGCTGCGGTCCCTGCAGTAAACATTAACCCTTTCTGAAGGATTACACCGTGGGACCTGACTGTGCATGGGATAGGTAATAGTGTTGAGCGATACTTTCCGATATCCAAAAGTATCGGAATCGGAATGGTATCGCCGATACCATTAAAATATCGGCGATACCCGATACCGATACCGGAAGTCCCATGTAAGTCTATGGGAACAAAATATCGCAACTAAAAAACCTCTTTCTTTCCTTGTAAACACTAAATATACACACATAGAATACATTATATATATATATATACATGTCATTGTGACATATATATATACATATATGTATAGTTTATACACTTCTATATAGTAAAATATCCTCTGATTCAATTGCCGGGTAAAGTCGGCTTCTGTGAAAAGACAGAAGCACCCGACATGAAATGACACTTGGTGTACATAGGGTTAACCATGTCTTTTCATGTCCTTTGCTATCTGATTTGCACAAACAATTACATGAGTGTATGTGTGCAAAATTTCACACCTGTAGGGGTTAATTAAAGGTGTAAATTTGTTGTAAAAAAAACGGACTTTTTTGCTACGAATTTACACCTTTAATTAACCCCTACAGGTGTGAAATTTTGCACACTTACACTCATGTAATTGTTTGTGCAAATCAGATATCAAACTACATGAAAAGATATGGTTAACCCTATGTACACCAAGTGTCATTTCATGTCGGGTTCTGCATTTTCACAAAAGCCGGCAATTGAATTAGCGGCTATTATACTATGAAGAAGTGTATGAACCATAAATATAAATATATATATATTATGTGTCACAAATTCAATGACATGTATATATATATATGAGGTGTAAAATTGCTGAAAAAAAATGCGTGGGCTCCCGCCCTATTTTCGCAACCAGACAGACAAAGCCAGTGAGTGGAGGCAGATAATAATAGCCAAGAGAGGGACCATTTTTTTTGGCCCCCCTGGCTACTTAACATCTGCCCCCAGACACCCCAGAAAGGGCAAATCTCTAATTAGATTTGCCCTTTCTGGCACTTTGCCCGTCTATTACCATTGCCCTGCAGAGGTGGCGAATGGGTTAATAAGGGGTTAAAATGACCTTGCAATTGAAAGGTCACTTTAAGCCAGGTTAATAATTGAGAGCTGTCAATTAGACAACTATCAATTATTAATCCTATTGTATGAAAGAAAAATCAAACACACACACTTTAATAAAAAAGAAGTTTAATGAAATAATCACACAGTTTTTGACCATATTTTATTTACCTGCTAAAACCATTTCCTGTAATAAAAATAAAATAATAAAGCAAAATTATTCTTACCAATCCGATGCACAGTCAGGTCCCACGGTGTAATCCTTCAGAAAGGGTTAATGTTTACTGCAGGGACCGCAGCTAATGCTGCAGCCTCACAGTAAACCCCCAAATGAATGAGCTCCTCTCCTGGCTGACAGGAGAGGAAGTGGAAAGCTTAATTGATTGCTTTCCACTTTCACTTCAGGTCAGCCAGGGACACCATCAGTGACGTCAGAGGGAACTGATTAACAAAAATAGGGGTTCCCTTCGAAAAAAAAATGGCGTGGGGTCCCCCCTATTTTTGTTAACCAGCCAGATGAAGCAGACCACTGAGGCCTGGATTTTCAGGCTGTTAAGGAGCCAAGATCCATGGACCTTGCCAGCCTGATAATACCAGGCCACAGCAGTCTGCATATCTTGGCTGATTAACAAAAATAGGGGATCCCCTCGAAAAAAATTGGCGTGGGGTCCCCCCTATTTTTGTTAACCAGCCAGATGAAGCAGACCGCTGAGGCCTGGTTTTTCAGGCTGGTAAGGATCCAATATCCATGGACCTTGCAGGCCACAGCAGTCTGCTTAGCTTGGCTGGTTAACAAAAATAGGGGATCCCCTCGAAAAAAAAACGGCGTAGGGGTCCCCCTATTTTTGTTAACCAGCCAAGTAAAATGCAGACTGCTGCGGCCTGGTATTAAAAGACTGTCAAGGCCCATGGATTTTGGCCCTCAACAGCCTGATAATACCAGGCTACAGCAGCCCCACATTTGGCGCATCAAAAGATGTGCCAATTGTGGCACTTTACCCGGCTCTTCCCACTGCCCTGTAGCGGTGGCAAGTGGGGTAATAAGGGGTTAATGTCACCGTTGATTGCACGGTGACAATAAGCCCGGTTAATAATGGATAGGCGTCAATAAGACACTGATCCATTATTAATCCCAAAGTTATTAAATGTATAAAAAAAAAACACAGCAAGAAAAAAGTCTTTTAATGAAATAAAAGAGACAACACAGTTTTCATTTTTTTTATTACTCTCTCATTCCTGCAACGCCATCGATCTCCTGTAAAAAAGAAAAAAAACAAACCAACAGTATACCACCTGTCCGACGCAGTCCATAGTAACGACTGTCCCACGACGATCCAGCTCTGCTACATCGCAATGACAGGCAGAGCCTGTCATCCCGGCGCAGCACAGCTGATTTCCTGCTTCCCCGGCGGTGACGTCATCGGACTGACTGCTTTACGGCCGGGATTACCCAGCAGTCACTGCAGTTATCGCGAAAAAACTGCATGTGACCGCCGGGGAGAAGAGGATGGCGGCCATGAAGCAGTCCGGGATGTGACCGCCGGAGATCTTCTGCCGCGTAAGTGCCGCTGACTCCTGACAGACCCGACCGACGGACACTGACAGTGACAGTGACAATTCCGATTCCGGTATCCGATATGACGAAAATATCGGTACTCGGAATCGGAATTCTGATACAGCCAATATCGGCCGATACCCGATATTTGCAGTATCGTATCGCTCAACACTAATAGGTAAGAATAATTTTGCTTTATTATTTTATTTTTATTACAGGAAATGGTTTTAGCAGGTAAATAAAATATGGTCAAAAACTGTGTGATTATTTCATTAAACTTCTTTTTTATTAAAGTGTGTGTGTTTGATTTTTCTTTCATACAATAGGATTAATAATTGATAGTTGTCTAATTGACAGCTCTCAATTATTAACCTGGCTTAAAGTGACCTTTCAATTGCAAGGTCATTTTAACCCCTTATTAACCCATTCGCCACCGCTACAGGGCAATGGGAATAGACGGGCAAAGTGCCAGAAAGGGCAAATCTAATTAGAGATTTGCCCTTTCTGGGGTGTCTGGGGGCAGATGTTAGTAGCCGGGGGGGGGCAAAAATAATGGTCCCTCTCTGGGCTATTATTATCTGCCCCCACTCACTGGCTTTGTCTGTCTGGTTGCGAAAATAGGGCGGGAGCCCACGCATTTTTTTTCAGCAATTTTACACCTCATATATATATATACATGTCATTGTGTTTGTGACACAAATATATATATATTTATAGTTCATACACTTCTACATAGTATAATAGCCGCTAATTCAATTGCCGGCTTTTGTGAAATGCAGAACCCGACATGAAATGACACTTGGTGTACATAGGGTTAACCATGTCTTTTCATGTAGTTTGATATCTGATTTGCACAAACAATTACATGAGTGTAAGTGTGCAAAATTTCACACCTGTAGGGGTTAATTAAAGGTGTAAATTCGTAGCAAAAAAGTCCGGTTTTTTTACAACGAATTTACACCTTTAATTAACCCCTACAGGTGTGAAATTTTGCACACATACACTCATGTAATTGTATGTGCAAATCAGATTGCAAACGACATGAAAAGACATGGTTAACCCTATGTACACCAAGTGTCATTTCATGTCGGGTGCTTCTGTCTTTTCACAGAAGCCGGCTTTACCCGGCAATTGAATCAGAGGATATTTTACTATGTAGAAGTGTATAAACTATACATATATGTATATATATATATATATGTCACAATGACATGTATATATATATATATATATATATTATATATATGTATTCTATGTGTGTATATTTAGTGTTTACAAGGAAATAAAGGTTTTTTTTAGTTGCGATATTTTGTTCCCATAGACTTACATGGGACTTCTGGTATCGGAATCGGATATCGGCGATATTTAGTGATATCGGCGATACCATTCCGATCTGATATTTTTAGATATCGAGCAGTATCGCTCAACACTACATATCAGTCAACTTATTTTATAATAATGGCGGCTGTAAGGTATTGAAAGCACTAGAGAAATCAAAGAACATGGCACGCACTACAGTGCCATCATTGTCCAAGAACAAATGCATTGTATGTAGCAGAGACACTACCGCATCATCCACCCCCAATCTCTACTGGTATGCAAACTGCAGGGGGTCAGAATAGGCCCTCACCCTCGGGCACAAGTAGGCAAGTACTATTCTCTCCAACGACTTCATAGCATGCGATGTTAAGGCCACTGGACGATAGTCATGTAGGGAAGTTGGAGAGGTGATCTTGGGAACCGGCACCAGGCAGGTGGTCTTCCACAGTTCTGGTACCCCATGTGATTGTAGTCTCCTGTTAAACAGGTGCTGAAAGACAGTACACAGTTGGTGTGCACACACTTTTAGGACATGTGGACTGAGGCCATCATGCCCAGCTGCTTTGCCAATGACTAGTTTACAAAACTGTTTCCTCACATCTGTTGGGGAGACAGTGAAAGCAGACAGTTCATCCCACAAAGTCAATGCTGCCGATCGTTCCTCAGCTCCATCCCTCATTCCTGATGACGCAGCATATGTGTTGGTAAATCTGTTGAAAAACTCGTTCATTTCATTAGCCCAGGGCAGATCCACTTCCCCACACTCCGGCCTTGCCTTAAACCCAGTTAACTGCTTCATGCCTGACCACACCTCCTTGGAATTGTTGCGTGACAGTTTATTTTCTAATTTAATTCGGAATGCATCACGGGCATTCTTCATTTTCCCTTTTAAGTCCCTTTGTATCAATTTCAGTTTCTTAGTATCCTTCATTTTAAATGCGATTTTTTTCTCATTTAGTAAGTATTTCAATTCTTTTCCTTTGCATTAGGAGGGGGTCATACTAAGGCTTCTTTTCACTTGTCGGGTTTTTTGCGGCCCGTTATTGCGGGCCTTTTTTGTGGGCCATATCGCCACAATGTGAGAAGACGTGCGGAGTACCAGACGATAAGCTGTGGTGTAGAGATGCTGTAAGGGGTGAGGTGAATTTTTTTTGTACTATATATTTGTACTATATATTTATTATTATGCTTTGATTTCTATAAAGACCACAGACATTAATAAAACAAAACATTTGAATTGCATCAAATAATAATGTAATTTTCATGCAAAAAAAATAAACTCATCATATAAACTAAAACCTTCAACATTTAAGGCAGTCAAAAGATTAATACATTTTTAGGTAGGAGTCTGACTAGCGTATGGCATCCGACGCGAGAGCATTGGATGGGATATGCTAATGACCCTCGGCTGCTGCTCTGCTGCGTGCGGGAGCCGATTGTCCTGCGACTGCGCTCCGAGCCACTCGCACAGAGCGGATCAGAGCACAGCTGCGGAGGAGGCGGAGAAATGAATTTCTCGTATCTCCTTCATTTCCGGCGCATATCGCACAGCACTCTGGTAATATCCGAGTGATGTGTGTTGTCTCACTCGCACTCATAGGCTTATACGGGTGCGAGTGAGTCGAGACTCGGCTGAGTGTCGGTGACAATAGCAGCGTGCTGCGATTTCACTAGCACATTAAAAACAGCAAAGAAAAAAACGTTAATGGGAGTTGCCTTATAGATGAATACTGGTCCGAGTGCTATGCTGTGTTTTAGCGCATAGCACTCGTCCGTATTCATCGCTAGTGTGACCCAGCCGTAGTGTGTAGTTATTATAAAGAAGTCTCGAAAAATATTAAACTATAAACATTCTGCACTGCCATAGTTATAATTTGTTTCTAGTTGATGAAATCTTACTGTTGATCATTTTCTTTTTATTTTAGGAGAATAACTTGACCGTGGTCACAGAATTTTTTCTCTCAGGCTTCCAAGGCAGTCAATGCTTCAGAATTTCCTTGTTCTGTCTTCTCCTGGTGGTTTATTGTGGGACAATATGTGGGAATCTCCTGATCATCATCCTGGTGTCCACCAGCAGGAACCTCCACACTCCAATGTACTTCTTGATCTCACAACTGTCCATCAGTGACATCATGTTGACCACAAATATTGTTCCCAACATGATTCATATTCTGCTAAATGAAGGGGCGACCATTTCTTTTGCTGCTTGCATCACTCAGTTTTATTTTTTTGTTGCTATGGAAGCATCTGAATGTTTTCTGCTCACGGTGATGTCTTATGACCGATATGTGGCCATCTGTAACCCTCTTCGTTACATCTCTGTTGTGACAAATGCATATTGTATGAAATTAACTATTGGTTCTTGGTTACTTGGCTTTGCGATTGCATTACTTGAAACTATTTCAATATCTATTCTTTTTTTTTGTGGTTCAAATGTCATTGACCATTTCTTCTGTGATTTTCTTCCTTTGCTAGATATCGCCTGTTCTGACACCTTCATAGTACAAATAGAAAGTTTTGCACTAAGCGTACCAGCTATCTTCATACCAACCTCAATAATATTCTATTCTTATACTAATATTTTTATTGCTATTCTAAGAATCTCGTCCAACGTTGGTAGACAGAAGGCCTTCTCCACCTGCAGCTCTCACCTCATTGTGGTCTCCATATTCTACTGGACAATATTCAGTGTGTATGTTGTCCCTGCAAACAAGCAAACAATGACCATGAGTAAAGTTCTATCCTTGCTGTATACTGTATTTACGCCTATGTTTAACCCTATAATATGTAGTTTAAGAAATAAAGATATTAAGAAAGCGGCATGTAACATAATCCATAAATTTATCACTTGACATAAAATCCATGGACAACATGTAAATCTACAGCCGGCTTATATTTACTACGTTTACAATGAATTAACAAAAGGCTTCTAACTGTAGGACGGTGGAACAAATTGATCCTAGCTTTGTGCTGGTGCTATGAAGTGGATGACTGTCTTCTATAATTTGTAGTTTGATTTTTGCTTTTTTTATTATTCACCCATTGTTACCTTTTGTGTAATCTATTTCTTTACAGATTGAATCTCTTCGGAGCAGGGTTCTCTTGATATCTACTATTGAAATAATTGGATAGGATTTAGCTAATTGATGTGTTTAGCTCCAAATTTGTAGTTTTGATATGCGAACAACCAATTTTTTTAAAAACAATTCTAGAATTTTCAATTGAATATGTCAACAGAATTTCACATCTCAAATCCTTAATATAGATATGTAAGGATGCCTGAAGACAACAATATTTTCAGTCCAGGTGCGATCTGACCTCATTTTTGGGTTTTTGTGTGAAACTACGTCCAATTTGCCTTTTTTTTTCTTTTTTTGTATTATTCCAATGCAAATAATAAAAATAAACATGTGTAATTGCAATAATTTTCTGGCAGAAATACTTCACTTTCTGTAACAACTTCAAGGGTGCCAACACTTGGCTGTATGGCCATAACTGTAAAGCTTTATAATATAGGTAAATATGATTCCAGTGAGGTCTAATTTGGCAGTTTTTTTATGTTTTATGTTTTATTATTTTCGCACAAGAAAATATTTTTTTATAATCTATGGTATTTTTTTCTGTATCATATTTGGAGAGCAATATTGTTTTCTTTTTTACAAGAGGACTAGTGAAGCTCGAGTGTGTTCAACACGGCTCGATACTTGATTTAGCATCGGGGTGCTGGGGCACGCTTGTCACTTGATCGAGTATTGGGGGTGCACGAGCGCCATGCTCAAGTCCACGCCCTGCATGTTTTGTGGCTGCTAGACAGCCAATAAACATTTAGCAATTGCCTGCATACATGGTAATGCCATAGCCATATTGGCTGGTGGCATTACTATGATTGACCGGCTGCATCGCGATGGTCTGCATACTCTCCTCTGGAAGCAGTACAGGTAGAGTTAATGTAGAAGGGAGAGCTTAGATTAGAGCAGGTATATAGATGTTTAATTGCTATTGCAGTACTTATATACCGCTGCTGCACAACTAAAAGAAAAGTCCTTTTCAGGGCTACATACTGTCCTTTCTCTAGTAAAACCTCTGTTATCTGCATTAAATGTAAGGATAGATGTTGGAGGAGGGATAATTTTTGATATAGGCATATTGACAGGGTTTGTTGACTTAGGCTGCATGCCCACAATAAGTAATGCTAATTAAGCGAAGACCAGTAAACACCACGGTGCAGGGAGAATATGGTAAACAAGATGAGGTGCAAACAACAAAGGGTAAATTTATTGACAGGCAAGGAATGAAGTGGATAAGGAAGGTGCAAACAGGGGTATGCAATGGCTAAAGAAAGTTTACAAGAGTTTGTATTCTTTAGCTGGGCCGTCAAATAGCACAGTGCTCCAACTATTACAGGATCAATATACAGTATATCACATAGGCAAAACCAAACAATAAAAAAAGAATGAGGCTACTCTACATATAACCTCCCTTGCCTCTACTAAGCAGGCCTCACGGCTGCCGTGTTCTGCCTGTTGAAGCCTACACTATGCCCTGACGTGCACAAACGGGAACAAACTCACTGTGATGTTGGGGACTCAGGTCCAGTCCCGGGGGCCCTCAACAGTCTTGAATGGTGGTGAGCACGTCTGTCTGGCATATCCATGAAATGTGATCTTCTCCTTGCTTCAGGGTAATGGAGGTGCTCCTGGGACCTGTAAATCCCTTTCTTGGTCTCTTCGTGGCTTCTGAAATTAGCACAGTACAGCCACCTTTGCTACACCCGAAGAGTCTGTTCAGTCTCACAAGTCCACTTAGTCTCAGGTAGTGCGACCTTTTAACACAGCTCCATGTACAGCAGCTCTCAGCAACAGCTCCCAGCTGACACGCTGTCAACAGTTTCAACTGCTCCTCTCCTCAGCCTTCATTAACACAGTCCTTTACAGGGGGAGCAGATCATTCCATCACACCATACAAGGGGGTGCTGTCTCTTAAGGTTGCAGCATGTTTCTTACTGTCCATAACAGCACAACTCCCTTACATGCCTCCCTTTTTAATGATGGTCATCCTCGGCCATAACAGCATCAAGGTCACAGTGTAATGAAGGAAAGTGCAATGCGGAAACAGCACCTTTAGAGGAGGCAAGAAAGTTGGAAAAACAGAGTACACGTATGGGACTGGTGGAACCCCTGCAGTACACCTCTGGGAACTTCAAAGCAATTGGCTATCAGGCAAGGCTTGACTTTCTTCCAGAGGAACACTTGCAGCAGGAGTCATAGTGAGCTCTTGTCGAGCTTCTTCCTCATGTGGCGGTAGTGGTACATCCATGGGATTACCGTCTCTGGACGGCTGAGGACCCCTCGCTGTGTCAGAGACAGTACACCACTCATCATCCTTTTCACCATCAGGCTTGACAGATTCAGGAAGTGAAGTAGCGCCTTCAGGCAGCAATGGTGCAGAACAGACCTCAGACTGACAGGGCCGCAGTATATTTCTGTGAAGTACCCTAGGGGCTGACGGAGCGGTATCTCTTGAGTCGGTTTACGGCCCGTATGTTCTTTTTCCTGCAGCTGCTGACCTGCCAACCACCATATCGTTTGTAATCTTTGCGGATGCTCTTTCACCCATGAAGTGACAGTTCGCTCCATCAGCTCCTCAGGCTGTTCCAAATTCAGCTCAATAATATATCACCCAGCTCTTCCAAACAGTAGTAGAAATGGGGTGTAACCTGTGGTGGAGTGGACCTGATAGTTGTAGGTCCAGACCAACCCTGGCAGGTAGTTTGGCCAACATGCCTTATTATCCTCCTCCAACGTTCTCAGCATTTGAAGTAGGGTTCGGTTGAAGCGTTCACATGCTCCGTTGCTTTGAGGATGGTAAGAGGTGGTCCGGGACCGCTTGATGCCATACATACGGTACAGTTCTTCCATCATCTTGCCTTGGAAACATGTGCCTTGGTCGGAGTGGATGCTCTCTGGGCACATGGCCCGCACCGCCGACTCAGCAGTCTGATCTCTAGTCTGGGTGACTACGGCGAGCTTGGAGAAATGATTGGTCATCACCAAACAGTACTGTAGCCCCTGGGCCGAGTGTCCCATGAGGAGATAGTCAATCATCAAGACTTCTAGCGGTTCCTTAATTTGTATGGTCTGGATGGGTGCCCTTTGTTCAGTAGTCTTAATGAGGTTGCATACTCGACATTGCGGGCAAAACTCTTCCACCGCAGACTCCAGTCGGGGGTAGTACATGTACCACTGTAACCATTGGTAGGTCTTCATGGGCCCTAAGTGAGCTCCAAATTCATGGGCATCTTTAGCTACTTCTTGAGCCATTCTTCCTGGGATGACCACCTGCCACCATGCTTCCATATCTTTTGGCTGTTGTCTCTTACGATATAACACTGATTCTCGCACTTCCAGTCTATCTCACTGGTGTAAGACACTCTTTAACCCAGCATTCAGATCATCTTTTTCTTGTTTGCTAGGCCTCTGTTTCTGTGTTACTAGCCATTTCATATGTCTCTGCCCTTCATCTTCATCCTGAACATGTCCCAATTCCTCATTTGTTCTCCCCAGGGACCGGGGTAATGTGCAGGCCTCCCTACTTGACTGGGCCGCAACCAGTGGGGGCTTAAACTTACAAAAGTCTGGGGTTTCTTCCTCTTTGAGTTGTTCATTGAGATCCCCCACTGGAGTCTCCACAGTCACTCTTGACAGCCCGTCAGTGTTTGCATTTTCTATAATAGAGTGATAACAGATGGAAAAGTCAAAACTTGACTAGGCGAGCCATTCACCGTTGTTCTTATGCCCCCAAATTAGAATTCTCAAGGTGGGCTAGGGGATTATTGTCTGATCAAACTTGAATCTTGGTCCCTGTCAGGAAGTCCGCAAACTTCTCTGCCGTGGCCCACACTAGGGCCAGGAGCTTAACTGGAAGGAGCTATATTTGTGGGGGTGTCTTTCGCTGTCCCCCAGGGACCTACTGGCATACCCGATGACTCTCTCATGTCCATCCTGTCTCTGAGAAAATACTGCACCGAGTCCATGGAGGCTACCGTCTGTGTACAACAGGAACGGTTGATCGAAATCTGCGTAGGCCAAAATCGGGGCTGAAGTAAGGGCATTCTTTATGGCCCGGAAGGCCTCATCCTGTCTCTGGGACCAAGGGATGCACTGGTTCTTCGGCACTCCAGCGATACACCTCAGCAGTTCATTCAGAGGACCCGCCAGGCTGCTACCTTTGCGAAGTCTTTGACAAACCGGCAGTAGTACCCGGCGAGCCCAAGAAAGTCCTGGAGTTCTCTCACTGTTCGAGAAACTGGCCACTTCTGGATAGCAGCCACTTTTTCTGGTGAGGGTAGAACTCCATCTTGTGACACTAAGTGGCCCAGGTACTCGATCTCTCTCTTGAAGAGGTGGCACTTCTGTGGCTTCACCTTCAGGTTATGAGCCCATAGTCTTCAGAGTACCTGTCCAAGCCGGGCAAGTTGTTCTTTGAACGAGGCAGAAAACACAATTATTTCATCCAGATAGATCAGGTAGCTTCAAAATTTAAGTCTCCCAAACACTTTTCCGTCAGCCTTTGAAACATGCTTTGAAAGGCTTCCGGTTAAACTCAAACAATCCCATAGGGAGGATAAGGCGGTTTTTGCTTTGTCTTTCTCTGCCAATGCTTCTTGCCAGTATCCACTTGCTAGGTCCAAGGTGGAGAAGTACTTGGCTCTCCCCAACGCTGTCAAGGATTCCTCGATGTGGGATAACGGATGCGAGTCCCGAACAGTGCAGGCATTGAGTTTCCTGTAATCTACACAGAACCGGATAGTCCTATCCTTTCTCTTGTTGAGCACCACCAGGGCTGCCCAAGGGCTCTGACTACTCTGCACTACTCCTGAATCCAGCATCTGCCTCAGCAATGTCTTCACCTCTTGGTACATCTTGGGCGGGATCTGCCGATATCGTTCTCGAATTGGACGAGCTTCCCCGGTCGGTATCTCGTGAGTGATGGCTTCAGTACAGCTGAAATCTTTGGCTAGACTGGCGAATGCGGCCTGATTTTCCCACAGCATAGCTTCTATTGCTTGCACACACTCAGGGCCAAGAGCCTTCACATCCACTTCCATTTGATCTAGGATGACCTGTCCACTCCTCTTGGGGATGGCGTCTCTTTGGCCCCCGCAGCAACTGCTAGGGTCCACCCCGCAATGTCTATCGGAGATAAAGAAATCTCATTCTGATTCACCACTTCACCCTTATGTAGGTATACCAGGGCCAGATCTGTCCCTCGTGGCAAGGTGACCTTCCCGGGGGCCCACATTCAAAGCTCTTATGGGGATGTGTCCTCGCTAGACCACAGCTATCGAATGAGCTATCATGACTTTTTGGTCCACTCCTCCGCCTACCACAGGCTGAACAATCACTTCCAACCCGTTGAGGTTGCAATGAGTCCACACTGGAAGGTGTAATATACTTTCTTGCTCGGGAGGCAGGATTACAGGCTCTTTCCCAGGAGCCCTGATGACCCCTACCATCTGATAAGATGGCACACTCTTCTGCATCCCACAGACGTGGATAAGTCGCTGAAGGGCTTCTTGAGTAGGCATATGTGTAGTAGCCTTTTTCCTATAACCGGGTCCCCATTTGGTAAACATAATCTAATTGAGTTCACGTAAGATATTCATTCCCAGTACTGCAGGCGCATCTTCTTTGATGGGCTCAGGGACTAGCAGGATCCCTTTTCTCCCCACTTTTGCCCATAGATTCAAATATTCATCCACACGACCCCTGTGACCAGGATCAGTTGCTAGTTGGCAGCAAATAACCGGATCAATGTCTCTTTTTCTCGCTTGGCCATGGCCTGGAAATGCTGCTTGAAATACATTTCGGGAATCGTCGTCACTTGTGACCCGGTATCTGTCAAGCAGTCCACTGGAACACCCTCGAATTCAGCATGCAGGATAGGACACCCAGCAATCAAATGTTCGTCATGATAGGGAGCGGCTTCTTTCCTCGCCCCTGCTGCTGAGTGCCTCACTACTGTGGGGGTTGGTAGTTTAATGGTGGCTTCTGCTGGCCTTGAGCGTAATTCCGACAGTCTCTGGCAGGTGCCCCCCTCCTCCACATTTACAGCATTGGATGCCTCCTCCTCGCCAGGGGGCACCTCGAGCCTGTCCTCGTGCCCCTTGTAGTTCTCTCATGGTAGGCGATGGGCAGGGCGACAGGGGGCCAGCACAGCTGAGTAGGGATGTTCAGCGGACACATCTCCCATTCTTCGCTTCATCTGGGTCAGTTTCTCTTGCACGTTGACAATGGACCGCTGCAACCTGGACCAGTACTTCCTGATGGTTTGGGTCCCCTCTGATATTCACGCCCTGTACACGCATCACCCCAGACGAGTAGCTTTCTTCCATGCTTCGGGCCACTGTTTCTGCCAGAATTTGACGAAACGTAAGAGTCGGATCTGCACGGACCTGTTCTAACAGTGCTCGCCTCAAGGATGTGCTGTGCAGTCCCAGAATGAATTGTTCCCAGAATATCCGGTCTTTAGAGCCCATGCTGCCAAGTCCATCTGACGCCTTTCTCTGCACCTCCGCTAACACTTCTTGCAGTGCTGTCGCATATTGAGAAATTCCTTCTTCCCATTGCAGCGTCGAGGTGTCCCGCGCTAGCAGTCTCCCATAGATCTCTTCCAGGAACTTCACTAACTCCTTCAGGGTACTACGGGTGAGTTCTGATTGTAGGCAGAAGTTTCTACGGGCTTCTTACTATAGGGCAGTTAAAGCGATGTCCACTTCAAGGTCTGGGCTGATGTTATAAATCTTCGGTATGCTTTGCAGCCGAGACACCCAGTCGGACAGTGGCATATTATTGCAGTCAAACTTTGGTAGCACACTAAATATGGTGCCCATAGTGAGTGTCCTTGCAGGAGCTCCACCAATGCCCACAGCATCCCCATTAACATTAGCATTCCTGCCGTTGCTGTCTGCTGCCTCGATCTTGGTGACAGTACCCTGCTCACAGCGATACTTAAAGCGATGGCCGGGGAACCACCATGTTGCAGGGAGACTACGGTACAAAAGATGAGGTGCAAACAGCAAAGAGTAAATTTATTGAAAGACAAGGAATGAAGTGGATAAGGAAGGGCAAACAGGGGTATGTAATGGCAAAAGATAGTTTACAAGAGTTTATATTCTTTAGTTGGGCCGTCAAATAGCACGGTGCTCCAACTATTACAGGATCAATATATATCATACAGGCAAAACCAAACAATAAAAAAAGAATGAGGCTACTCTACGTATAACCTCCCTGGCCTTTACTAAATAGACTACACGGCTGCCGTGTTCTGTCTGTTGAAGCCTACACTATGCCCTGACGTGCACAAACAGGAACAAACTCACGATGATATTGGGGACTCAGGTCCAGTCCCGGTGGCCCCCAACAGTTTTGAACGGTGGTGAGCACGTCTGTCTGGCAGATCCGTGAAGCGTGGTCTTCTCCTTGCTTCAGGGTACTGGAGGTGCTCCTGGAAACTGTAAATCCCTTTCTCTGTCTCTTTGTGGCTTGTCAAAGTAGCACAGTACAGCCACCTTTGCTACACCCGAAGAGTCTGTTCAATCTCACAAGTTCACTAAGTCTCAGGCAGTGCAACGTTTTTGCACAGCTCCATGCACATCAGCTCTCAGCAACAGCTCCCAGCTCACACACTTTCAACGGTTTCAACTGCTCCTCTCCTCAGCCTCGGACAGTTCATTAACACAGTCCTTTACAGGAGGAGCAAATCATTCCATCACACCAGACAAGGAGGTGCTGTCTGTTAAAGTTGCAGCGTGTTTCTTACTGTCAATAACAGCACCACCTCCTTACAAAAGCGTTCTGGATGCAGTGTATTTTTGCTGCATCAAAAATACTGTGTTGTACTGTACAAGCACAGTGGATGGGATTAATAGAAGTCCCATGCCCACTGTGCTTCTTTTTTATGTTGAGTAAACTTATTAGTGGTGCGTGTTTCCGAGCCATAGCATGCCAATTTTTTTTGCGGGAACACTCAGTCTTCTGTGCAGAATTTCCTCAGAGACTTGCATGAGATGTGTTAAATCCACAGTAAAAAAAAGCTCATACGTTGTATGTGCACTTAGGCAGGTGTTTTTAGCCTGGTTTAGCCTAATAAATAAATAATATTAACAAATGACATGGGTTCATAGTTATTTTTGATAACCAATCAAGGTAAAGCAGACAGCTGCTTTCTTATATTATCTGTTGGGAAGGACCCTTTTTATTGGACACTTCCCAGTTTAAAAATTCCAGCCCACAGCCGCCACATAAATGGCCCTTCACATTAAATGTGCCAATTCTGGTGCTTTGCACAGCTCTTCTTGATTGCCTTGGTGCGGTAACAATCGGGGTATTGGTAGTTGAGGTTGATAACAGCTGTGATTTGTCAAAAATCACAGCTATCATCAACCACTAGGGTAATAATGGAAATGTGTCTATCAGTCATCCGCATTACTAACCCAGTAATAAAAAATAAAAACACACACAGAAAAAAAACACTTAATTTCAATAAAGACTCCCCATACTATCCTTCATTCACCAATTTATTGAAAAAAAAAATCTCATGGGGTTCTGAAGTAATCCAACAAATCCAAAGTAGTCCAGAAAATGAAACCTGAAAGAGATAAAAAAAAAAGGCAGAAATAAGGACAATAGAGGATCCCTCATTCAATAATTTACTACCCAAAATGCTGCCACGCAGATCCAATGTAGTACATGTTCCCCGATTCTGCCTCCGGCACCTGTGAATATCAGTAAGATGGTGTTCACAGGCGCTGGGTAGTAACAACAGCGATCATCATCGGTGCTGGGTTTTGCTGAGCGCAGATTTGAAATTGTTATCAATCTAGGATCTGTAAAATAGGATTTTTTTCTGCCATAAAATAGTGGTAAAAATAAAGTGCTGGTTTTGATACTGAAAAGTTTTAAATCTTAAGATCTTCGACCTCTTCCCAACACATGACGTAAATGTACGCCATATGTTGTGTCCCTTCCTTTGATGCAGGCTCATACACCGAGCCTGCGATCTTGCGAACAGATGATAGCTGATCTAATTAGCCATCCTGTGCCTCTAAGTGACGTGGGTGAAGCAGTTTTGTGTCCATTGCTGTTATTTTGTTAAATCCCGCTGTCAATCCCTGACAATGAGATTTAAAACGCACATCATTTTTCCTGCCCATTGTCACACCTATCAAATGACTATTTGGCCTGATATGTTGCCATGACAGATGGGAGTCTTCTGATGAAGTGAACATGATAAATACAAAAAAACAATCGATGCAATATTTGATGCAAAAGGAGCCCTTACCAAATATTGAGGGCATTTACTGATCATACATTTCAGTAGGACAACATTTCAGATTTTAAAAACATTTTTTCAAGCTGTTGTTATAAAGTATTCTAATTTACTGAGATTATGACTTCTGGGTTTTCATTGGCTGTAAAAGATAATCATTAACATTAACAGAAATAAACACGTGAAATAGGTCACTCTGTTTTTAATTACCATATATAATATATCACTTTTTGTAGTGAAGAGCTGAAATATATTAACTTTCTGATGAAATTCTAATTTTGTGAGCAGCGCCTGCATTATATTTATTATTCTCTGTAATCTCGAGAGACCCCAGAGCATAATAACGGACATCATATTTGCAGAGAATAACTTTTTTAAAAATCTAATTTTCTTGGAAAAAAATGTACAAAGAGTTAAATTTTAATTTTACCCCATCTGTTTCTCTTTACTATTAACTAATATAGCATAAAAATTACAATTGTTTTGAGGAATCGGGTGATTGTGAGGGCTCCTGTAATGGAGGATTTTGTGTTATAGAGGCATAACATCTGGAAACATTTTCCTAATTTTAATTTAGTTTCATAAATCTTTGAAACCAATGTTAGAAAAACAGTGAAATCTCCAAGGCTTTGTTACGCCTTTAGTGTAATATTTCCTCTATAAAACAGAGGATCATATGTCTGGAATATTCTAAGACAAGAAGAAATTATTTTCCTGCCCTACGCAAGCGGTTCAGCATCTCCATTCAATCTGCAGCCATTTGCTTTTCCTATTGAATGTAAAAAGATTTTTGCTAAATTAAATTTCAATTATAAAGAACATAATAGAATTTTATTTTTTTCCAGCCAAAATATTAATGAATGTCCATTAAAAACACAATTATTTTCCTATTGTTTTGAAAAGCTTTGATGAATATTTTTTGTTCAGAGTTTTGTCGAAAAAAGCAGCTGTTCCGTTCTATTTATTAACCTTTCTCACATATATGTTGAATTTTATACATTTTTTAGATTGCCTATTTTATATTTATATTATTTTTGTTTGTAGTTTTTATGATGTTATGTTCTTTTTGCCGCACAGTATTTCTATTATTTTATTTTCTGTAAAAGCAGAGCATTTTTGTCTGCATAATTCAATTTTTTTTTCACAAAGGTAAGCTGAATAAATCTGTACCTTTTTTATTTTTATATACTTTTTATTTATTTTTTATTAAAGAGGAATAGTCATCAGGGTGTTGCCACCAAATCTGAGAGCAGCATAATGTAAAGAGCCTGATTTCAGCCATTTTCCACTTACTGGGCTGTCTGCTGTAGCTATAATAAAATCATTGTTTTATCAGCAGGAGATTATCACTAGAGGTCTAGTAAACCTGTTGTCATGTAGTCTTAGTAACTCTGCACCCAACCCTGACTGAAAGCTTTCTGTCAGAAGAAAACTGATAGTCAATGGTGGAGGCGAGGTTATACAGAGCTAAGCATTCAGAAAACTCGTAGACTAGAAGTCGATAGAACTGATTTTTTCAAAGCTATGGCAATCTGCCTAGTAAGTGACACATCACTGTCTCTGGGACAATGTAGGAAACGGTCAAAGGACTGAAAAGAACACAAGGACAAGATAGCAATTTCTTAAGCCCACAACGCGTTTCGACGCTAAACCGTCTTCATCAGGTGGCAATTCAAATTGAAATTGTCTCCTGATGAAGACGGTTTACCGTCGAAACGCGTTGTGGGCTTAAGAAATTACTACCTTGTCCTTGTGTTCTTTGCGCTCCTTTGATCATTTTCTACATTGTCCCTGTTACTATCCTCCATTGGAGGTTTACGGCTGGAGCTGCATTGGGCGGCTCATTGATTTAATTTACTTCATTCACCGCTTTCCCGGCGCTTCCCATTAACCGCTACTGTCACTGACTTTTACATCACTGTCTCTGTCTTTACATATTGCTGCTCTCAGATGTGGTAGCAAAAATCTGATGACAAATTCCCTTTAAATTATGGACTGGACTCTTTGTAATAGAACTCGAAAAAGATCCCATCATCCAAGTGTTCAAATATTACTCTACTTGCAGGACGATAGAGAAGTCTTATTAATTCCATGTTTTATTTTTAATGTTCACCAGTAATTTCATCCTTCTGAAGATGCAGTTCAGCAATTCCAACACTATGACTGAAGTTGTGCTCTTAGGATTTCAGAATTTACGAGGCTTTAGGATTTTCTTCTTTCTTCTGCTTCTGATCATCTTCTGTGTGACTGTATGTGGAAACCTCCTGATCATTCTGGTGGTGTCCTCCAGCCGATCGCTCCACTCTCCATGTACTTCTTCCTCACACAGCTCTCTTCTTTGGACATATTACTGAGCACCACCATAGTACCCAACATGCTGCCTATCGTGCTTTATGAGGGAAATTCTGTGTCCTTTATTGGCTGTTTGATACAATTTTACTTTTTTTCATACTCCGAGGCATTGGAATGTCTTCTCTTGTCTGTGATGTCCTACGACCGGTATCAGGCCATCTGTCACCCTCTACACTACACCTCAGTGATGACTCTCACGTTTTGTGTAAAGGATGTGGTCTCGTGTTGGGTGATGATATCTGCTGTTATAGTGGTACTTTCGGTAACCATGAGTTATTTTTGGTTCTGTGGACCAAACATCATTGACCATTTCTTCTGTGATTCAGATCCCATACTTGAACTTTCCTGCTCAGACACTTTCTTGATGAAAATAGAAAATTTTATATTGGCTACATCTTTTGCATTGTCTCCATTTATTGTGATTGTGGTCTCTTATGCCTATATTATCATCACCATACTGAAGATCCCATCTGTGACCGGACGGCAGAAGACCTTCTCCACCTGCAGCTCCCACCTGGCTGTGGTGTCCTTATATTACGGGTCACTTCTCAGTATCTATTTATTGCCAAATAAGCAAAATGTAAAGAAAACTGTCTCCCTGTTCTACACAGTTATAACCCCGCTCCTCAATCCTATGATATACAGTCTGAGTAATAGGGATATTAAGCAGGCATTTCACAAGCTAAAAGGAAAAATGTCTTCTGCCTTCAAATGAGATAATTTATTGCTCTTTTTTATCTGGCCCATCAAGAACAACTGATAACACCGTTCTACAAATTTATGAAATCAGCCATTTCTAAATGATTTTGACCTCACAAATTGGAATAATCTGACAGTGAACATGTTTTTTGTTACTTGTTTCTATGATATCCTTTTTCTGCTACATGTAATTAATGAGTACAAGTTTCAGTATTTTGGAAATTATTATTTTTGCAAATATAAAGATGCAGAATACTTAGTTATGACAATTTTCAGATTTGTATTTAAAGGAAAATTAGCAACAATTCAAATAACTGAAACCTGTCTAAACACTATTGTGAATTATCAACTATTGCAGAAACTGCACTACAAAATGTTCTCCTCGTTCAGTGACAACTCTTTTTTCCTCTCTTGTTCTCCTGCATGTTGTCATCTACAGTTGTCCAGCAGTAATCTGCCAGCATTGATGAAATCCATTTTCCCTAATATCTCTATAGCCGCAATATCTTGGTGAAATCTCTCGCGTGCTCATCTCTCACTGCTCTGCAGTTTGTTGTACTAAAGTCTGGATGCCGATGTTAGAAATGAATCTTTAAGGACGCGTTACCCCAAGATTCTTATATGTTTTGAGGAGATTTTGCACCAACTCTTCATAGCTATCTCTTATTGAGTTTCCCAAGACATTAGTTATTAGTGATGAGTGAACATGCTCTCCGCTACTCGTTACTCCCCCGAGTATCGCTATACTCTCGGTATTCGGCGAGCACCGAGCATTTCCGGTATTGTTCGGCAGGAGCTCGGGTCTCCGCCCTGCAATTTTAACGGTCTTTAGAGTGGCAATGAACATGCAGGGATTGTCAGCCATGCACTGTAATCCTGCAGCCATCTTTGTTGTGGTATTACAGTGATTGGCTGGCCGCACAGCATCATCTGGTCTATCAGAGACCAGACGCCGCCCTGCTCGTCACATTCAGCTCCGGATTCAGACAGTGTAGGGAGAGCTGCTGCTGAGCTAGGGAGAGATTTGTGCCTTTATTAGTTAGTGTGGGTCTACCATTGTTCAATCCACAGATCCAGCTAAACCAACAGTCCTTTAAAGGGTTAATTAGGGGGTATATAGATTGCAGTTCTAGGTAGGCAGGGAGTGTATGTGGCTATATATTCACATCAGTGCAAGGCATGCAGGCACTGTATGTGAGTGTATAGATATCACTGCATACATCAAGAGGGTCCATTACTGTCTGGTGCTGCCTATTACATCCACTAGTTTGCTTCAAAGTCTTTTAATGGGGCATCTGAATTTGATGCAGGGTGGAACTTGCAGTCGATGAAGAAGCTACCAGTATGGCCGTGGCAAAAAGGTTATGTGAACTTGGATTTCCTGTGTACATTCACTAGGTCACTACAAAGCCTTTTTGGGGTGCGTTTGAATTTGATGCAGGGTGGGCATTTTATTCAATGCATAAACTAACAGTGTGATTGTGGCAAAAGAGTAATGTGAACTTGTTTTTCCTGTGTACATCCAGTACCTGAGTGGAAAGGCTTTTTGGGGTGCGTTTTACTTTGCTCCAGGGCAGGCCTTGCATTTAATGCATAGGTTTGCACTATGGGAAACCTATTTTCTTTTAATTGGAACTTTTTCATGAGGCCCTCCTGAACATCATCACAGGGGTATTGGGGCTCTTCCTAATTTTTGGCAGCCCAGCCACTCAGTGTCTAGGCAATAACAGTATAGGAGACCCACTGTTTAATATTGGCCATTTAAGAATAGTAATGCCGATTGATGCCCCTATAAAAATTGGCTTTATGACTTTAAGAGTTCCTCCTTCATAAATGAAACAGGATGTGTCTGATGATGTGTCACACACCACATGGCCAGCTAAGGTTGTAAAATGCTACTATGACATTTCACAGTAAATACATTTGTATTCTTTGAAAGCAATGGTAACGTTGAAAAACGCATCCAAAACGCTACGTGTGAACATAGACAAATTTATGAAGGAACTTTTACATTTTGGGTCAATTATTTTGCCTTATATAAAAGTCATTAGCCTGGAAAGGATGTTCCTTGACATATTTCCCAGGAAAATCCATTTTGATTTTGTTTTTGTATGTTTTTTGGTGAGCCTGTAAACATGGCGCAAGACTCTGACAATATTGTTCACAGCTGTGACCTGGGAGTCAGAAATGCTTCCAGGGGCGAACACCATGATGTTCCCGTGTCATTTGAGCTGTGTTTCCATCATTTACAGACTTTTTAGACTTTTAAAGGACCCCTGGGGTGGGATCGTGGCAAAAATGCTCGGTTTTCCCATAGACTTTTATTGGGCTCGTTGCTCGAGTCACGTACTCGAGTATTTCAATTTGCTCGACCCGAATAACGAGCACCCGATTATTTTAGTGCTCGCTCATCACTAGTCACTATGTGGCCTGGATTTATTTTTTTTTACCCCAAAAGACTGTATAGAAATAGGGTAACACACAGCAAATCCAGTGTAATGTACCCAGAAATGACACAATTTTTAGCGCACTGATAAATCAGCGGCTGACAAAGAGAGCCCACTTTCAAATATCTGCCCTGCATTTTTTTTTTTGGCTAGCAAAATTGTGTAAATAAGTAGGCTATGAGTGACACAACAAAAAATTCTATGGAGATATGAAATGACAAAATTTTAGCGCAATGATATGTAATCCATGTGACGTACAAAACCCAATGTAATATATCTGCCCTGTAGCTAAATATTTTTTGGACAGCAAAATGGTGTCCAAAAATTTTATAAGACACGCCAAAAAAATTCTACAGTACAACAAAAAATGGCAGATTTTTACGCGCACTCACATGTCAGGCCTGGGACAGTAGCAGCAGCAGCAGACAGTAATGGAATGGACCCTCTTGATGTATGCAATTAAGGATGCCACATAGAATGCCTGTCTGCTACTGATATCTATACACCCACATACAGTGCCTGCATGCCTTGCACTGATATGTATATACTGTACGCACATACACTCCCTGCCTACCTAGCAATGCAATCTATATACTCCGTAATTATTCCTTAGTAGTGCTGTTGATTAGGCTGGATTTGTGTTTTCTTTGATGTTAGACCTACACTACCTTCTAAACCCCAAAATCTGACCCTATCTCGGTAGCTGCTCTCCCTACACTTGCTAATTCCGGGGAAGACTGAGCCGAGTATGGCGGTGCCAAGTCTCTTATACACCTGATGACGCTGTGCGGCCAGCCAATCACTGTAATACCACAACAAAGATGGCTGCGGCATTACATTGCGTGGCAGACAATCCCTGCATGTTGATTGGTGCTCTAAAGACCATCAAAAATGCAGGTCGTGCACCAGAACTCCCACCGAGTAAACACGGAAATGCTCGCTGTAGAGTACCGCGAGTACAGTGATGCTCGGGCGAGTAACGAGTATTAACAAGCATGTTCGCTCAACACTAGTGATTAGTGATGAGCGAGAATACTCATTGCTTGGGTTTTCCCAAGCATGCTCGGGTGGTCTCCGAATATTTTGACGTGCTCGGAGATTTAGCTTTGGTCCCCGCAGCTGCATGATTTGCGGCTGCTAAACAGGCTGAATACATGAGGGGATTGCCTAAAAAACAGTCAACCCCCACATGAATTCAGCCTGTCTAGCAGCCACAAATCATGCAGCTGCGGTGAGAAAAAGTGCATCTCCAAGCACTCCAAAATACTTGGAGACCACCCGAGCATGCTCGGGAAACCCGAGCAACGAGTATACTCGCTCATCACTAGAGGTGATTCCTAAAAAAATTGTTTTGTAAATTTTGTTGCAGAAATGAAAAATCGCTGCTCGACTTTTAACCCTTTAAAGTCCTAACAAAAAAAATGTTTCCAAAATTGTGCTGATGTAAATTAGACTTGTGGTAAATGTTATTTATTTAGTATTTTTGTGACATATCTCTCTGATTTAAGGGCCTAAAAATTAAAAGTTTGTGAATAGCTAAATTTTCAAAATATTCGCCTTTTTTTCATAAATAAACGCAAGTCATATCAAAGAAATGTAACCACTAACAATAAGCACAATGTCACAAAAAAACAATCTCAGAATCACCATGATCCATTGAAAAATTCCAGAGCTATAACCTCATAAAGGGACAGTGGTCAGAATTGTAAAAATTGGCCCAGTCTTTAAGTATAAAATTGTCTCTGTCACTAAGGTGTTAAGACCAATAAGAGTTGCAGGCTGCAGCATAAAGGACATGCAATTCACCCTTTTGTGTCCTACATTATCCCTTTAACACAATCTCTTCCTAATTGCTGCTTACAGCAGTATTACTAAGGAATATAATTAGCCCTAAGAAGGGCTGTAGTTGTACTTAAAAGAAATATATCCTTGGCTAATGCACAACCAACACTTCTCTGTTTCCAGAGTACAGTCTGACAAGCAGAGCATCATGGGTCTCATACAGACCTGATGATGCTATGCAGCCAGCCAATCACAGTAATGCCACAACCAAGATGTCTGCAGCATTACAGTGACTGGGAAGTATTCCATAAATGCTTATAGGCTGTCTCAAAAGCACCAAACATGTGGGGAAGGAAACCGAGCTCCCACTCGAGCATTCAAAAAACAGCACCCGAGGAAACCCACGCGAAACGCGCGCCGGAGCTGCACCTGACATCACATCACACAGGCAATCTGATGGGTAAGCTTGCCTTAGCTTTTACTATGTCTCATATTTGAACCATTCTGTCTTAATTTATACCATGCATGCTCTTACATACTTGGGAGTTGACAACACTTGTTTCTTATACGTAGGTGAGCGTGTTTGCTATATATAGCTTAGGGCTGAATTTATGACCCTTTAGTGACTCTGGGAAAATGTGCTGAACTTGATATGTGTCATGTGTGCATCGCCACGAAGATCGTCGCGGTTGCACATTCTGACTTCTCACAGCTGAGTTGCTGTTTCTTTGTGTTTGGCAGTTAGGGAGTTAATTCTGTCTGTGCTCAGTTCTGGGACTGGGTGCAGTTTCTCCCGGCTGCAATTAATTATTTGTTGATTGGTTTCCTTTAAATCTCTGGTTGTCTGTGTTGGGAGTTGCCAGTGAAATTCTTCATGCAGACCACAGATAGGATTGTATCTGTATAGACTTAAGTTAAAGAGCTCCTTAGTTGTTTTAAGCTCACCTTGCTTAGAGTTTAATATCCCAGATCATTTATGTTCCTTCTGTGTTTGAGTGTGTATGCAAGTCTGTGTTTTCTCCAGTCTGTCTTATATGTCTAATCTGTGTATTTAGCAGAGATCAGCCCATATCCCTTTGGTGGTAATCAGAATCCTTCTTAGGACTGATTACAGGGTTCAGGGACTGATAGGAGACAGGGTTAGGCTGGAGACTTGGACCTCTGAACCATTATCAGTACCTCCAAGGTGAGGGATTAGTTAGGACCCCAGTTTAGGGTCAGGTTAGACCCCCGGTCCTCCTCTTTCCTGTGACAGTGTATCAAGTCCTCAAGATTAACCCTGAGTTCAACGGATATCGTGTCAGGTAAATCTATTCTATATTTACATGCTGATGTTGCTAATCTATATGTTGTATAGAGTGTTGTTCTTTTTAGAATAGTTTACTGACATCGTACACATATCATAAGACCGCATGACATTTTCACTGGCCCATAAAATTATTCCCAGTTGCCATGGATCCAGTAGCCCAGCTGGCTCTGCAGTTGCAGGATTATCCATGGAGCTGACGGACATTAAGTCCAAAGTTTTGTCTCCCTCGGAGCAAACCAGATTTGAACCTAAAGTAGCTCTCCCGGACAGGTTCACTGGTGGGCGAGACAAATTTTTTACCTTCAGGGAAGCATGTAAATTGTATTTTCGGCTTCGGCCTCGATCATCAGGGAGTGAAGAGCAGAGAGTGGGAATTGTTATCTCGCTCCTACAAGGGGACCCTCAATCCTGGGCCTTCTCCCTTCCTCCGGGATCCCCGGCTCTACATTCAGTAGATCAATTTTTTACTGCCCTGGGTTTGGTATATGATGACCCAGATCGGGTCTCTCTTGCTGAGACAAAATTACGTAAGATACAGCAGGGAGATCGTCCGGCGGAGGAATTTGCTTCTGAGTTCCGTAGATGGGCCAAAGATACTCAGTGGAATGACCCAGCTCTTAGGAGCCAGTTTTGTCATGGGCTTTCTGACAAATTAAAGGACGTTTTGGCTCAGTATGATTCTCCTCCATCACTGGAGGCTGCTATGGCCCTAGCTATCCGTACTGATAGACGGCTCCGGGAGAGGTGCGAGGTAACTCCGCCCCCTGTTGTTACTCCACTACTACTAAAGTCCCTTATGTTGAGGTTCCCCTTGTCTGTTCGGAGGAGCCTATGCAGTTGGGAGGGACATCATTTCGTAGGAGGGGATTGGCGGTACGCCGCAGGACTAGAAGGTGTTTCTTCTGCGGGAAAGAGGGACATTTTGTTGGGGGATGTCCATCCCATGCCTTGTTGAGCAAAAAGTCGCCGGAAAAACTGTTAATCCCAGGTTGTGTGGTGGACGACAACCTGGGAGTATGTATTTCGTCCGCTAGTTCTTCTCAGTTCCTTGTACCAGTGGAGGTGGTGGTTGGTACGAGAGTGGAGAGATTTTCTGTTCTTCTTGATAGTGGGTCCGGGGCTAATCTGGTTGACGCTCAGTTTGCTCAGGCTCAAGGTATGCATCTGAGTGTATTGGTCAAACCGATCCCTATATTCTCCATTGACGCCAGGCCTCTCGGCCAAGGTAGCTTTGTTCATGAGGTTCATAACATTGACCTTCGGGTAGGGGCAATACATAGGGAACTATTATCTTGTTATGTGTTGGAGGGTCTACCTACTCCTATTGTGTTGGGACTTCCTTGGTTGGTTAAACATAACCCTGTGATTAATTGGCAGTCCAGAGATATAAGCCAATGGGGGAGTTTTGCAAAAGTAACTGCATGAACACAGTCATCAGTGCGGTCGTGCCTAGTACTTTGCCTCCTTTTTTGGAGGACTTTGGGGATGTGTTCTCTGAGGAGGGGTGTCAGGAGTTGCCTCCTCATCGCGTGTATGACTGCTCTATTAATTTACTTCCTGATGCTAAGTTACCTAAAGCTAGGTTATATAACCTTTCTGGTCCTGAGAGGCAGGTTATGAAAGATTATATTTCGGAAAGTCTGGCCAAAGGGCATATTAGACCTTCATCTTCCCCAGTGGCCGCGGGGTTCTTCTTTGTGAAGAAAAAAGATGGAGGCCTACGCCCTTGCTTGGATTTCCGCGAACTTAATCGGATTACTGTTCGAGATCCGTATCCACTCCCTCTGATTCCTGATCTCTTCAATCAAATTGTTGGCGCCAAATGGTTCTCTAAATTGGATCTCAGGGGGCGTATAATCTGATTAGGATAAAAGAGGGGGATGAGTGGAAAACGGCGTTTAACACGCCGGAGGGACATTATGAGAACCTTGTCATGCCTTTTGGTCTGACTACTGCACCAGCAGTATTCCAACATTTTGTTAATGACATTTTTCGTCATCTGGTGGGGCTGTTTGTGGTCGTATATTTGGATGACATTTTAATTTACTCACCAGATCTTGTGTCTCACCAGGAGCATGTGAGACAGGTGTTGCAGATCTTGCGAGACAATAAACTATACGCCAAACTGGAAAAGTGTGTATTCGCCGTACAGGAACTTCAGTTTTTGGGTTTCTTGGTGTCAGCCTCCGGTTTCCGTATGGACCCTGAAAAGGTGAGAGCAGTGCTTGAATGGGATCAGCCAGAGGATCTTAAGGCTCTGCAGCGTTTTCTGGGGTTTGCTAACTACTACCGGAAATTTATTTGTAATTTCTCATCTGTTGTCAAACCTCTCACTGACATGACAAGAAAAGGGACGGATTTTTCTAAATGGTCGGACAAGCTTGCCAAGCTTTTTCCTCTTTGAAAAAATGTTTTGCTTCGGCACCCGTTCTCATCCAACCAGATGCATCACAGCCGTTCGTTGTGGAGGTGGACGCGTCTGACATAGGGGTGGGTGCAATATTGTCCCAGGGTCCGTCCCCTGGTAAATGGCATCCATGCGCTTTCTTTTCTAAAAAATTGTCGTCCGCCGAAAGGAATTATGATATCGGCAATAGGGAACTTTTGGCCATTAAGTTGGCTTTTGAAGAATGGCGTCACTTTTTGGGAGGGGCAGTCCCCCCCGGTCACCGTTTACTGATACAAAACCTGCTTTTTTGGAATCTGCTAAGCGTCTAATTCCAGACACCGTTCGTTTTTTTTTTACCGGGTTTTTTAATTTTTTTTGTCATTTTTTCGCCCTGGATCTAAAAATTTAAGAGATCCTTGTCTTGCATTTTTCCCAGGGCCGGGAAAATGGATACCCATTCCCACCTTCAGGAGGGGGGTAGTTCGCTGATTTCTGGCTTGAGGGGAGGTGTTAGGGGCCGGGGGGGACCCCCTGCGGGACCCCAGGGGACTTTTTGCCCCAAATCAGTTGAGACAAAAAGGTTTTTTGAGGCAATCATAATTCGCTTTAGCGGAATCCAGGGAGTAAGGACTTTAGATTCCTTTCTCGCCGGGTTTTGGGGGCCTAACTTTAATAAAGTTGTTTTAAACTTTTGTCGGCCTGGGGGGTTTGTGCTCCTCTAAGACCCCTCATACCTCCTTTGGGGACCCTCTTCCCCTTTTAAATTTTCCCGGACGTCCAGGGAAATTTTTGTTATGGACTTCATCCGGCCTTCCTCAGTCGGGGGGAAAGACTGATACGGTTTTTGTTGCAGGTTCAGTAAGATGGAAAACATTTCATTGCTCTTCTGCCCTCCCTAATGCTAAAAACTCTGGCCAGGGGTTCATTGGGGGAGTTGTGAGCTTCATGGGGGCCTTCTGATGGGGTGTCAGATGGGGGTCTAGTTTGTGCCAATTTTTGGGGGGCATTTTTTTTCGTGGGGGATGCAATTTTTATTTTCCTCGGCTTTCATCCCAACCAATGGGAACGAGGGTTTAATCAAACCAGAGACTTATCTTGGTGTTTTGTCTCAGAGAACCCGAGGACTGGGTTTTTTTCTTGCCTCTGGCAGAGTTGCTCTTTTAAAACAGCGGAGGGTCCACTGGTAAGTCCCCCCCTTTTTTTGGGGGATATGGTTTTTTATCCCCAGTTTTGTACATTCAATGGGGGGGCCCTTCTGGGGCCTGAGGAAAGGACGTTTTTCTCAAATTCTTCGTGTTGTTTAAAACATGCTTTGGGCCTTTAAAATTGGGGGCTTAAAAAACGGTCCACTTAATCTTGGATTTTTTCCCGGTTTTAAAATTAAGGGGGGGCCCCCGTTTGGGGGCCCCTCGGTATTCCATTTTTTTTGGGGTTTGTCTGGCCCTTTCCCCTAGTTTAAAAAATTTTGTTCCAAATTTTTTTTAAGGGCGGGGTCTACCAAAAAACCTTTAGTTTCAATGGCGGATTTCAAAAAGATCATTCCAACCCGTCCCCTCCCTTGCTTCATTAATAGGCCCGGGGGGAACTGGGCCTCCGTTTTTAACCAAACTTTTCCCTCCCTTTTCCCCAAGGAAAAAAAGGCCCCTGGGGGGGGGGGGGGGTTTTTGGTGCCCAAAAAGGGGGGTTCACTTCTGATTTTCCCAGTTTGTGCCTTTGTTTAAAGGGGATTTTTCTGGGCCAGCAAAAAGGGGGTTTTTCCCCGGGTTGCAAAAATTTGGTTGGGTTTCTTAAATCCGGGTTTCTGTTTGGGGTTTTGCCATGAAATTTTTTGGGCCCCAGTGGATTGTTTAAAATTTTTGGCCCCTTTATTTTTGTATTGTTTTTTAAATCCCGTCTTTTTTTTCCTTTTTTTATGGACAAGTTGTTTTTTTTTAAGCTTTTAAGTTTTGTTTTTTGCTCACCCTTTCCCTTTGGTTTAATCAAAACCTTTTTGGGCCCTGTTAAAGGGTTAAAGGGCTTGGGAAAAGGGTACGGGATTTGGCTTGCCTTTTTCATTAAAAATTGGGCCCCCTTTTTTTAGGGTAGGAGGGGGCCCCCTTTTTCCCTTGACATTATCAGTCCTCAAGTTAAAGGCCCAATTTTGGGTCAGTAACCCCCTTTTTTTTTTCCCTTTTTCTTTAATTTGTATAGATTTTTTTTTTGATTAAGAAAAGTACCTTAATAAAAAATTTATATACAGCTTTTTTCCCTATTTTTTGGGGTTTTGTCTTTAGGGTTGACTTTTCCTATTTTTAAACAAGGGATTTATCCCCAAACCTGGGCCCTTCTTTTTTGATTTCTTTTTTTTGTTTTGTTTTATCTTTATTTTTAAAAAATTATTTTTATTTTTTGGGCTTTCTTTTTTTGGATTAAATTTTGGGGATGTATTTTTTTTTTTTATTCTTTTTTTATGGAAAAAGGGTTTTTTTTTAATAATTTGGGGGATTTTTATTTAACCCTCTTTTTGGGCAAAAAACAAAAAGGGGGGGAAAATACCCCTAAAGCTTAAAAAAATTTTCAAAAAACCCCAAACTGAGGAAAAAACCAAAAGAAATAAAAATCCCCTTTTCGGCCCCCCAAAGAGGTCCGTTTGGATTTCCTTTTTTTTCTGGCTGAGATCGGTTCCACCCTGTTTTTTATTTTTGGGAATCAGAAAGGATTGTTCCCCATTTTTAAAAGTGATTTGGGGGGTTTTACGGGGATTGCGGGCCCAAGACTCAGTCATTTGTGGGCATACTTTAATGCGGGCGGTTTTTGGGGCTTTGCGGGCCGCTAGGGGGGGGATGGTTATGGGTGTGGGGGGTTTTCCCTTAAAGTTCCGATTTGGTAAACAGGTGCGGGTTTGGGGTCCAAGGTTTTAGCGGTGCCCGGAAATTAAGTTCTGGCCCCGATTGACCGCAAAAATTCCGTTTTCTTTTTCATTTTTTTGGGGTGCCATGTAATTACCTTCCCCCGAGTTTTCCTTTCTCCCCACTTGTCTGAAAAAGGAGGGCTGGGTGAAGCCGGGATCCCATCACCCTTTTTTGGGGGAAATTATCTTTTTTTTTATTGGAGTAGGGGCCCCCAAACCCTTTTACATTTAAATTTTTGGCTCTTTAAATGCCTCAGGACAGAATGTTTTAAGTTTTTTTTTTTATTTTATTTACAAGGATAAAGGGAGGGGGGGATTAGGCGATCAGTAATTTGGGTTTTAATTAAGATTAAAAAAGGATTTTCTTCAGGCTGGTTTTTTTTCCTTGTAGGATTAGTAAGGAAGGTGTCTTTTAGATACCTCTCCATTAAAAATCTGTGGGTTTTTGGACAATACAAAGGTACATCCCCCCAAAAATTGAACCCACTTCCCAGCTACGGGAAAAGGGGGCATGAGGGAATATTTCAATTGGGAAATTTAAAGAAATTTGGGGCAGGGGGAAATTTTTCCCTGGGGTAATATCCTCCCCCTTTCCCTTTTAATAACCCCAGGCCCCATTTCTGGTTTCTTTTTATGGGGGAACCCCTGCAAAATTTTTTTGGGGTTTAAAAAAACCCAAAAAAAAGGGACCATTTTTTTTTTTTGGGAACTCCCCCAAAAAAGGAATCAAAATTTTCCCCCCCAAAGACACTTTCCAACAACAAGGCATTTTCCCAGGCCTTCCGGGGAAACCTTTTTAAAAAAAAAAAATTTTTCCCATTTTCCCCGAAGGAAAATTTTAAAAAAGGTTTTTACATTGAAAAAAAAATTTAACCCAAAAAAAACTATTCCTTGGCAAAATTTTTATTTTTTTTTTAATCAGGTATCCTATTGAAATTTGGAAAAAAAATTTGAATCAAATAAAAAAAAAATAATAAAATTTAGAAAAAAATTTTTCTTTAATCTACCACTTTTTTTACTGAAAAAAATCACAGCTTTTAAAAAAGATTTAAACCCCCACTGAAGGCGGAAAAATTTAAAAAAAGGGAGTTTTTTTAACCAAACTTCTAAGGCCCCCAAGGACCTTTAGGATTTCTTGATCTTTTGCATTCCAACTCATCCTAAGGAAAAAAAATTTTTTTTGGCTTTTTTTTTGCCGGTGGAAACCCTAAAATAAGAACCCAAAAACAATGTTGGTCTTGAATAAAAAAAAAAAAAATTTTCTTTAGTTTTTTTATTTTTTAAAAATTTCTGGTTTTTTCAATTAATTTTTAAAAAACCCCAAAATTGTTAATTTTTTAAAAAAAATTTTTCCACTTTTTAATAGTTTTTTGTAAATTTTATAACAAAAATTTTTTCCCAAAACGCCAATTTTTAAGAGAATCCAAAAAAAATTAAAAAAAAAAAACCCCAAAAAAATACCCCTGCCATTTTTCCCATTTAAAAAAGGTAAACAAGTCTCACTTAAACGGGTTAAATTACGCCCTCCCCGCTGGTAAACGGGGGGGGGTTTTATCCGGTGACACGGGCTGCAATAATTTAAAAATTTCCCTTTCAGTGCTCCCAAGGCACCTCGTGTAACTTTAACCCCCAATGGAAAGTGAACTGGACCAACGGATAAAGGGGGGAATTATTCCTTATCAGCGGGGTTGGATAAACCCCTTGATTTTTTAAACCCAGGGGACAATTGTATTATTAAAAAAGAAAAGGGAAAATTTTTTTGGAAAATTTTACCATTTTAAAAAGGGGGCAGGGGGATTTAAATCAATTAAATTTTTTTTTTTTCCTATGGAAAATTGATTAGTAAAATAACTAAAACCCAAATTGAACCCCCTTAAAATTTTTTTTCTGGTTTTTCAATAAAAATTTTTAAGGGCTAAAAACTTGTTTTAACATTAATTTTCATTACCAACAAAAAAGTTAACCAAAAAATAGCAAACAGGTTTAAAAGCCATTTTGCTTTTTTTGGCCCCTTTTTTGGCACTTTAATGTTCAAGAGTGAAATGCCCCCTGCCGGAATCAAACCCCGCGAGGACCCCAGGGAAACGTTTGAAGCAGGCAAAAAAAAACCAACTCCCGGGGCAGTTTTGGGGAGTAAAAATTCAGCCCCTCTCCCTCTTTGGGGGCCCCCGGGGCCTTTAAACCAAAAGGCCGCACCAACCATGGCTTTTCCCCCCCCTAATTCCAAAAAATTTTTTAGGAGGGGAAAGGGGTTAAATTTTTTGAATTTTATTTAAAATTTTAAAAAAATCATAAAATAATTTTTAATTAAAAAAAAAATAAAAAAAAGTGAAATTTAAAAAAAGGTAAAAATTTTTTTTTTAAAAATTTTGTAAAAAAAAAAAAATTAAAAAATTTTAAAAAACCCTAAAAAAACCTTTTAAGTAAAAAAAAAAATAAAAAAAAAGTAATTTGGTATCCCAAAGCCATTCCCAAAAAAAAAATTCAATGAACCCCTTAGGGAAAAGGGTAAAAAAGCAAAAAAAAGTAAAAAAATTTTTTTTTAAAACTTTCATTTTAGGGTTGGAAAAAGTGAAATAAACCCCGATAAAAAAAATTAAAAAAAAACCTAACCCCTTTGACAAAAAATAAAAAAAATGATTTAAAATATAAAATTAAAAGTTAAAAGGGTTTGGAAAATTTTTAAAAAAAATTTTTGGGTTAAAGTGAAAAAAAGTTAAAAAATTTTAAAAAAAAAAATTTTTTTTATTGGAAAAAAAAAAATTAAAATGTTTTAATTTTACATCAAAAAGGGGTGGGGGGGTTTTTTTTTTTGGGGCATAATTTTTGGGGTTTTGGGTTATTATTTTTGGTTTTTGGGGTTAGGGGAATTTGGGTTTTTGGTTTTTTTTTTTTTTTTGGGGTTTGGGGAAAATTTTTGGGGGGCCACTGGGGCCCCAAACGGGGCCTAAACTGAACTTGGGTTTTTTTAAATTTGTTTTGGAAAATTCATTCCTCATTAATTGCGTGGTTAAATTTTTTTTTGGTCCCCATGTTTGGAACCCCTATGGAAAAATTTTTATTTTTTATAAGGAAAGGCAAAAAGGGAAAAAATTTAATACAATTAATGAGCATGGGCAAAAAAAAAAAAAAAATTATAAGAAAAAATAAAAAATTAAATTGGGGGTTTTTTTTTTAGGGGGGGTCAAAAATTTTGGGAAATTTTAGTTAAAATTATAAAATAAAAAAAGTAAAAAAAATAAAGGAAAGGGAAAATAAAAGAGAAAAATTTTTTGTAAAATTAAAAAATGAAAAAGAAAAAAAAGAAAAAAAGAAAAGGATGTGTTGAATAAAAAGTTTAAAAAAATATTTATAAAAATTTCCCAGGAAGGGGCTTTTAAAAATTTTAAAATTAAAAAAAAAATAAAAAAATAAAAAAAAATTAAAAAAAAAAAAAAAATTGTAAAAGGATACAGTCTTTAAAAAAAAAGGAAAAAAAAAATTAAAAATTTTCAGGTTAAAAAAATTAAGCAAAGGAAAAAAAAAATTGGGGGAAAAAAAAAAAAAATAAAAAAACAAAAAAAATATCCCGAAGCGAATGAAAATTTTAGAAAAAAAGTCCCAATTCGTTTTAAAAAATTTTTAAAAAAAAGGCTTTTTTTTAAAAAAGGGCCTTTTTTTAAAAAAAAAAATTTTTTAAAAATTTAAAAAAATAAGCAAAAAATGTTATTTCCCCGTTTTAAAGCCAACCCATTTTTTTCAAAAAATTTTTTTAGGGGGGAAAGAATTTTTTTTTTGGAAAAAAGACTCCCCCAAAAAAAAAATTTTTGGTTTTGGGAAAAAAAAAAAAATAATTAAAGCGTGGGGAAAAAGTATTATACCCCCATAATTTTCCCGTTTTCTTTTTTTTTACAAATGGGCTCCTTTTTGCCTCAGCAAAAACATTTTTTTTTTTTCCCCTTAAAATTTTATTATAAATTTGGGGGAAAAAAAGGGCATAAAAAGGGGGAAAAAAATTTTTAAAAAATGAGAGAAAAGGTTTTTAAAATCTTAAAATTTGATTTTTTTTTTTTGTTATTAACTGGGGGAAAAAAAAATCACCAAAGGAAAGCCCTTTTTAAAAAAGAGGGAAGACCTGTAAAAACACAAGTAGAAAATCTAGAGCAAAAAAAAACCAAAAAATCACCGCGGGAAATTTTTTTTAAAGAAAATTTTTGGGAAAAAAAAGAAAAATTTGTTTTCGAAAAACCCAAGAAAACCTTTTGGAAGACGGGGCTTTCTGTAATTTAAAAGGGGAAACGGGGTTCACTTTTTTTACTGGGGAGAAAACAAAACGGAATCAAAAAGGACAACCCTTTTGATTGGTAAAAACAACCACAAACAGAAGGGGACCAAAAATTTTCTTAAGTTTAAACTGAGGAAAACCCCCGGGGAAAAGAAAAAAACATTTCCCCCGGACAAGACCCCAAAAAAAATAAAACCCCCCAAAAAATTAATCGGAGCAGAAAAAGCAGGAAACAAAGGAAAATAAAATGAAAAACCCGGGGGGCCCAATTGAGACAGAAAAGTACAGGAAAAAATTGAAACCCAAAAAACCCCCTAAAAATCCAAATTTATTCCAAAAAAGGCAACTCTAACCACCAAAACCCTTTTCAAAACAAACCCACCAAAAAAAAAAAAAAAATAAACCCAAGGCAAAAAAATCTGGGAAAGGGCCAAACCCCCCGGGGGGGCGGGGGTTAAGATTGGGGGAAAAAGGCAAAAACAAGACAAAAAAAAACAAAAATATCTTTTAAGGGGGGCAAAACCCCCCCAAATTTAAAAACCGGAAAAAAAACAAAAAAATGCCCCCCCCATATAAACCCCTTTTAATCGGTAGACCCCGTTTATTTGCAAAAAATTTAACTTTTCCCCCAAACCACCGGGGGAACCCCCCTTTCCCGCCTTTCCTTTAAAAATTTTGGAACCCATTGATTTAAATTTTTTTCCTTCGGGGCCCCATTTAAACCCCCAAAAGGTTTTTTGGGGACGGAGATGCAGCCCCGGGGAAATTTTGTTTTTAAAAAAACACCCTTTTATTTTTTTTAAATCTTATCAGCTGATAGACCCATAAATTTTTCTTTTTTTAACCCCTTCTGTGGGGGGGTTTTGATAAAACCTGAACACCCCCCTTCTACCCCTTTTTTTTTACATTTATTAAATTGGGCAGGACGTATACGGGTAAAAAAGGGGCGTTTCCAAAAACCCCCCTTTTCCTTAAAATTCCCCTTGAAAAAGTGGGGGGGGAAATTTTTGTATTTTTTTTTTTAAAAAATTTAAAAAAATAAGGGGCCCCCAATTTTTTAAAAAATTTTTTTAAACGCACAGTTTTACCCCCAGAAAAATTTTTTCTGGTGGTTTTTAAAAAAAGGGGCCCCATGTCAAAAATTTTTTTTTTTTTAAAACCCCCCTCCCTGGCCTTTAATATTTTCTTGAAAAATTTTCTCCTTAAAATTGGGGGTTTTCGCGCTCCCCGGTTTTCCCCCGTGCATGGGATTCCCCACTGATTTTTTGCCGGTATAATGCCCTGGCTCCTCAGATGCCCGAAAATTTTAAAAAAGAGGCCCCCAATTTCATAAACCAGACTCCACTATTTTCCCCCCCAGGGTTTTTTCCGGGTTTACCAAAAAAAAGGGGAAAAAATTTTTTTTTTTTTTTTTAAAGGAGGGGAAAAAAAAAATAAAACCAATTGCTTGTGTTATTAGTGCCCCAATTTGTAGGGGGGCCTTTAAAGGGTTTTCCCAAAAAACTTTTTACCCCCCTTCCGTCCCTTCATCAGTTTACGGGGGGAAACCGGGGGTTTTCCTATTTTTGTTCTGCCCTTAACGGGTTTTCCCAGTTTAAAAAGCTTAAAAAAGGTTTTGGGGATTCAATGAAAAACCATTTGGCGGGGAAACAAAAATTGGTAAAAATTTTTTAAGTTTCAACCCACTTCCCAAAAAAAGGGATCATCCATTTTTAATAAAAAAAAAAAACTTCAAACCACTAAAATTTCTGTCAAACCAAAGCAGTTTATTTTGGGAAAAAAGGGAAAGATTCCTACGAAGACAAAACCAATAGTGCATAGTTATTTATTTTTATTTTTTATTGAAGGGTTAAAAATTTGGGGAATGTCTAAAAAAATTTTTTTTTAACCCACGGCCCCCAAATTTTTAAAACATTTTTTATCAGGAAGGAAGAAAAATTTTTCCCGGGCCAAAAATTTTTATCCTTTTTTTTTAAAATTTTTAAGGTGAAAGGAAAAATTTGAAAAAGTATAAAAAAGGCAAAAAGAAGCCCCTGGGGACAAAAGAAAGGGTTAATTTTTAAAAAGGCAATAAAATTTAATTTAAAAAGGGGTCAGGAATTTAAAGGGATCACAAAAAATTTTCCCCAATTTGGAATTTAATCCCAAAGCAAAAATTTTTGGATAAATTTTTTCCTTTCCAAAGAAAACAGAAAATTTAAATTTTTAAATGAAGAATTTTTGGGGAAAATTTTTTTCAAATTTTTAAGGAAAATGAAACAAAAAATTTGGGGTTTTCGGGAAAAATATAAATTGGAAAAAAAACTTGAAATTTATTAAGAAAACATTTTTTTAAATTTTGATTAAAATTAAGAAATAAAATTTCCCGGGGAAAAAAGGGGCCCTAAAAAATTGGGGGGGGGGGTTTTTAAAAAAGGTTTCCTTTCCCTGTAATGGGCCAATTTGAGAAAAATAAAATGTAGCCCCCAGAAAGGGAAAAGGCAAAAAATTTTAAAAGGGAAAAAAAAGTTTTTTTTTTATACAGAAAAAAAGCTAAAGGGGGATTCACAAAAATTTGTTTTCCCCCAAAAAATTTGGGCAAACAATAAATTTTTGAAAAATTTTCAAGCCCTTTGTTAGTAAAACCGGGGTTAATTAAACTAATAAGTAAAAAGAGGCCAAAATCTTTAAAAACAGTAAAAAATTTTCGGGGTGTCAAAACAAAAAAAAGGAAAGACAACCAAAAATAAATTCTCCACCTTTAAAGCATTTGCTCAAGGGGGGAAAAAAGTTTGGGGAAATAAAAAAAAGGGGGTGGGTTGTAAAAAAATCAGGGGGGAGGGAAAATGCTCACCATTTGAATTAGATTTTTTAAAACAGTTTTTTAAAAAAATGTTACCATAAAAAAACTTTTTTGATTTCCAAAATTTTCTGGAAAAAGAGGAAGAAACTGTAAGGGAAAAATTTTTTGAACATATTGGGGGTAAAAAGAAAAATTTTTTTTTTTTATCGAAAAGTTAATTATTACAAAAAAGTTTATACCTAAATCCAATGAAGTTGGGGGGAAAAAAGGAAAAAAAAAAATTTTTTTTTTGGGTTTAGTTAAGGGGGTATGGAAAGGTTTTTGGGGTAGGGAAGAAAAGGGGGGGGGGAAAAGGAAGAATTTTCAAAGAAAGAAGAGGAGGGGGGGGAAAAAAAGGGGAAAAAAAGGGGAGAAAAGGGGAAAAGAAAGGAAAAGGGGAAAAAATTTTTTGGAAAAAAAGGGGAGGGGTGGGAAAAAAGGGGGGGGTTGGGTTTTGGTATAGGGGGAAGAGAGGGGAAAAAAGAGTATTTTTTTAAAAAAAAAGTTTTTACCAGAAAATTTTTGGTGAGCAAAGAACATTTGGGGGGTGAAAAAACCCGGGTTTTGTTTTTTGGGGAAAATTTTAAATTTTGGCTTTTTTGGTTGAATTTTTTTCCTTTTTCAAAAAATTTTTTTTTTTTTTTGTCCTTTTTAAAATTTGCCTTTTTTCCCCCCAGAAACGGGGGGCCCCCCTTTCTCTTTAAAAATTTTTAATTTTTACCGAATCCCCAAAACCCAAAACCCAAAAAGGCGCCCCCCCCCCCTTGGGAAATTGGGGCAGTTAAGCAAACCCCCCCTCCCCAAACCCCCCGGGCACGCGGGTTGCTCTAAAAAAACAAAAAGCCCCCCGGAGGACCCCAAAAAATGGTAGCCCCCAAAACATAGCGGAAAAAAAAAAAACACAAAGCGGAAAAAATAAACAAACACGGGGCCAAATATTGTCAAGGGCAGAAAACAAAAACCCCCAAAAAAACCCCCAAAAATTTCCAACCCCAAATTAAAAAAAGCAAAACCACCACCCCCACCCCTGAACAGCCCCGGGGGGCAACCCATCCCCTCAAAAGCAGGGACAAGCAATGGAACAAACAAAAGTGGCACTGAAAAACAAGAGTAGCACAGACCCCTGGAGGGAACCGGCTAACCTCCCACAAAAGTGCAGAAAAAAAAGGGAAATTAAAACATAGAAACAAAAAATACTTATCTAAAAGTAGCGACGAAGGCAAACCCACTGACTTCCCAAAAGAACCAGGAAACAAAAATTGTCATCGGCGGGATCAGGGAAGGGGCTTTCTTTTACACCCAGTCATCCTCCGAGCCATATCAAAAAAAAGACCGCACATCCAAAATTTGATTTTTGGGAAAGGGAAACCCTAGAGTCACCAAACCATATACAAAAGAAAAAAAGGTAGCACACTTAGCGTTAGTTGCAAACACGAAATATGAAAAAAAAGAAAAAAGAAATTTCATCATTTCCTTTGAAATATGAAAAATTTTAGAAAATTTTGCGCTAAAATGGCAATTATGTGGCCGATAGCCACTCAAGGGTCTTCCGTATACAGGGCCTAACTAATGCCTATCCTGCTAGAAAAGTTTTTCTGCATGGGAACATATGAATCCCTTTCGACAAAATCTACATCCGGGAGGGGTGATAACTGTTTAATTAAAAACCGTGCCCACCGGGGAGTGCTCGGTATAAGGAAATGAATACATATAAAAAAAATGACCGGCACTCCAAAAATAGTTCGTTTAACAGGTGCAAACCTAGAAAAAACCAACTCATAAAAATACAAGAAAAAAAGGTGAAAAACGTAGGCAACCCAAACACAAAAATAAAAATATGAAAAATGAATTCATCTTACCTTAGAAAAAAAAAAATTGAAAATTTTAGCGCATAAATGGCCAAATTATTGAGCCTGATAGCCACGAAGGCTTTCTGTTACATTTTAAAAAATAATCCTACCTCTTTTTAAAAAAGTCTTCTGCAGGAACATATAACCTCTCTTCAACTAAAATTCATCTCTTGGGGGGTTTTAAGTTTAATTAAAAAGCCGGACCACCGGTGGTGCTCGGTTAAGGAAATGAAACTATCAAAAAACGCCCGGGCACACCAAAAATAGATAGTGTGAAAGGTGCAAAACCTAATCACCAAATCATATACAACAAAAAAAAAGGGCACATGAAGCGCATGCTTGCAAAAAAAAAATGAAAAATAGAAAAATGAATTGCATCATTACCTTGAAAATAAAAAATTTTAGAAGTCTAGCGCAAAAAGGCCAAATTTGTGACCCCCGATACCCTCAAGGTCTTCTCGTTTTCAGGTCCAAAATAACCCCATCCTCCTTAAAAAAGCTGTCGCAGGGAAATATGAATCCCCTCTTCAGACAAAAACTACATCTCTGTGGGGGGGGAAACCTTGAAATAAAAACCTTGACCACCGGTGGAGTGCTCGGGTATAAGGTAAATGAATACAATAATACAATTTTTTTTTAAGCGGGATAGGCTTTAGTTAACCTGATAACGAAAAGACCTTGACTGGTATAGGCCACTAATTTGGCCATCTTTGCGCTAAACTTCTAAAAATTTTTTATTTTTTTAAAGGAATGATGAAATTTCATTTTTCATTTTTTTTTAAATTTTTGTTTGAAGCATACGCTACAGTGTGCAACCTTTTTTTTTGTATTATTGAGTTGGTGACTCTAGGTTCACCTGTTAACTAACTATTTTTTGGTGTGCCGGTCGTTTTTTGATATGTTTTCTTTACCTTAAAATGAGCATCCACCTGGGGTCACGGGTTTTTTTTAATTCAACAGTTCACACCCCCCACAGAGATGTAATTTTAGTCGAAGAGAGTTCTAGTTCCCGCAGACAGACTTTTCAACGAGGATAGTTTTTGTTGGACCTGATAACGGAAACCCCTTTACGGGCCATCGGGGGTCACAAATTTTGGCCATCTTATCGCTAAGTTCTAAATTTTTTTATATTTCTAAGGAAATGCAATTTTTTTAATTTTCATATTTGTGTTTTCAAGCATCGCTACATTTTGCTACCTTTTTTTCCCCGATTGCCAGTCATCGCCGCGGGGGAGGGGCTTCTACTTTTCAAACGGGTTATTACCCTCAGCAAAACCAAGGGGGCCCCAAACCCAAAAGTCATTTCCACTGCTCAAACAGTACCCCCCCTTCAGGGGGGGTACCGAACCCCACCTCACCCAAAGGGCCCAACAGGATGACACGGTGATAGGCACAAACCGTCTCCCACAGAAAATTAGAAGCAAACACCCAAGAATTTTTTCTCCACCAAAAACTTTCTCTTTAACCAATACTGGGGCTCCATCAGCCAATGAGAATCCAAAATTTTCTCCCTTATACTCCAGATTCCCAACCAAAAAAGCTCAGGGCACAGCCAAGGAAAACCATGGCTCAACAAACCTTTTCAATAAAGATTTGTGGAAAACTTATGAATCTTAAACCCCGGGAAAGCAAGCGAAAAAAACGGATAAGGACTTCCAAGTCCTAAAGGTCCAAGAACCTTGGGGTTTAAAATTTGGGGACGCAACCTTTTTTTGGTATTCTTTGGGACAACCAAACCAAGTCATCCACTTTTTAAAACCCAAAACCCTCAGTCCATGCCGGGGTTTGGAAAAAGCTGGGGCCCCACCTGAAGAGAGACTTTTTTCCCACTTGTCCCAAATTGCTGCATTTCCCTCCACCCTAGAGTAACACCCAAGCAGAACCCCCCCTGCCCCAAGGGGGGAAAGGGGGGGGGGGGGGGCAGAAACCCAATTAAAAATTCAGCCAAAGGGGAAAAAAAAGGCCCCTCACCGACAGCAGACACAAAACATCTCAATAATTCCAAAGTTGGTACATACAATTTCCCCACATGGCAATGTTTAGGTTTAACCCCTGAAATTTACCCGACCAGTCTCAAATAGGGGGAAAAGTGGAAAGAACGACACCTTCCTTTAGAAACCCTGGGGCAGTCAGTCAATAGAATCCGCAAGGAAACTATAGAGAGGGCATCCGCCTTAACTTTTTACCCGGAGGAAGGTCCACAAAGTTAAAACCGGAAAAAAGGCCCCTGCCTGTCTGGGGTTAATCGCATGGGTGATTCGAGATAAACAATTTTGTGGTCTGAGGCCACAACTTTTTGTTTGGCCCCTCCAACCAAGTCTCCACTCTTCGAAAACCCCCTTCTAGCCAAAATTCCCCTTTCCCCCCAAAAAATTTCTTCACTGGGAAAACTTTCGGGGGAAAATAGGCACAAGGTTAATTTAGAGGTCACAGGTCACTTTGGACAAAAAAGGGTCCGCACAAATTCGAAGCACTATCCCCCTGAAAGGTAGAGAAAAAACGGGTTCCATAGGCAGGAGCAGAAGTGAACCTCTGTTAATTCCAAATGCAGAAACTGCCTCAGGGGCCAATTCCCACATCGGAACCCTTTTTGGTCAAATCAGTTAATGGTTTCACAAAACCAGAGAAATTACCAATAAATTTACAATAAAAATTGGCAAAACCCAAAAATCTCTGAAGAGCCCTTCAATGAAGTAGGTTGACCCCAATCACAGATGGCCTGAACCTTGACCGACTCCATTTAAATAACAGACGGAGACAAAATGAATCCCAGAAATGAGACCTTCTGTACGCCAAAAAGACACTTTGATCCCTTCACATACAAGCATTCTCTCTCAAAATGTGGAATACAGTCCGAACATGTTTCACATGAGAGTCCCAGTCGTTGGAAAAAAATCAAGATATCACCCAAATAAACGATCAGAAATTTATCCACAAAATCCCCTGAAAATATCATTCATGAAGGATTGGAAGACGGAAGGGGCATTAGTGAGCCCAAAAGGCATCACTAGGTACTCAAAATGCCCCTCTGGGTATTAAACGCTGTCTTCCATTCATCCCCGTGCTTAATGCAAATAAGGTTATACGCCCCCCTAGGTCAAGCTTGGTAAACAAACTCACACTTTTCACTCTGGAAAAAAGGTCAGCAATCAAGGGTAACGGATATTGACATTTAACAGTGATTTTATTCAGGAGGCGATAGTCAATACACGGCCTCAATGAACCATCCTTTTTGGCCACAAAGAGAAAACCGGCGCCCAAGGGGTGAAGTGGATGGTCTGATATGACCTTTCTCCAAAGACTCCTTATATAGGATCGCATAGCATTGTGTTCAGTACAGATAAGTTAAAAAGGCGACCATTAGGAAATTTACCACCAGGCACTAACTCAATAGCGCAATCATAGCTCCTGTGAAGAGGTAAGAATGCAGACTTACTTTCACTAAGCACATCAGAAAAATCAGTCAAAAAATCAGGGACATCCTGAGACTGGGGAGAGGCAGAAAATACAGGAGTGTCAGTATTAACACATTAGCAGCCCCAACTGGTCACAGACACAGATTTCCAATCCAAAACAGGATTATGATTCTTTAACCAAGGGAAACCCAGTACAATAATATCATGCAGATTATTCAGCACCAGAAATTTGCACCTCTCCAGATGATCAGGTTCAACCCTCATTATAACCTGAGTAGAAAACTGTGGTTTATTCTCCGCCAAAGGGGGTAGAATCAATGCCCAGTAAAGGAATAGTCTTCCGTAGGGTATCATGGGAAACCCACAACGTTTGGCAAAGTCAAAATCCATCAGGTTAATAGCTGCTCCTGAATCAACAAAAGCCTGAGCCGAAAATGTGGACAGGGAGCAAATCAGGGTAACAGTCAACAGAAATTTAGTCTGAACGCTACCCAAGACAACTGAGCGTGCAAAACGTCTTCCCCGCTTAGGGCAGACGGAAATAACATGAGAGGCATCACCACAATAGAAACATAACCCATTACGCTTTCGAAACTCATGACGCTGAGCCCAGAAGTCACCCCATCACATTGCATGGGCTCAGGAGCTGGCACACAAGGCAACACTATCTCACGCATACCTCTGCGCTCACTCAAACGTCTGTCAATTTGAATAGCCAAAGACATAGAATCATTGAGACCAGAGGGAACAGGGAATCCCACCATAAAGTCCTTTACATTTCTGACAGACCCTTCCGAAAAAGGGCTACCAAAGCATCATCATTCCATTTGATCAGGACTGCCCACTTTCGGAATTTCTGACAGTACAGCTCAGCATCTTCAAGACCCTGATTTAATACCAACAAGGTCTTCTCAGCTTGATCAGTGACATTAGGTTCATCATACAATGACCTCAGAGCCTGAAAAAATACATCATCATCATCCAAACAAGATCCCCAGGTGTCAGGGAAAAAGCCCAATCCTGAGGGTCGCCGCGCAGCAGAGAGATGACAATTTGAACCTGCTGTACTGCGTTCCCTGAGGACTTAGGTTTTAAGGCAACAAACAGGTTACAGTTATTTTTGAAATTCAGAAATTTAGACCGAGCCCCCAAAAATAAATCTGGTATGGGGATCCTAGGTTCCACAACCGGCAACCTAGCAAGACAGGTAGCAATACTCCGAACCTCAGAGGCAAGCTGCTCCACATGGCCAGACAACTGTGCAAACTCCATTGAGAGAAAAAAAAATTCCTCCACAACACCCAGAGAAAAAGAGGGAAAAAAATGCCACAAACAGAGGAAAAAAAAATTCTGACAACTCCCCTTTTTTTTTCCTTTTTACTATTTTTCCCTTCTGTGAGTACCATATAATTTTCAGTTTGGCCGCTAATACTGTTATGTTTCGGTAGCTGAGGAGAAATTGCAAAAAAATAACCAAAGTAGTAATACACCAGAGAGGCTGGAAAGTATTGGATTGCAGTACACTAAACTAACCTCCACACTAGAAGTAGCCGTGGAGCGTACCTACGGTGATCCTAGATGCCTCGTCACAGCCGGAGAGATAGCTACACCTAAAGGCAAAAAGATGAAAGCTATCTGCCCCGGAGCAGAATCTCCAAGAAATAGGAAGCCCCCAAACATGTAATGGCGGTTAGACCAGAAGAAAACACGGACACAGACAAAAAATAGAATGAGCAAACGCTGGGCCCAATCTGCCTAGATAGAAAAGTATAGGAAAGAATTCTGACTGCAACCCAAAAAACCTTGACAAAAATACCAACACTTCTGATTAACAAAAAAACCTGAGATCACATGATCTCTACCACCTAAATCAGATCTCTGGTGTAACTCACAACAACTCAGCAAATAAAAATTGACAAAGGAACAAAGCAAAGTACAAACACATAATGAGCACAATTGCAGCGCAAGACCCCAAAAGGGGACCAGGCTGTAGTCCACTGCAAGCAGCAAACCAGCCGTGAGAATCCAACAGAGGAAAAAAAACAAAACACTTATCTGAATGAGAGCAGGAAAGCAAGCTGTGCTCCAAGCAAGACCAGGAGGAACAAGTGATTACCGGCAAGGCAGATGGGAACTCAGGTCACTTATATCATACCATTCAGAGTCAGCTGAAGGCCATTCAGTAATTAGTTCATTACACTCAGCAACCACCGGAGGGAGCCCCAGCTCAAAAGTAGCCTCCAAAGTATTCACAACACTTAGGTATTCATAGTTACTACCACTAGCAGCTAACTGCGTGGGTGTAACCATGGATACCTAAGTACTGTATATGACTTAAGTGACATATCTAATAAGTAAAGGAGCTCTCCCTTGTAGCGAGTTAAGGCATAAGCCTTTTTTGAACGTTAGCCTGTGAGGCAACACTGTGGCAACATTGTGAGGCAACACTGTGAGGCTACATTGTGAGGCAACACTCAGGCAACACTGAGGCAACAGTGTGAGGCAACATTGCAAAGATGGATCAAATTGAGCATGCTGCTGCACATAGAGAAGCGAATCACATATGGATGCATAACCTGCATCTTAATGAAACAAGATGAACCAAATTGTCGAAGAACTGCTGATGCAGCCCGACAGAGGGTGTACAGAGCAAGACAAACAAATGAAGTAACTGAATCACGTAGAGCATCTAATGCAGCACGACAACGAGCAACACGCAATGCACAAAGTGATACACATATTTCTCAAAAAAGAGAGCAAAATAGTATACGTGTTCAAAATGCGAGAGCCTCTCGATGACAGCAAGTTCCATTTGCCGCTAGAGGACTTCTCAATCAAATTGATGAGACACTTATTGAAGAGGGCTATGCTGGCGAACGGACATTTCGATGTCAATTCTGCCAATCTAAAAATTTGAAAGACGAAATGGCGCAGGACAAAACATTCCCTTCCTGCTGCAAGAGAGGGCGCATCCAATTACGTCCCATTCGTATGGATGATCAATTAGTCAAGTTGATGAAACTATCAGCACTCCAATAACTTTATGGCTAATATAAGGCAATACAATAGCTCTCTTGCTTTGGCATCAATGGGAGCACAAGTAGCGCCACTTCCTGGGCATGGTCCATACTGTTTTCAAATTCATGGACAAATTTACCACAGAACTGCCGCATTGCATCCCGCTGTCGGTAGTACCCCAAGTTTGCCCAGATTTATATATTGGACAGTGAAGAAGCATTAAGTACAAGAAGACAAGCAAATAAAATGTGCCTCCCAGCACTGCTGTCATCTCTTGGAGAGAAAATGAAAGCAATTAACACACTCGCAAGAGCCTTCACAATGATGAGGGAATTTGAAATAGAGGAAGAGAGGATTGCTGAATTAGAAAATAGCGATCCACTCGAAATAGACTTCTTTTCTGCATGTAGTGTATTTGCTCAGTAGCCTCCACTGGATTGGCGGCTACAAAACGGTAGCACCTACCATTCCAAGTTTGGCCTTGGAATGACAACAAATGAGACCACAGTGTCAAAAATTAAGCCAACCTTACTTCAAGAAAAGGAGCTTAGGGAGTCATCTGTCGTTATTTGGGAAGAATAGCAATGACTCCCTGTTTTAATATGAATGCTGTGGATAATTTGTTCCAAGACATAAGTTGCAAACAAAGACCATTTGGTGGAAAAGTTTTCATAAACGGTGGTGACTTTTGTCAAACTCTACCAATAGTGGAAGGTGGAAAAAGAGCCCAAATTGTACAGTCCACCAATAAATACTCAAAATCCTGGAATCAGTTTTCACTGTTCCAGTTACAACAGAATATGAGAACGTCTCAGGACGAAGCTGAGTACAACTCATGGTTACTGAAACTTGGCAATGCAGAGTTGTCAAATAAATATGGTCTACCAGAAGACACAATTGAAATCCCGAATTCTTTTATTGAAGAGGTGATTTAAGTACATCTATTTTTGGCGACTCAATTGAGATTAGAACGGTCAAAGCAATTGCCAATAAAACAATTCTTATGCCATTGAATGATGACGTTCATACCTTGAATGACAAAATTCTTAGTCGAGTTCAAGGTTAACACTCAACATATTGCTTCGTGGACACAATTGCGGAAGAGGAGGGTGTGATTCTCACTGATTATCCTGTAGAGTTTCTTAACTCTTTGAATCCCACTGGGATGCCTCCTCATGAACTAAAGCTGAAACCAGGAGCTGTAATTATGCTCCTGCGTAATCTTAACAGAAAACCTGGCCTTGTAATGCCACAAGGCTTTATATGAAAAGCTTAAAACAAACTTTATTCATGCCTTTGCTTTAAATGGAAAAGCAAAGGTCAGACAGTTCTTATTTCAAGAATTTACCTGATTTCCAAAGATAAAAACTTGCCAGTCCAGATGCGATGGCACGGCGTCAGTTTTCAGCCATGTTGGCTTTTGCAATGACCATCAATAAATCTCAGGAACAGTCCTGAGGGTCCTGTAGGAATTTTTTTGCCTCTCCCAGTGTTTAACACAGGCAATTACATGTGGCTTTCTCCAGGGGAAGGAAAAGCCAACAAATAAGGGTCAAAATATAAGGTGAACTTATTCCTAACGTTGACAAATGGTTTACTGTCAACTGTGTATACAAAGTGGCTGTGTGGCAGCCATTGTTACTGTTTCTTTGTGCTGGTGGGTTGGCGTGGTCGGGAGTCATGGGGACTTAGTCTTGCAGCATGGGTGCTGTGGGGCAACAGGTCGTCAGTCCTGCTGGTGCTCTGCCGCTGTGGTGGTGGTCGCCGCGTGGCTCCGCTCTGTTAGGGTAGTAGGACACACTACGAGGTTTGCTGTGACGTGGCAGTGGGTTTCATACAGTCTGATCAGAATGTTAAACTAAGAACCTCAAGTTCATTTATATAATTTTTTCCTAGCGGCTTTAGATCAACATATGATTTTTGGATGTGCGGTTCATGCTCATTTTCTTTTGTCTTTTTGTGCAAAGAATTTATAGAGGAGCTGTCTCTTCTAACATGTCTGTTATACTAATTCCTTTTATTATTTTTTTCTCAGTTTGAGGGGGGATAAATTGTTTTTAGGCTTGTGTGAATATTTCGGCCAGCGCTAGACTTGTGATATACTGTAGCTATGTAGTGTGATGGCGTTAGATACTCAACCTTGCAGCTGTAATCACTCGGTTATGATGGAAGACTTCCTAGACCCTTTCACATATCTTAAGTGTCCACCGCATTCTGAAAATTGAACAAAAATTGTCTGCAAATTTTAATGGATTACATTGATGATCTGCAGAAACTTCATATTACATAATACAATTAAATAAAGATCATTAAAATAATTGTAATATTGTAACCAAATACTGTAATTGAAATGTTATGAAGGTCTTTTGCATAATGATAATTTAGTTTAGCTTTCATTTCATGAATAACCAATGAATCATGAATTACGAGTTATGAGTTATGGGTTTACTCTGTGATGTCTTTACTGTTTGTACCGACCCCCTGAAATGTAAAGTTCTGCCAAATATGTTGGAGGAATGTAGATTAAAAATAGTATTATTATTAATGCATAACAATAAAGTGTTTATAAAAAAATAGTTCAAAAGTTTGATAGTGGAAAAATGAAATAAAAATTGAATAAATCTGCAGAATAAATAAGAAGGACAGTGATAGTCTGGCTGCAAGTAATCTATAAAGTAGTCCACAATGTCAGGCTGCAGCTCAAAAGCAAATAAGAAATTTTGGACCTAATAAATGAGAGATAAAATCTGTCATCTTTGTGTAATATTACTCTTCCATAAATAACTTTTGAGATCACATTTTGAATAAAATAATGATTTGCTTTGGACTCCAAATCGTAAAATGGATATTAAAGAGGCAAAGAGACTTGTGTGGATGAAGAAGTGAGTGCACTTCGAAAGTCAGAGAATATAATCAAATTTCCCACTCAACTATCTCAAGCGTTTTTTGACATCTCTATCTGTTTAGTCGCCAGCAGCGCAGCATAGTCGCTTCTCCTCATCTGTTTAACTCTAAGTTGGATCTACTACCCTGTGGCGCAGCAGCAGCTCGACTATTTATTTCTGAACCCTTCCAAGTTTTGTGCTTTCTCACGACACCACCGGATGAGGAGTTTCCACAAATCGAAATGCATGTTGTCTGGATAATGTCCTATTTTGCCCTTCTTTGTCCCCAAAGTATTTAAAGCGGGTTCAAAAGCAAACATGCAAATTATCAAATGGGTTATGTGGCTACAAAAAGACATCTTAGAGGTTATCTCATGTGGTGATCGCAAAAACTGTCACATGATTAATTGATTCCAAAGACGTTAAAAAGTTACTGTCACAGAAAATGATCCCTCCCTTTTTTCAGTTTATTATATTACAGGTCAAACAAATTCTAAATATTAGTAATTAAAAATGGATTTATTAATATGAGAATATACTGTATATGTAAATGATATGCTAATGCAACTATCAGTAAAATTCCCAACATACTTAGTGGTGCTACTTTACTCCAGAGCGGATACCATTTTCCGTGTTGTGGAGTGAGGGAACGCTGCTCCCAGGGACATGCTGCTACTCTCCCTGCCGCTCCTCTGCCTTACCATCTATCATTGCCACACTGGTCTGTGCACTGATCGGAGTGAGGAGAGGGATCAGGAGGTGTTACCATATACGCAGCTCCTGGGACATCACTGCACTTTATTAGAAGATCGCTCACTGCCACAACACCGCCCTTCACCAGCGGTCAGTACATTACAGTTTCCCCTGCCGCACTGCAGCTTCACTTTATCGCCATCACACAGTTCTTTGCTCTTTTCGCTCTGATCATAGCACAGATCAGTGTGATAATGATAGAGAAGCTGCAGACAGAGAGAAAATGTTTCTAATAAAGTAGCGGCATGTCTCAGTGAGCAGCGCACTTTTATTCTCTACCTGCCCTAGCTTATTAGAAGCATGCGTGGTGTTGGGGTTTGCTCACTCCGGTGTTCAGTAGAGTTTACACAGGCAGGCAATGTGTTTCTCCACCGACAAAAAGGAACACAAATAGTCTTTATCCTGGACAAAAGTATAACAAACCCAAAGCAGTTCTCTCAGATGATACAGGGTCACTTGTTTAGAGTACAGTCCACTCTTAACCAATAATTAGCAGGGTCTGACCAACATACAAAAATAAATCTTTCTACCTTCACTTCCAGACAACCTCTGAGGCAGCTATGCTGTCTTTTTAACTGGCTGCACAGTCTAGATTGGAGATATGAGAGTAGCCAGTCCCACCCTGCTCTTCTAGCTCCTCCTAAAACTCAGATCCAGAAATCTGGTCCCATATAAAAACTTAACAGCAACCTAAAGTTGCAGGAACCTGCTCTCTGGGCTTCACATCACCAAGGCTAACCACCTAGGTGACACAAATTTCTGATTCAGGACCTTTCCCACTGCAACCTTACAGTGGTCAGAAACATCAGTGAGAAGCACTGCCATCCACAAGATGGTGGTGCGCTTCCACTGAAAAATAGGTACAGCACAAAACTTAAGCTTTTAGATAAATATTGACTTTCAAAAGAGTCAGTATCTGTCTTAAATAAACACATGTATTTACATTTTTTATATTTTAATAACATAATATTTTTGGCTATAAGTCCTCTTTAAAGATAAATAGGGAACATTCAAATCATATCTAAGGTAAAACTGATTCTCAAATATACAGTAGCATTTTTCAATCTTACAAAGTTACATTTTTCTGTACCAAGAAACCTTGCAGGATTATCATATGTGCATCATGTTAGGAAATGCTACATCTGCAGAGATTATTCTGGGCAAAGTTTGTTACATCTCTGCAGTTACAGAAATCAAACTGCTATTCTCATAATGCTGATAAATAACTAAATAAATAAATAGCAATCTTGTAACATTTTTTTTCTTTTCATCTGTTCTCTAAAAAAAACACTTACATGTGCTGGTAGATTCAGTGTAGATCAGTTCAGCTCCTGGAAAATCACGTAATATACAAAAATCCTGCTTATATATCTTTAGTGTTCAGGTGGAAGTAGAATAAGAGAATTGCAAACTGAACACAAAGAAATTTACAGATTTCCCTTGTGGTCTAATTACATTTGGAAATGATACTAAGGATGCTGAGGTTCATAAAGTTTGACATTTACTTTCTTTGATTTCTATATTCCTAACAAAGAAAGTAAAATTATTACCTGAGCAAAAATAAAGTAAGATACAAAAGCATTTTTATCTATTTGAACAGGACGATTGAGAGCTTCTGACTCGACCAGAGCATGACGACAGCCAAAGCTGTCACATTTGAAGCATCATAGATGTTATTACTAGGAGCCTGGCGTTCAACTCACTATGGTCTAGAGCAGACAAAGTTGTGCTCAAAAGTTTACACACCCCAGCAGAATTTTTTTTTCTTGGCCTTTTTCAGACAATATGAATGTTAACACCAAATCTTTTTGTCAACTCATGGTTAGCGGTTAGGTGAAACAATTTATTGTTCAATTACTGTGTTTTCTCTTTTTTAAATCATAAAGACAGACAAAACATCCAAATGACCCTGATCAAAAGTTTACATACCCTGGTGATTTTGGCCTGATAACATGCACAGAAGTTGACACAAATGGGTGTGAATGGCTACTAAAGGTGACATCCTAATCTGTGACTTTTTTGCTTCAGTGTGTGCATAAAAGCAGAGTGAGTTTCTGGGATCCAGACAGACTCTTACATGTTTCATCCAGCCACTGATGTTTCTGGATTGTTAATCATGGGGAGAAGCAATAGAATTTTCAACAGATCTACAGGAAAAGGTAGTTGAACTGTATAAAACAGAAAAGGGATACAAAAAGATATCCAAGGAATTGATAAATCCAGTCATCAGCGATCAAACTGTGATTAACAAATGGAAAATCAGGGGCTTTGTAGAAACGAAACCACGGTTAGGTAGGTCAACAAAAATGCTGTCCTCAACTGCCAGGAAACTTGTTTGGGATGCAAAGAAAAATGCACAAATAACATCAGCTGAAATCCTGGACTCTCTGAAAGCTAGCGGTGTGGCTGTTTCAAGATGCACAATAACGACACACTTGAAGAAAAATGGGCTGCATGGTCAAGTCGCCAGGAGAAACCATTACTGTGCAAATGCCACAAAGTATCTCTCCTACAATACCCAAAAGAGCACAGAAACAAGCCTCAAAACTTTTGAAACAAGGTAATTTGGAGTGATGAGACCAAAAATATTACTATTTGGCCACAACCATAAATGTTACATTTGGAGAGGTCAACAAGGTCTATGATGAAAGGATCTCCATTACTCCTGTAAAGCACAGAGGTGGATAGCTGATGTTTTGGGGATGTGTGGGCTACAAAGGCACAGGAAACTTAGTCAAAGTTGAAGGAAATATGAATGCAGCTGTTATCAGCAAATACTGGAGGCAAATTTGCACTCATTAGCCCAGAAGCTGCACATGGGACGTACTTGGACGTTGCAACTTGACAGTGATCTAAAACAAAAGGCCACGTCGACCTGTCATTGGCTACAGCTGAACAAAGTGAAGGTTCTGGAGTGACCATCTCAGTCTCCTGACCTCAATGCAAAAATTTTGCTGGGGTATGTAAACATGAGCGCCACTTTGTATAATTGCGTCTATATGTTTCTCTGCGTTTTAACACATTATCCGAGCTTAGTTAACCCACTATTCACCTTTACTATAATGAGATGATGATATGTTGAGCCATAGAAACCCATTCGACAAATTAACCTGTACAGCTAGCAAAAGATTGGTGGACATTGGGCCAGCTCTGGATGGTGAACTTGCTGTGCCATCCATCTCTTGCTGATGGGTCGCGTCTTTTTTTCTGTCTTTTTCTCTTCAGCTGTGTTCTGAATTTGTTGTCCCAATTGGTTCCCAAGAGTGAATGAATTTGTTATACAGATTTTTAAGAAAAAACAACTTAATTCCTTTCATTCATTTATTTTTTAATAATAAATATTTTTTAATAAATTTATCAATAAAGACACAAAAAACAATAATAAAGTTTTTTGTGGGAACTCCAAACACAATTAACTTTTTCTCACCATTTACATATCTCTCTTCAGGAATTTGACCGCTCAGGTTATTGGCTTTGCGCACAGTGCAAGTGAATTATCTTGTCTTATTAATTTAGTTCTTTTCTATGAATATAAATAGATTTGTTAAAATAGGTTAAACTTGTAAATTCAGTATAAATTCTTTATTGATAAAGATTTATTAAGCGGCTGTTAACTTTGAACTCTGACACCACTTGTCATCTGACTACTTGGTGCCGTTCTTTGAATCCTGCTTGTATTTAAACAATGTAAGTACACTGTCTCTGTATGTCATGTGTGGTTATTACTGAAGAAGGGTTTGACGCGTCAAATAAACCACCATTATATTCTACCATCCTGTGGAATACTTCTTACCATGACAGCGTGGATTGAGTCCATATTCTCTACACAATTTTTATTTGAATTGGATCCTATAATGAATGGGCAGCCAATGTAAGGAGTGACGAAGAGCGGACGTGTCCGAGTATCGATTAGCCAGATGGATGACCCTGGCTTCTGAATTAAGTATAGACTGAAGAGGGGAAAGTTGAGAATGGGGAGGCTAATTAAGAGAGCATTGCAGTAGTCCAGGTGGGAATGGATCAATGCGGCAGTGAAGATTTTTGCTGTTTCCATGTTGAGAAAAGAGCGGATTCTAGAGATGTTCTTTAGGTATAAGCGGAAAGTGCGTGCAAGAGATTGTATATGGGAGGTGAAGGAGAGATTGGTGTCAAACATAACACCCAGACAGCGTGTATGCTACCGGGTTGTTACTATTGTGCCAACTACGGAGAGGGAAATGTCAGATTTAGGGAGGTTAGTAGATGGCGGGAGCAGAAGAAGTTCAGTTTTGGAGAGGTTGAGTTTCAGATAGAGAGTGGACATGATGTTGGAGACTGCAGACAGACAGTCACTGGTGTTCTGTAGTACAGCGGGGGTAAGGTTGGGGGGGATAACAAGTATAGTTGTGTGTCATCAGAATAAAGATGGTACTGAAAGCCAAATCTGCTGATGGTCTGTCCAATTAGGGCCGTGTAAAGAGAGAAGAGAAGGGGGCCTAAGAATGAGCCCTGAGGTACCCTGACAGCGAGGGGAAGAGGAGATGATGTGGAGCCAGAGAACAAAACACTGAAGGAGCGGTCAGAAAGATAGGAAGAGAACCAGGAGAGAACAGTGTCCATAATGCCTAGTGACTGGAGCCTAGACAGTAGGAGACGGTGGTCAACCGTGTGGAAAGCCGCAGAAAGGTCGAGAAGAATGAGCAGAGAGTGGTCGCCGTTACGTTTTGCTGTCAGAAGGTCATTGGTAACTTTGATGAGTGCAGTTTCAGTCAAATGTACGGGGCAGAAGCCGGACTGTGAAGGGTTTAGGAGGGAGTGATTTGAGAGGTAACGGGTAAGGCGGGAGTAGACTAGGTGCTCCAAAAGTTTAAAGATGAAGGAGAGATTGGAGACCGGTCTGTAGTTGTTTGTGCAGGAAGGGTCGAGAGCGGGTTTCTTTAGTATTGGAGTAGCGATACAGTGTTTTAAGGATGATGGGAAAATGCCCGAGGAGAGGGAGAGATTAAAGATTGCAGTTAGGTGAGTTGTGGCGACTGGAGAGAGAGACTGGATGAGATGTGAGGGGAATGGGGTCGGTAGTGCATGTAGTCGGACGAGAAGAAGAGCGGAGTTTGGAGACTTCTGTGAGGATCAAATGTGGAAAGTGAGCCAGGGGAAAAGCAGGGAGGGATGGGAGTCACAGCACTTGGTGGTTGGGAGTGGATTTCCTGACGGATAATTACTATTTTTTCTATAAAATGGGAGGCCAGGTCATCAGCACAAATGTCTGTGATAGGGGCTTGTGTTTTTGGCCTGAGGAGGAAGTGGAAGGTGTCAAAAAGTTTCTTGGGGTCGTTGGCAAGTGTAGAGATCAGGGTGGTGAAATAAGTCTTTTTTGCAAGGTGAAGGGCAGTGTTAAAGGTTCTTAACATAAATTTGAAGTGTATGAAGTCTTCTGGTGTGCAGGTTTTTCTCCATAGGTGTTCAGCACTCCTAGAGCATCGCTGGAGTTTGCGATGTGAACCAGGGTTGTTTTACTGTGTGTTTGGAGGTTCTGAGTGTGAGGGACACTACTTGGTCAAGGGTGCTTCTAAGAGGGTTGTTGTAGCGATGAACAGCCAGATCAGGACAGGAAAAACAGGAGATTGGGGACAGTGATGAGTGTAGGGAATCTGAAAGTGTCTGAGGGTTAATGTCTTGTAGATTTCTGAATGTGTGGTAGGTAGGAGTGTGCTGGGGTAGGCGAGGATTTGTGAGAGTGAAGTAGAGAATGTTGTGGTCAGAGAGTGAAAGCAGTGATTTATTTAGGTAGGAGATTTAACAAAGCCAGACAAAGACCAAGTCAAGGGTGTTACCGTCCTTGTGTGTCTCAGAGGTTGAAAGCTGTGAGAGGCCTAGAGAGGTCGATGTGGAAGTGTGGCTGTTAAAGGAGATGTTGAAGTCTCCCAGGATAAGGGTGAATGGATATTCTTCCTTATGAAACTTTACTAAAAGTGCAATAAGCTGTACTTGCACTATTGCAATGTGGCCCTGGTAGTGATTGACATCTGGGTTGGAATTAGTGAAATCCTGACATTTATGAAAATATATAGAGTAAGGGGCATCCGCTATCATTTGCTCATCCTCCATGTAACATGATTGACAGCAGCTGATGGTGTAAAAACCCGAGTTTTATGGGTTGAATTGTTGCAATGGGCCAAAAAAATCCTCACATTTTGCATCTAGACATTTAGGCTTTGTGCACACAACATCGTTTTCAGGAAGATTTGGCCCAGAATTTGCCTAAAAAGTACCACAATAGCACCCCATAAGATACAAATAGTGAATAGTGTGCAGCAATGTCAGAACACCGTTGCTGTGCTCATGTCCCATCTTACGTTGCGTTATTTTACTGCTTCAGCATTTAGAAACCTGGAAAAGATTAGAAGAAGTTCTCATTGTTCAGGCAGCTTCAGTAGGAAGTCACGGGCTCTCAACACAAAGTAATAGACTCTGGTGGTGGAGCTGCCATCATACTGATGGTAAAAACCTCTGGGAAAGCAACTCAGGAAGTTGATTGCTGGTGGTGACCTAAAGCAGTTTCATCTTGGAAGACTCAGAACTGTGCTAATGTCTAAAACACGATGTGTGCACACTTGAACTGAGGATTGTGTCCTGCTTTATCTTTTATGTATCACTGATGGAATTGCTTTGTCCTGTATGGAATGCTATTATGTCATCCCGGAATCCTGGGCAAAAAAATGATGACAACGTTAGAATTGCTATTTGTGTCATCTCGCTTCTAAAACACAGGAAGTGTACCTGTCGAATACGGAACAATCTAGTCATTGGTAAATGTTTTTTTTCTGCATTTTAGCAATTTTTCCTCACTGTGATCTCAAAAATAGAAGCTATCTTTAAGAATGTTCAAGGTTTACAGATTATTGACAGTGCGGACCGAAGCGATTCAAGCAGCCAGCGATGCAGAAAGATGAAAAAGCAGATACTTCTAATAACAGATAAGGCCACTACTGTAAATATGGCTCTGAATGCTTGACTTGTATGTGTGGTTTGGGGGGTGTTATTCTCTGCTGTGCTAATCTCACCGATTGCTGCTTAACCCCTTAATGACCAAGCCATTTTGTAGGTTAAAGACCAGGCCAATTTTTACAATTCTGACCACTGTCTCTTTATGAGGTTATAACTCTGGAACGCTTCTACGGATCTTGGCGATTCTAAGATTGTTTTCTCGTGACATATTGTACTTCATGATAGTGGTAAAATTTCTTCAATATAACTTGCGTTTATTTATGAAAAAAACGGAAATATGGCAAAAATTTTGAAAATTTTGCAATTTTCAAACTTTTAATTTTTATGCCATTAAATCAGAGAGATATGTCACAAAAATTAGTTAATAAATAACATTTCCCACATGTCTACTTTACATCAGCACAATTTTGGAACCAACATTTTTTTTTGTTAGGAAGTTATAAGTGTTAAAAGTTGACCAGCAATTTCTCATTTTTCCAACAAAATTTACAAAACCATTTTTTTTAGGGACCACCTCACATTTGAAGTGAATTTGAGGGGTCAATATGACGGAAAATACCCAAAAGTGACACCATTCTAAAAGCTGCACCCCTCAACGTGTTCAAAGCCACATTCAAGAAGTTTATTAACCCTTTAGGTACTTCACAAGAATTGAAGCAATGTGGAAGGAAAAAATTAACATTTAACTTTTTTTCCCAAAATTTTTCTTTCGACACAATTTTTTTAAAATTTTGGCAAGTGTATCAGGAGAAAATGAACCACAATATTTGTTGTACAATTTCTCCAGAGTACACCGATACCCCATGTGTGGGGGTAAACCACTATTTGGGCGCATGGCAGAGCTCGGAAGGGAAGCAGCGCCATTTGACTTTTTTGACTGGAATTGAGATTGGACGCCATGTCGCATTTGGAGAGTCCCTGTGTGCCTAAACAGTGGAAACCCCCCACACGTGACCCCATTTTGGAAACTGGACCCCCCAAGGAACTTATCTAAATGTGTTGTGAGAGCTTTTAACCCCCAAGGGCTTCACAGAAGGTTATAAAGTAGAGCCGTAAAATTAAAAAATCATATTTTTTCCACAAAAATGATCTTTTCATCCCAATTTTTATTTTCCAAAGGATAAAAGGACCCCAAAAGTTATTGTGCAATTAGTCCTGAGTACGCTGATACCCCATATGTGGGGGTAAACCACTATTTGGGCGCATGGCAGAGCTCGGAAGGGAAGCAGCGCCATTTGACTTTTTTGGCTGGAATTGAGATTGGACGCCATGTCGTATTTGGAGAGCCCCTGTGTGCCTAAACAGTGGAAACCCCCACAAGTGACCCCATTTTGGAAACTAGACCCCCCAAGGAACTTATCTAGATATGTGGTGAGAGCTTTGAACCCCCAAGGGCTTCACAGAAGGTTATAACGTAGAGCTGTAAAATTAAAAAATCATATCTTTTCCACAAAAATGATCTTTCCACCCCCAATTGTTATTTTCCAAAGGGTAACAGAACCCCAAAAGTTATTGTGCAATTTGTCCTGAGTACGCTGATACCCCATATGTGGGGGTAAACCACTATTTTGACGCATGGCAGAGCTCGAAAGGGAAGGAGCGCCTTTTTCAAATGCAGACTTTGATGGAATGGTCTACGGGTGTCATGTCACGTTTGGAGAGCCCCTGATGTGCCTAAACAGTAGAAACCCCCTCAAGTGACTCCATTTTGGAAACTATACCCCCCAAGGAACTTATCTAGATGTGTGGTGAGCACTTTGAACCCCAAGTGCTTCACAGAAGTTTGTAACGTAGAGCCGTGAAAATAAAAAAATCATATTTTTTTCCACAAAAATAATCTTTTTGCCCCCAAATTTTTATTTTTACAAGGGTAACAGGAGAAATAGGACCCCAAAAGCTATTGTGCAATTTGTTCTGAGTACGCTGATATCCCATATGTGGGGGGAACCACTATTTTGACGCATGGCAGAGATCGGAAGGGAAGGAGCACCGTTTTTAAATGCAGACTTTGATGGAATGGTCTGCGGGTGTCATGTCGCGCTTGGAGAGCCCCTGATGTGCCTAAACAGTAGAAACCCCCCACAAATGACCCCATTTTGCAAACTAGACCCCCCAAGGAACTTATCTAGATGTGTGGTTAGCACTTTGAACCCCCAAGGGCTTCACAGAAGTTTATAACGTAGAGCCGTGAAAATAAAAAAATCATATTTTTTTCCACAAAAATTACCTTTTTGCCCCCAAATTTTTATTTTTCTAAGGGTAACAGGAGAAATAGGACCCCAAAAGCTATTGTGAATTTTGTCCTGAGTACGCTGATACCCCATATGTGGGGGGGAACCACTGTGATCGCCTTACTGCGATCTTTGGGAGGCACAATGAACAAATCCACAAAAGGTGAAGAATTGGTTTTCTTTTTTACGCCGTTCCTCGTGCGGTATTAGTGATTAGGCGACTTTATTCCTCGGATCGGTGCGATTACGGCGATACCAGATTTACATCCTTTTTTCATGTTTAGCTTCTGTCACACACTAAAAGATGCTTTTTTTTTTAATAATTTTTTGTAAGAAATTTTTGCATAGCCGTATTTTGAGAGCTATAATTTTTTCATATTTCGGCCGACAGAGTTATCTGTGGGCTTATTTTTTGCAGGACGAGCTGACGTTTTTATTGGTATCATATTCGGGCACATAACGTTTTTTGATCGCTTCCTATTCCGATTTTTGTGGAAGCAGAATGAACAAAAACCAGCAATTCAGGAATTGTTTTTTTTTTTTCCTCCGTTCCGCGTGTGGTAAAATTGATAAAGGAGCTTTATTCTTCGGATCACTACGATTACAGCGATACCTCATTTATATATATTTTTTTATGTTTTGGCGTTTTTTACACAATAAAAAATTTTATAGAAAAAATAATTATTTTTGCATCAGTTTATTCTGCGAGCTATAACTTTTTTATTTTTTCACTGATGATGCTTTATAGCGGCTTGTTTTTTGCGGGACAAGATGACGTTTTCAGCGGTACCATGTTTATTTATATCTGACTTTTTGATCGCGTGTTATTGCACTTTTTCCAAGCGGTATGATGATACCGCTTGGAAAAAGTATAATTTACTACTTTTTTGTGTTTTTTTTTTACGGCTTTCACTGAAGGGGTTAACTAGGGTTATGCTTTTATAGATGGGATTTTTACGGACGTGGCAATACCTAACATGTGTATTTTTTTTGTTTTTTATTTTTTTTATTACATAAAAATGTGTATTTTTTAGGGGATTTTTTTAAAATTATTTTTTAATATTTTTTTTTACAATTTTTAAAAAAAAATGATTTTTTTTTAACTTGTCCCTTTATGGGAATTTCACTTTTTTTACTTTTTATTGCAGTTACAATGCATTGCAATGCTCCAGCATTGCAATGCATTGTATCTATGGGGAAAGCTGCTGTGAACATGATCACAGCAGTTTTCCGTAGCTAGATGACCCGGAGGTTGTCATGACAACCCCCGGGTCATCAAGGCAGAGATCGGGCCCTGCAAATACATTGCGGACGCCGATCTGAGGCAGAGGGAGCTCCTGACCCTCTGTCTCCCCCCTGAGCTCTGCGATCGCGCTCGATCGCAGCAGTCAGGGGGTTAACAGCCAGGAGCGGTGGGGGCTCCGCTCCTGGCTGTCAGTGCAGGAAGCCTGGTCACTGCAGCACCGGCTCCTGCACTGATCGCGCTGGAGAAGCTGAAATTTCAGCTTCTCCTGCGCGATCGCTGCTGTGTTTGGTCAGTCAGATTGACTGACCAATCACAGCGCTGTGGGTGCGGGGACCGACGGCAAAGGTCCCCGCACCGCTTGCCGTGCCTGTCAGCTGTCTGTGACAGCTGTCGGCACTGATCTACCACTGCGTGTTTACACGCAGTGGTAGATCAAAGGCATGACGTGCACAGTCCGTCCTGGTGCCGGAACTGGCACCTTGCCTTGACGGACTGTGCACGTCAGTGGACATTAAGGGGTTAAATTGTATTGGACTCTTCCTAATGTGCTTTTGATATTGATTGCATTTGTTTGAAACATAATGATGTACAACAACAAATTAAATTGTGGTACCGTGTTAGCAAGAAAAATCGATGTGAATACTTTTCTGCCCAACGATGACAAAAGTTTTTCTCGGAGTGATACCTTTATTGGCTAACCCAAAAATAATATATGTTTGCAAGCTTTCAGAGCACAGAGGCTCCTTCTTCAGGCTGGCTAACAAATAAATTAATAAGAAAAGAACAATATTTAAGAGACACCACTGTAGGACATATGTTCAGGAGGTGGAAGAGGTGATGCCTCCTAAAGATAAGCCAAGGAAATCAGATTAGGCATTTTCTTAGAACCCCCACAGCTCAGTTTTGTAGTGATATCGAGGAATTCTTCCTCAGATTGCGGCTCAAAGAATTCTTTCATAACCATGCAGGTATCATCACAGAACAAGACAATGTGAATGACACAGAAAAAAAAGAAAAAGAGGACAAACTGTTCCCCGCAACCTGGGCACAGCCAAACTCTGGATCAGTACGTAGACTGTTTCCTAAAAAAAAGTTAAATCTGACATTTTGGGCAGACACCATAAAGTGCCACACAATATCAGTATGTAGGAAAGAAAAGCCATACTAACACTTCTCTCCTACAAGCTGCCCCTAGCTTAAGGAATCTCCTTGTCAGGAGTTTCCTCTCATCACCATCAGTGATGGGCACACTCCCATGTAACAATAAAAAATGTCAAACTTGTAATCACATATTACCAACAAATACAGTCCTCATACCAAACACAAATCAGGACTATAAACTACAAACAAGGATGAATCTACACCAACACAAAACTAGGAATGAAACGGACACGCCCGTGGGAAAACATTTCTCTGGACCAGGACACTATGACAGACTTAAAAATCTTTAAAATAAAAGGTCATTTTAAGGATGACAGAGATAGGAAAATGTGTGAATTCAAACTCATACAGATGTTCAATTCTTTGAAAGTAGGACTCAGTTTAACACCTGGATTTATGACTCACTACATGGACACAGTTCCACCAGACGGACTCCAGATAACTAAGAAGAACATTCCCACTGCCTCTCCATTTGTAAGAAAATGCCTCATTTGATTTCCTTAGCTTATCTTTAGGAGGCATCACACCTCCCACCTCATTATCAAATGTCCTGCTGTAATATCTCTTAAATGTTGTGTCTTTTTCTTATTAATCCAATTGTAATCCTGCCTGAAGAAGGAGCCCATGTGCTCTGAAAGCTGCAACCATATATTATTTTCTGGTTAGCCAATAAAGGAATCACTCCGAGAATACTTTTGTCATCACTGGGCAGAAAAGTATTCACTTTGAAACATAATACATTTTATGAATTTTTTATGTATAAGACATAGAGAAGTGAGATTTTTCAGCCATTTTTAATAACGTCTTGGTCATTTGTTCTGGACTTGTGTTCCAATGTCCAAGATCTTCAGGTGAGATGCAGTGCCTTGAAAAAGTATCCATTTGCTGTTAACTTTTCCACACTTTTTCAAGTTACACCCAAAAAGATTAAATTTATTTTATTGGGATTATATGACATACAAAAAAAAAGCAGCAAGGATATGTGAAGAGTAAAGGAAAGGATACATGATTTTGTAATTATTTTAAAAATAAACATGACAATTGTGATTTGCGCTGAGTCAGTACTTTGTAGGACCACCTTTCACGCAATTTCTTCTGCAGTATTTGGGGTCTATCTCTCCCAGTTTTGCACATCTGCAGGTGACGTTTTGCCACTTCTTTGCAAACTCATTCTTGCTCATTGACATTGGTCGGAGACAACTGAGACCAGTAATTTTCAGGTCTTGTGACAGATTATCACAGGGATTTGGGTCTGGACTGTGACTGGACCATTCACTCACAGGAATATGCTCTGAACTAAACTGTAGCTCTGTAAAGGTTTAGAGTTGTTGTCCTGTTGGAAGCTGAAACCTAATCCACAGTCTCAAAACTTGTATCCTCTAACAGGTTTTCCTCCAAGATTGCCCTGTATTTATACCATCCATCTTCCCATCAACTCTGACCAGCTTTCCTGGCCCTGCTGAAGAAAAGCATGATACTGCCACCACCATGTGTGATGGTGGGGATCCTGTTTTCAGGGTGATGTGCAGTATTAATTTTCCATCACACATAGCATTTTGTTCTACATTGGTCTCATATGAACAGATTTCTTCCACATGCTTGCTGTGTCCCCTCTATGTGTGTAAATAGCCCGCTCAGAGTCCAGACCTAATACCCATGGAGAACCTGGAGAGAGACTTGAAAATTGATGATCTCAAATGACTCCATCAAATCTCAGTATGTGAGAGCGAGTGTGCCAAGAAGAAGCGGTAAAGTGTCACCTCTAGATGTTCAAAGCTGGTAGATACAGACCCTGAAAGACTGCAGCAGTAATTGTGTCAAAGGGTGGTCCTATAAATTACTGACTCAGAAGGGCTGAATACAAATGAAGGAACAATTTTCATATTCATATTTTTATAATTACTTGTAGGATTTCCTTTCTATGTCACAAATATTTGCTCGTTTGTGTTGATATCACATAAAACCCCAATAAAATGCATTTAAGTTTGTGGTGCCATGTGAAACTTGTCTTCGCAAGTCAGTTTTGTGGCAAATGGGTCTTTTTTGGGCCTACAAGTTCTAAGACCATGCTCAGGGCACCAGGATCAGAATAGAAATGATGTTGCTGCGTCAAGCTGCCCATTGCCTGATTCCCAGATTGAAAGAAGCCTTCCTGATGCTTGTGAGATTTGGGTTAAATACTGTAAAAAAAGTTTACTTTTCGGAGAATGGATGGATGGGACCACATCAGACATTTCTAGGTGGCGTAAAGGACATTTTTATGTTGATAGCAATGGAAGTACTATTTCTGTCTAAGGGTATAAGTGTGGACATGTGTAGTGCTTGTTGGTGAAGAGGAGTCATTATTGTATTACGGTAGAAAAGGGGTATCTTATATTTAGGGGCACTATACTGACAAGTAGGCACAATGGCAGATATAAGTCACTTTGGGTGGCACAAAGAGAAGCATAATTACTGTGTTGGGGAAAGGGGGATATTATTTCTGTTTTGTCACAATGAAAAGTTCACCGAGAATGTGGATTTTACTTAGTTAGCATCTGAAGTATTATCTGTGAACTGTTATTACTATTTTTTTGTGAGGTTAGCACATTTTGGGGCAATAATTACAGCTATCATAACACTATTTTTGAAGTATAGCGTTTGGGAATGCTGAGAGATACCGCAGGCACAGAAGAAGGGGCAAATGTAGAATTTGCGTACAATACAAAGACGTAGCAAAAGTACAGGAACGGGAAAGTGAAGAGCTGAGTATCAAATACACACAAGATGCACAATTTCATGTACTGGGATTATAGCAATATTAAACTTTATAACTTATTATTATAGAGGTTAAAAAAAATCTGAACGTTTTAATTAGCCTGTAAAAAATTTGCAGGTTTTATAGAATCATAGAATAGTAGAGTTGGAAGGGACCTCCTGGGCCTTCTGGTCCAACCCCCTGCTCAAAGCAGGATTCACTAAACCATCCCAGACAGATGTCTGTCCAGCCTCTGTTTGAAGACTTCCATTGAAGGAGAACTCACCACCTCTCGTGGCAGCCTGTTCTACTCATTGATCACCCTCACTGTCAAAAAGTTTTTTCTGCATTTTCTGCCTTTCATTTTCATCCCATTGCTTCTAGTCTTTCCTTGTGCAAATGAGAATAATGATGATCCCTCTACACTGGGACAGACCTCAGATTTGTCAAGTGATGGAGAATATGTTGGCACTATATATAGATAAAGGATATTACTACTAGAAAAAAATTCTGAACTAAGCACAAATAGAGGAATGTTAACAATAGAAATAGAAATTCAGAAAATGTCCCAGTTTATTAAAAAGTGATATTCTATAAATGAGATCATAATAATATTACAATAACATTCAGTCATCTTACATTTTATGAAATTGTAATATATGAATTTTATTACGACAGCTCATTTCATCAGCACGATGAATCGATAGAAGGCTGCCTTCATGTCTTTACTTCTAAGACTATATATGATGGGATTGATACAGGGAATGGCCACAGTATACAGCAGAGACAGGACTTTGCTTGCAGTTAATGTTTGTCCTTGTGTAGGAACCAGATAAGTGCAGAGAAGGGTCCCGTAATACATGGACACCACCGTCAAGTGGGAGCTGCAGGTGGAAAAGGCCTTCTGTCTACCAGTGACTGATGGAATCCTTAAGATGGTGAAAAGGATATATGAGTATGACACGATGACTAAAAGAAACTGAAAAAAAGCCATAGGAATGACCAATAAGGTGACTTCTATCCGCACAACGAAGGTGTCCGAGCAGGAAAGCTCCAGCAGAGGAGACAGATCGCAGAAGTAGTGGTCGATGACATTGGGTCCACAAAACTCTAAACCACAGATGGCTATGACGTGATTTAATATCACAGAAAAGCTCAAAAACCAAGAAAATCCTATAAATTTCATACAAAATAAATAGTCCATTATATTGTTATAACTCAACGGGTTACAGATGGCGAGATATCTGTCATAGGACATGCCAGAAAGAAGAAGAGATTCCAGTGCCAGTGAGGCACTAAAGAAATAAAACTGAGTTAGGCAACCCGTAAAACTGATGGTGGCATCATCTTCCATGACTACATAAAGCGTATTAGGTATTATACTGGTGACCATCAATGAGTCAGATATGGAGAGATGTGTGAGGAAGAAGTACATCGGAGACTGAAGGCTCCGGCTGCGAGTTACTAGTAGAATAATGGTCACGTTCCCACTAATTGTCACATAATAAACCAGGAGTAACAAAACAAAGAGTAAAACATTGAGCTGAGGAAGAGTGTGGAATCCCAGAAGATGGATCTCAGAGATCATGGTCAAATTCCTCACGGGTATCATTGGTGGATAAAAGAAAAATTCTAGATTTTATTAAACAAATACAAAGTCAACAGCTCCAGAAACTAAAAAAGAATTATGTGTTCTTGTACTTTGTAATAATTTGATTTATTCTTCACATTTTAAACTAAGTTTAGCATTTTACTAAATTTTTTAATCCGAGCAGGGAGATATGGCAGAAACATGGGATTACATTTCCTGTAAGTGATAAAAACTTTAGGTTCATTCAAAAATATATTTTAATTATATATAGTAATATAAACAGCAGAAAAAAAAACATCAACACTTACCTACCCAGATCTCAGAACAAATGCACTGCAGGGTGCAGGCAGCCCATAAAGCAAGATGTTAGCAGCACAGGTGCAAAATACCAGATGAAACAGCCACTCTCCACATACCCATTCAAGGAGGGGGTGACTGCCCAGTATAAAATTGCACAATAAAGGCCCACATAGGGTGCCGTTCACACAAGGATACTGCATAGTGTCTGGTTCACAGCCTATTAGTCACGCCCCTACTCTTCGATTAAGCGGCTGGCCAGTACACTCTCAATGCGCACCAATGTGAACACCCCTCATGCGAGACCAAACGTGCTTGGTCTTCGCTGCACCCCGAAAAATACAATGCAAAAAATACAAAAATAGTGGGGTATTGGTTGATATTTTGGCCAAAATACGTAAGCTTGTAACCTGCGCCAAATGTCCCCATGCTTACAAGTCCTACACTACACAATCCAGCAAAGCCACTAAAGGAGACTCAAGGCCTCCAAAAATTCAATATAAAAAGCAGAAAAAAAAAACATCAACACTTACCTACCCAGATCTCATAACAAATGCACTGCAGGGTGCAGCTAGCCCATAAAGCAAGATGTTAACAGCACAGGTGCAAAATACCAGATGAAACAGCCACTGGGTAGGTAAGTGTTGATGTTTTTTTTTTCTGCTGTTTTTATTGAATTTTTGGAGGCCTTGAGTCTCCTTTAGAGGCTTTGCTGGATGGTGTAATTATATATAGTAATCAGCCACAAGATTAAAACTACTAACACATTGGGTAAATAACACTTGTCATTTGGTGACAAGGACGCCTGGCAAGAGAGGGATGTTTTAAGTAGCGGTTATTTTAGTTAATATGTTGTAAACAAGAAATATAGTCAATTGAGTGGATCTGAGTTACTTTTAGAATGGTCCAATTATGTCAGAACATCTCCATAGTGGATTGTCTTGTGGAGTGTCCCTGGCATAGTAAAGGCCTTGTGGATGTAACCAAACTACACAACTTGTCCATAGTAACAAGTGACACTTGCTATTCTCTGCACATGACTGGTGCAGACTCTACTCACACAGGGATTCACATGCTCCTCTTCTAATGTGGTATATTCAGAGACTGAGAGCAAGGATGAGGTCTCATCATCATACAGTTACAGACAAAAAACCCATCTACCTGTGGCCAAACATTTCTGTGCTCCAGGACACAACATAGACAATATGAAAGTTGTCGTTTTGAAAAGCAATTTCCAATCACAAAAACTTTGCAGGGTTTGGGAATACAAATTAATTACAATCTTTGATTCTGTTCACACAGGACTCAATTTGTCAGGAGGATTTATGGCCCACTACCAAATCTGAGCAACTTCCTCCAAAAACAATGAAGGCACCAACAGTCCTTTGATCTCACATGCATATGGGGTCCATAAAGCTTTCATACCACTTATCTAATCTTACCTAATTAAGGATTCTCTCTTTAAGCTCAGTGTTTGTTTATTTAAATGTCCATGCATGTGCTCTTCACTGTATATAATTGGGTTTCTTCACATATTTTGTTATACCAGCTTGATGAAGAGACGTAAGCAGTCTCAAAAGCTTGCTTTGTAATATTATTCACTATACATTTTGTTAGCCATTAAAAGGTATCATACCCAAAAGATTCCTATTTTGCTTCTCCCACTGAGAGCACTCTATAACTAGCTATAATAGATAAGTGTCAGATGACATAGAGCATCACAACTACAATAGATAGGTGTCAGAAGACAGAGCAGAGCAACTATAATAGAAAGGTGTCAGAAAGGTGTCAGAGGACATAGAGCATTACATCTATAATAGATACATGTCAGAAGACATAGAGCAGCACAGCTATAATAGATAGGTGTCAGAAGCCATAGAGCATTGCAGCTATAATATGTGTCAGAAGACATAGAGCATTGCAGCTATAAAAGATAGGTGTCAGAATACATAGAGCATTGCAGCTATAATAGATAGGTGTCAGAAGACATAGAACAGAGCAGCTATAATAGATAGGTGTCAGAAGACGTAGAGCATTACATCTATACTAGATAAGTGTCAGAAGACATAGAGCATTGCACCTATAATAGATAGGTGTCAGAAGACATACACCATTGCAGCTATAATAGATAGGTGTCAGAAGACATAGAGCATTACATCTATAATAGATATGTGTCAGAAGACATAGAGCAGCACAGCTATAATAGATTGGTGTCAGAAGACATAGAGCAGCACAGCTATAATAGATAGGTGTCAGAAGACAGAGCATTGCAGCTATAATATATAGGTGTCAGAAGACATAGAGCAGAGCAGCTGTAATAGATAGGTGTCAGAAGACACAGAGCATTACATCTATAATAGATAGGTGTCAGAAGACGTAGAGCATCACAGCTATAATAGATAGGTGTCAGAAGACATAGAGCAGCACAGCTATAATAGATAGGTGTCAGAAGACATAGAGCATTGCAGCTATAATGGATAAGTGTCAGAAGACATAGAGCAGCACAGCTATAATAGATAGGTGTCAGAAGACATAGAGCATTGCAGCTATAATAGATTGGTGTCAGAAGACATAGAGCATTGCAGCTATAATAGATAGGTGTCAGAAGACATACACCATTGCATCTATAATAGATAGGTGTCAGAAGACATAGAGCAGCACAGCTATAAAAGATAGGTATCAGAAGACATAGAGCATTGCAGCTATAATAGATAGGTGTCAGAAGACATAGAGCATTGCAGCTATAATAGATTGGTGTCAGAAGACAGAGCATTGCAGTTATAATATATAGGTGTCAGAAGACATAGAGCAGAGCAGCTGTAATAGATAGGTGTCAGAAGACACAGAGCATTACATCTATAATAGATAGGTGTCAGAAGACGTAGGGCATCACAGCTATAATAGATAGGTGTCAGAAGACATAGAGCATTGCAGCTATAATAGATAGGTGTCAGAAGACATAGAGCATTGCAGCTATAATAGATTGGTGTCAGAAGACATAGAGCATTGCAGCTATAATGGATAAGTGTCAGAAGACATAGAACATTGCATCTATAATAGATAGGTGTCAGAAGACATAGAGCAGCACAGCTATAAAAGATAGGTATCAGAAGACATAGAGCATTGCAGCTATAATAGATAGGTGTCAGAAGACATAGAGCATTGCAGCTATAATAGATTGGTGTCAGAAGACAGAGCATTGCAGTTATAATATATAGGTGTCAGAAGACATAGAGCAGAGCAGCTGTAATAGATAGGTGTCAGAAGACACAGAGCATTACATCTATAATAGATAGGTGTCAGAAGACGTAGGGCATCACAGCTATAATAGATAGGTGTCAGAAGACATAGAGCATTGAAGCTATAATGGATAAGTGTCAGAAGACATAGAGCATTGCATCTATAATAGATAGGTGTCTGAAGACATAGAGCAGCAGAGCTATAATAGATTGGTGTCAGAAGACATAGAGCATTGCATCTATAATAGATAGGTGTCAGAAGACATAGAGCATTACATCTATAGTAGATAGGTATCAGAAGACATAGAGCATTGCAGCTATAATAGATAGGTGTCAGAAGACATAGAGCAGCAGAGCTATAATAGATAGGTGTCAGAAGACGTAGAGCATTGCAGCTATAATAGATAGGTGTCAGAAGACATAGAGCATTGCAGCTATAATATGATTTTTATTCAGTAATAAGTTTAATAAACACATGATAAAAAAAGGAGATGACAATACATACTTGAAAGAAAATGAAAAATCCACTCTGCAGAATTTATAATGGAGATCACTTCATTCTTAAGTAATCACGTATGCAGAGCATAATATTGCTAAACACCTAACATCAATTGAAATAATCGCTGTAATCTTATTTACAGTAGCAACATAACACAAATCATAATGAAAATTTCAAAAGGAAAAAAATAGTGTACAAAATAAAGGTATGGGAATAATAAAGTGCTGCGTGCTGGATGTATAAATGCATCCTTAAGGGGGTCCACTGCTGCAGCTTGGAGCTTGGATAGATATGCCTGTCTGATATTAAGTCTTGAATGAATACCAATTATATCAGATGCACTTCTTTTATTGTAGCTGGTCGGTGTGCTGGCAGAGGGTTTGGTAATATGCTATTTTAGCCTTATCTCTGATATCCGAACACCCTGCCCTGCACCTCACACCTGGAACAGGTTCCAGCATCTTCTAGTATTGCATTTATACACCCCGCACCTATCACTTTATTACCCCCATACCTTTATTTGCATACTATTGTTTTCCTTTTGAAATGTTCGTTATGATGTGTGTTTTGTTGCTAGTGTAAATAGGATTACAGCGATTATTTCCATTAACATTAAGGAGTTTACCAATATCACGCTCTGCAGACACGATTTCTGAAGATTGAAGTGATCTCCATTATATCTCCTGCACGTTGGCTTTTTCGCCTTCTTTCTATGATGTGTTGTCATCTCTTTTTTTTCATGTGTTTTTTAATCTTCTTGCTGAACAAAAATCCATTTTTTTATGATATGACCTTGTTGTTGGAGGATCAGTTCTTTTATAATAGAAAGGTGTACAAATGTAGAGTGTACAACTGTATAATAGAAGTGTCAGGACACACAGCAGATGAAAACTTGTCATGCAGCCGCAGATTAGCCAGAACACCCAGGATGCCCCATGAATACTGCAGAAAGTGCATACAATGAGTATGAATATCAGAAAAAAAAAATATCATTTTTAATTGGACAATAAATATTGATGACTGTTATTATCCCATTGTTCTCAATAAAAAATTTCATTCTCTTACTGGAGATATTTACAAAATAAATTTTGCTGTAAGAAAAAGAACAAGAAATAGTATAGTCTTCACTGGTCATATTGGATCACTACTATGTATTTTTCTTGTACTTATAAAGTTTTATCTACAGTAAATATTTATATTTTTGAATTTTTTTCCCAATATTTTAACCCCTTCATGACCTTTGACTTATAGGTACGTCATATGTCATGTATCACCTTTTGAAATGGACTCCAAGACTGAGCCCACATCTTTTCTGGCACGTGACAGCTGCATAAAACATGAGCATCACTAACCACGCCCATTGGTGCTCCTGTCACATGATTGCGGGGTCCCGATGGTTTGGCATGACACTGATGGTCGGCAGGAGACCCCCATGGTTGTCACTGCCAATCTGCTATGAGCACCGCCCAGTGGCTGAAGAATTGCTATGTTTAGCACAAGCGATCAGAAGAATTGCAGCGTTTAGTCTCCTAAGGGAACTATTGAAGCAAGTAAAAAGTAGAAAAACATTTGATTAAAAATATTTAAATATAGAAGTCACCCCCCTTTTTGCCCCATTCAAAATGAAACAATAAAAAAAATAAAAAATGTTGGTATTGCCTGGTCCAGAAACTCCTGATCTATGAAAATGTAAAACGAATTAATCCGACCAGTAAAAGGTGTAACGAGAAACAAATTGGAAACACCAGATTTACGTTTTTGGTCAACGCAACATTGCAATAAAATGTAATAACATTTGATCAAAACATCTTCTCTACCCCAGGATAGTATAAAAAAAAATCAGCCTGCAGTCAAAAAATAAGCCCTCACCCGGCCCCAGATTCCAAAAATGGAGACCTTGGTTTTTTTTAAAAGTGTTGGATTTTTTTTCACCACTTAAATAATAAAACAACCTGTAGATGTTTTGTATCTGCAAAGTAATAATGACCTGGAGAATCATAATTGCAGGTCAGTTTTAACATTTAGTGAACATGGTCATGGGCGTACCCGAAGCAGGGACGAACAATGAATGAGCACCTCCTGGCCGCAGCCGCGGTAGTGGAGAGCAGCTGGTCAGGCGGCCACACACAGCTGACAGCGGGGCAGGCAGGACTCACTGCTGAGCAAGCTGAGATCACGTGGCGTTGCTATGGCACCCGGCGGTGGGATTGTATCCGGCCGGGGTTCAGACAGGGTTCAGAGGCGTAAGCAATAAGATATATGGGGTGCACCTAATGTCTATCAATGTATAAGGGTGCAGGACCTTGCATGGAAAGGAACCATGTACAAAATAAAAAAGAAAAAAGACCAAGCAATAATAGGTCCGCACATATGTGCGGACCTATTATTGCTTGGTTTTTTTTCTTTTTTATTTTGTACAGGGTTCAGAGGCGTGTCATGAACAGAGTGCTTTGTAAGCTCACCTCTGAACCCTGTCTGAACCCTCAGGATCTAAGGCTGAGAAGACAGGCAGCGGCTGCCATTACTGTGTGCCACAGGCCCACAGCCCACAGGCCAGTCTGAGTCCCAGACTGATGATGAAAAGAGAACTCGGCACTCAACTTAGCGAAAAGGGTAAATATTTATTGTAGTCCACGGTAGTGAAACGTTTCGGTCCTAAATTTCGGACCTTCATCAGCCACATTAAGTACCGGGAGGGGTAGAAATACCCAATTCAGAGGTAAGCAGTAGATACTGTTGGATCAGGTAGATCTCCAAAGTAAGGGTTAAAGGTGAGTATCTGGGTGAGAGTTTTAAGTCAGGTCTCCGCTGCATGCCGTGGAGGGACGCGGTATCCGCCGCTGGTCCTTGTGCAGTCCTGCAGACTGCACAAGGACCAGCGGCGGATACCGTGTCCCTCCCACGGCATGCAGCGGAGACCTGACTTAAAACTCTCACCCAGATACTCACCTTTAACCCTTACTTTGGAGATCTACCTGATCCCAACAGTATCTACTGCTTACCTCTGAATTGGGTATTTCTACCCCCTCCCGGTACTTAATGTGGCTGATGAAGGTCCGAAATTTAGGACCGAAACGTTTCACTACCGTGGACTACAATAAATATTTACCCTTTTCGCTAAGTTGAGTGCCGAGTTCTCTTTTCATTATCTTCACGGTGTAGGAACCTACTCTGGCACCTTTCAGGCTGTGCACACGATTTATCTTTATACACTGAGTCCCAGACTGAGACTCCCACTCTCCAGTGCCTGCGCCCTGCGGTAATGGTGCCCACATCCATGAACAAAAAAAAAAAAAAGGAGGTTGCAAAGTCCAGACAACGGCACTATATCACACTACAGTGGCACTCAGGTATTTCACTACACTCCATGCGGCAGCACTCTGCAGCAGTATATATGTATAAAACCCCAAAAAATGGAGAATTGGTGTGCACATGCTGTGGAAAAAAAAGTGCCGATTTGCGGTGTTTTATTTTCCCCAGCATGTCAATTCTTTTTGCGAATCTGCAGCGTTTCTGCACCCAATGGCTGTATATGGGAGCACTATGGGGTGCTGTAAATGTTTCAATCACCTTTTTCATTCTAAAATTTTAAAACCTGAACGCCCATGGCTTGACCCGCCCCCTAGTTTTGATCCTGGGTACGCCCATGAACATGGTAAAACAAGACGTTTCTGGAATTGCACTTTTTTTTTGCTAATCCAGTGCACTTGAAATTTTTGTTGAAATTCCCATTTTCCAATACACTATATGGTAAAATTAATGGTGTCTTTTAAAAGTACAACTCCCACAAAAAAATCAAGCCCTCACTTGTCCTTATTAAATAGAAAAATTTAAAAGTTGTGACTCTGGGAAGAAGGGGAGCAAAAAAACAAAACAAAAAAACAGAGAATGGCCCAGGAATGAAGGAGTTAAGCACTTACTGTACATGAAGAGGTCGCCTCATTTGGTAATCTGCTGTTGATGGTAATGAGACATCATTCTTATTTAGGCAACAGTTATTGTGTCACATTAGGAATTGTTAATTTGGGAAGATCGTAGATTAATCATTGTTAGAGTTTATATGGAATGAGTGCAGGGGTTTCTTCACATCCCCTTATATATTAATGATACTCACTATATCTAGCCTGGATCAGTCAATAGGGAATAATTAATGTAAGGTAAAGCACTGGGGAATGAAACTACTGTGAAAGTAATTAGAAAGCATTGTAGAGCGCTGATTGAGAGATCCCGATAACCGTTTGTGTCTGAAGCAAATGCAAGTAGACTGACCAACCCGAGGAAGACGTGTACTGTATAATATGGGCAGCCCAGAAGAAGCGGTGGAGGAATTGTTAAAAATTCCTCATATGTAGATGTTCTATTCTCAGGTTAAAAATTTACCATCAACTACCATATGGTTGACTCCAATCTGCAACCCGATAGACACAATCTAGACCACGCCATGGAGTTTAAGCAATCCTCTTTTCCTAGAAGTTTAAAACAACTAAAAAAAGTCCTCTACTAATATTTAAATGTTTTATCCGCTCAAACAATTAAATTAAGTAGGTAGGGGGATGGTGGGAAAGTGTATTCACCCTACTTCAATTTTTTTCCCAATTTCTACTACATTATATAGTATAACGAGTGATGTTTTTAAAAACTAGCCCACAAAATACAACCAATTATATGGCTATGTTAACAGAAAAAAATAATAAAAAAATATATTATGGAATCTTGAAAGACCTAAAAGAAAAAACAAAGAGGATGAAAAATGGCTCAAAAGAGTTAATTTTAATATTTAGGTCCATATTATTACAGTGATATTAAGAGTAATTCATTTTTGTTTTCCATCCTCAAAGCCACAGTCAGACAATGTCTATCAAAACGATTCTCTAAATTTGATTTCTTGGACCCAATTTGCCAATTACAATTTAGTGATGACAATCACTGTGAACTCCCTAATTTTGACAATCTTCAATCGCAAGTTTAGTCTTTTGCCCATCATTTCTCATCCCCAACTTCCTGCTATACAGAAGGTTCATTGAGATATTGGGACTAAGGTCTAAGCCAATCTATTTGTAGCTGTAATTAGAGGGAGAAACTTGTGCCGTCATTCACTGATTAACTATAAATACTTAAAGTGTTTCAGAGAATAAAATCGGTCAATTACCATCTAAAAACTGAATTTTTACTCTTAAAATACCTAAAATCTTCCATTTCTCTTTATTCCGTCCAATGGTCCTTAACACCTTATATATTGAGATCAAGAGTTATTCTGTTTCCACCCAAAAGTCCAGCATGACATGTGAAGTTAGCCAAATCCTGGCTCACAAGATAATTTGTAGAAAGCTCCTTTACTTAATTGATTTGAAGGAATACAGTCCTGTTAAAAAAAAGTTGGGTTCGTAAGAAGAACATTAACCCCTTCACCCCCAAGGGTGGCTTGCACGTTAATGACCGGGCCAATTTTTACAATTCTGACCACTGTCTCTTTATGAGGTTATAACTCTGGAATGCTTCAACGGATCTTTGCGATTCTGAGATTGTTTTCTCGTGACATATTGTACTTCACGTTAGTGGTAACATTTCTTCGATATAACTTGTGTTTATTTATGAAAAAAATATGGCAAAAATTTTGAAAATTTTGAAATTTTCAAATTTGAATTTTCATTCTCTTAAAACAGAGAAATATGTCACACAAAATAGTTAATAAATAACATTTCCCACATGTCTACTTACATCAGCACAATTTTGGAACCAACATTTTTTTTTGTTAGGAAATTATAAGGGTTAAAAGTTGACCAGCGAATTCTCATTTTTACAACAAAATTTACAAAGTCATTTTAGGGACCACCTCACATTTGAAGTCACTTTGAGGGGTCTATATGGCAGAAAATACCCAAAAGTGACACCATTCTAAAAACTTCACCCCTCAAGGTACTCAAAACCGCATTCAATAAGTTTATTAACCCTTCAGGTGCTTCACAGGAGCTGATGCAACGTGGAAGGAAAAAAAATAATATTTAACTTTTTAGTCACAAAAATGATCTTTTACAAACTTTTTTTATTTTCACAAGGGTAAAAAGAGAAAATGGACAGATAAAGTTGTTGTGCAATTACTTCTGAGTACTACAATACCCCATATGTGGGGGAAAACCACTGTTTGGGCACAAGCTCGTAAGGGAAGGAGTGCCATTTGACTTTTTCAAACCAAAATTGGAATTGAGATTGAACGCCATGTCGCATTTGGAGACCCTCTGATGTGCCTTAACAGTGGAAACTCCCCACAAGTAACACCATTTTGGAAACTAGACCCCCTATGGAACTTATCTAGATCTGTTGTGAGCACTTTGAACCCCCAAGTGTTTCACAAAAGTTTATAATGCCTGGGTGTGAAAAAAAAAAAAAAAAATTTCCACAAAAATGATTTTTTAGTCCCAAATTTTTGATTTTCCAAAGGAAATTGGACCCCAAAAGTTGTTGTCCAATTTGTCCTGAGTACACTGATAACCCATATGTGGGGGGGGGGACTGTTTGGGCGCATAGCAGGGCTTGGAAAGGAAGTAATAAAGTTTTTGAATGCACCGTTGATGGGGGTCATGTTCCGTTTGCAGTGCCCCAGATGTGCCCAAACAGTGGAAACCTCCCACAAGTGACCCCATTTTGGCAACTTGACCCCATAAGGAACTTTGAACCCCCAAATGCTTCACACAAGTTTATAATGGTCGGGCATGAAAATAAAAAATCCTATTTTTTTTCCCATAAAAATTATTATTTAGTCACCAATTTTTTATTTTCCCAAGGGTAACAGGAGAATATGGACCACAAAATTTGTTGTCCAATTTGTCCTGAGTACGCTGATACCCCATATGTGGGGGGAACCACTGATTTGAACCATTTGATTTTTTCCAACCAAAATTCTCTGGAATTGAGATTGGACGCCATGTTGCATTTGGAGAGCCCCTGATGTGCCTAAACAGTGGAAACCCCCACAAGTGACCCCATTTTGGAAACTAGACCCCCTAAGGAACTTATCTAGCTCTGTGGTGAGCAAATTGAACCCCCAAGTGCTTCAAACAAGTTTATAACGTATAGCTGTAAAATTAAAAAATCATATTTTTTCCACAAAAATGTTCTTTTCACCCCAATTTTTATTTTACCAAGGGTAACAAGACCCCAAAAGTTATTGTGAAATTTGTCCTGAGTGCGCTGATACCCCATATGTGGGGGTTAACCACTGTTTGGGTGCATGGCAGAGCTCGGAAGGGAAGGAGAGCCGTTTGACTTTTTCAACGCAGAATTGGCTGGACGCCATATCGTGTTTGGAGAGCTCCTGATCTGCCTAAACAGTGAAACCCGCCACAAATGGCACCATTTTGGAAACTAGACCCCTCAAGGAACTTATTTAGATATGTGGTGAGAACTTTAATCCACCTGGTGTTTCACTAAAGTTTATAACGCCCGAGCATGAAAATAAAAAAATCATATTTTTTCCACAAACATAATCTTTTAGTCCCCAAATTTTTATTTTTCCATGGGTAGCAGGAGAAATTGGACTCCAAAAGTTGTTGTCCAATTTGTCCTGAGTACACTGAAACCCCACTTGTGGGAGAAAACTACTGTATGGGCACACGACAGTGCTCGGAAGGGAAGTGGTGATGTTTTGTATTGCAGACTTTGATGGAATGGTCTGCAGGCGTCATATCGCGTTTGGAGAGCCCCTGATGTGCCTTAACAGTAGAAACCCCCCACAAGTGACCCATTTTGGAAAATAGACCCCCCCAAGGAACTTATCTAGATGTGTGGTGAGCACTTTGAACCCCGAAGTGCTTCAAAGAAAATTATAACATACAGCTGTAAAAATAAAAAAATCCTTTTTTTTTTACAAAAATGATTTTTTTTCGCCCCCAATATTTTATTTTCACAAGGGTAACAGGAGAAATTGTACCCCAAAAGTTGTTGTCCAATTTGTTCTGAGTACGCTGATACCAATATGTGGGAGAAAACTACTGTATGGGCACATGTCGGGGCTCGGAAGGGAAGTAGTGGCGTTTTGGCTTGCAGACTTTGATGGAATGGTCTGCTGGCGTCATGTCGCATTTGGAGAGCCCCTGATGTACCTAAACAATGGAAACCCCCCACAAGTGACCCCATTTTGGAAAATAGACCCCACAAGGAACTTATCTAGATGTGTAGTGAGCGCTATGAAGCCCCAAGTGCTTAACAGAAGTTAATAACGTAGAGCCGTAAAAACAAAAAAATCATATTTTTTTTTACAAAAATGATATTTTTGCCCCCAATCTTTTATTTTCCCAAGGGTAACAGAAGAAATTGGACCCCAAGAGTTATTGTGCAATTTGTCCTGAGTATGCTGATACCCCATATGTGGGGGAAAATTACTGTTTGGGCACATGGCAGAGCTCAGAAGTGAAAGAGAATCGTTTGACTTTTTCAACGCAGAATTGGCTGGAATTGAGATCAGACGCCATGTCACATTTGGAGAGCCCCTGATGTGCCTAAACAGTGGAAACCCCCAATTCTAACTCCAACCCTAACCCCAACACACCCCTAACCCTAGTCCCAACCCTAACATAACCCTAACCACAAACCTAACCCTAAGACACCCCTAACCCTAATCCCAACCCTAACCCTAATCCTAACTTTAGCCCCAACCCTAACCCTAACTTTAGCCGCAACCCTAACCCTAACCCTAATGGGAAAATGGAAATATATACATTTTTTTAATTTTATTATTTTTCCCTAACTAAGGGGGTGATAAAGGGGGTTTGGTTTACTATTTATAGCGGGTTTTTATGATTGGCAGCTGTCACGCTAAAAGACGCTTTTTATTGCAAAAAATAGTTTTTGCATCACCACATTTTGAGAGCTATAATTTTTGCATATTTTGGCCCACAGAGTCATGTCAGGTCTTATTTTTTGCAGTACGAGTTGACGTTTTTATTGGTACCATTTTGAGCACGTGACGTGTTTTGATCGCTTTTTATTTTGATTTTTGGGATTTTAGAACAAAAAAAAATCAGCAATTCATGAATTTCTTTTGGGGGGGGTGTTTATACCGTTCCGCGTGTGGTAAAATTGATAAAGCAGTTTTATTCTTCGGTCAGTACGATTAAGGCGATACCTCATTTATATAATTTTTTTATGTTTTGGCGCTTTTATACAATAAAAACAATTTTATATAAAAAATAATTATTTTTGCATCGCTTTATTCTGCGAGCTATAACTTTTTTATCTTTTCACTGATGATGCTGTATGGTGTCTTGTTTTTTGCGGGACAAGACAATGTTTTCAGCGGTACCATGATTATTTATATCGGTCTTTTTGATCGCGTGTTATTCTACTTTTTGTTCTGCTGTATGATGATAAAGCATTGATTTTTTGCTTTGATTTTTGTTTTTAAGGGGTTCACTAAAGGGGTTAACTAGTAGGACAGTTCTATAGGGCGGGTCGTTACGGACGCTGCGATACCAAATATGTGTACTTTTATTGTTTTGTTTTTTTTCATTTAGAGGAAGAAATGAATTTATTGGGGAATATTTTTTTTCCTTTATTTTGGAATTTTTTTTTACACTTGTGATTTTCATTTTTTTAATTTTTTTACTTTGTCCCATCGTGGGACATCACTGTAGAATGTCAGATCGCTGGTCTCACAGTGTGCACAGCACTCTGTGAGACCAGCGATCTCACAGGCACTGCTGCAAGCTTCCTCAGCGCCTGCTCTCAGCAGGCACTGAGGAAGCCGCCTCCCTGCAGGACACCGCGACCATCTTGGATCCGGGGTCTTGCAGTGAGGAAGATCTCAGAACAGCGCGATCACATCGCGCTGTTCTGAGGGTCTCAGGGGAGCACGCAGGGAGCACAGCGATCATGTTTGATCACGGTGTGCCAGGGGTTAATGTGCCTGGAGTGGTCCGTGATCGCTCCTGGCACATAGTGCGGGGTGTCAGCTGTGATAATCAACTGACACCCGGCCGCGATCGGCCGCGCTCCCCCCGGAGCGCGGCCGATCGCTGAGACGTACTATCCCGTCCATGGTCAGATTGTCCCTGGTTTCATGGACGGGATAGCACGTCGGATGGCAGAAAGGGGTTAATGTTCAAAGTTTTCAAAAAGCGAATCTGTCAGCAGGATTTTGGTAAGTAAACAACAGGCACTGTCATGTTGCCGCTGTTATACTAATTAAAATGATACCTGGAGTGAAGGAATCCATATGTGGTTCTTGTGTAATCCAAGGAAAAAACTAAGGTTACAGATTTACAGCAAGAGAGGAGCCAGAAGATACAACATCTGATTTCTCCTACTCCTGCACTGATAAGAAGCACTTCACCTTCATATTAAAGGGTGCAAATTTATTTTAGCAGTGCAGAGGTTTTTCTGCTCTGTTGATATCTCCTGCAGCATTAAGGTTCTCAGCTGTGCACTCTTAGCCACTCCCATCTCCTATATAATCTGGGTTCTGGCTAGTACTCATTGTCAGAGTAGATTATTCTACGTGGCTGGAGGTTGTTGGTGGCTATTATTGGAGATGGCGTTTGGTTGGTTTATCTGTGATTGTTGCTTGGTTTTGAGTGTGTGATAATTCTCTTTCTTCTCCTACTTTGTTTCACCCCATCCTCCACTCCTTGGTGAATTCCCTCTATGTGTGAGTATATTTGTATGTTTGGCATTTTGCATTATCCTGTTCGAATTACTTTGTTTGTCCGCCTAGTATCTTATGGTACGCTTTTATTTCCCTCTTCCCTGGGTGGGGGAAGGGTACAGACTGAGAGTGGATTCAGGAGCCCTGACAAGTTACGTGGCCCCGGCTTCTTCACCATCAGCAGGAATACAGTGCCCCTAGTATTAGGGACAGGGAAGGAGCCCCTGGTCCAGGGACACCTGACAACAGAGTCTTGACACCTAACTACAGGCCACCCCGAAGCACAAATGTGTTCCTCATCATAGATACAGAGAGAAATTCAGACTGTTTGAGCTTCGAGGTGGACTGTGGGCTGTTCTCTCTTTGGTTTCTCTGGCTTAGAGCAGGAAAATAATACTCTGTCTACAGTCTCACCCCAGAGGACGAGCATATAATTAACTGAAAACTTCTAACACTGATTACACAAGAGCCTCAAGATGGATTTCTTCAACCCAGGATTCATTTTAATCAGTATGACAATGCCAACCAGACAGTGTCTGTAGTTTACTTAGCAAAATCTTGCTGATGTGTTCACTAGAGTTGAGCGAAACAGGTCGGTCAGATTCAAAAGTCGCCGACTTTAGCCAAAGTCGAGTTTCATCAACCGAAACCCGACCATAGCGTGAGGTCAGCCATGCGGTCGTCGAAACGAGCGCCAAAGTCTTATTTCCAGAATGCTTGCTGGTGCCTTTTTTCAGCCAATGAGAAAGGACGTACATTGTGGACAACGAGATGACATGTGCAGCATCCACCACCATCATAGGGAAGGGCATTGCAGTGATTGGCTTGCTTTGGGGGGCGTCATATTGTCTATAAAAGCCCTCACCGCCGACCTCCATTTTACTTCTGGCGATCTTCACAGTAGGGAGAGGTTGCAGTTTATCAGTAGGGAGAGAGTTAGGGCTGTAAAGATAGAAGTTCTGTGCTTGTCCTGATAGAAGTTGTGCTGTACAGTTAGTGTGCAGTGACAGGGGAGGATTTTCTTGTGTGCAGCAGTGCTGGTTATTAGGCTGCCTGATAGCTGTATTGCTGTGTGTACACTGCTGTGCATACTGCTCTTTACACAGCACTTATACTTTTATTCTTTTTTTCTGCACAGTTACCGAGCATTCATTTTTTCCCACACCGTATAGAGCTGTACGCTCCTGACACACTACCGTGTACTGGCTGGTATCACGGACAAATACATGCAGACTATCTGTGTGTGACTCCGGAAATATATGCGGAGATTTAAATTTTTCCCTACACCGTATACAGCTGTACGCTCCTCATACAGTAACATATATCTGCTAGTATTTTTGGTACATTTTCCCAAACATGAGGAAGTGGAAGAGGCCGCGGATGTGGGCGGGAGGGGCCAGCTGGTACTGATGGTGGTGGTGGTACATCTGCTGGTAGTGCCAAAAGCACAATAGCATCTAAGGCAGGAGGTCTTGAGCCTGCGTCATTGTCTGGCTCCAGAAGGCCTGGAAGGCTCCCTTTTCTGGGAGTAGGTAAACCCCTTTTAAAGCCGGAGCATCAGGAACAGGTTTTGGCTTATTTTGCCGAAACAGCCTCCAGCTCTATCGCCTCCTCTTCTGAAGTTTCAAAAACTGCAAGCACTGAGTCATCAGTGCAGGCTCCTGGTCAGGAACAACACCTTTCCTTGTGTCCTTCACCCCCACCAAAAGTGAAGGATGCGGCAGGCCACAATTCAGATTACTCCCTGGATCTCTTTTCACATACCATGCCTGGGTTATCAAGTCAAATGCTGAATTCCCCAGTCCAAGATGAATATGACATGGAGTACACTGATGCACAGCCACTGCTATATGATTCTGCTTGTACATTCACCCAGAGCACTGCATTGTCCTTGCATTCTACTGAGCCAGATTCTGACCCTGATGAAACTCAGGGGCCCTTCCCGCATACTATACCACCTTACACAGTGACACAGAGGAAGGTGCAGATGAAATTGAAGAGGATGTGATGGATGACCCAGTTGTTGACCTGGATTTGCATCCATTGGGGAAGAGGGTGCCACTGGCAATAGCTCAGAAGAGGAGGAAGATCCGCAGCAGGCATCGACATCGCAGCTGCGGTTATCTGGCAGGCCTGTAGCAGTCCAAAAAGTGTTAAAAAAATAAAAAGAGTTGCAGGACAGCTTGGCCAGACGGTCAAATTAGCACAGCGTGCAAGCCCGGAAACTTTATCCCATACTAGGAAGATGGCAGTGTGGCACTTTTTTGACCAAAATCCTATTAATGAGGCAAAGGTTATCTGTAAGATATGCGGAAGGACCTTTAGCCGAGGGAAAAATCTCCTAAATTTGAATATGGTTGCATGCTTAGACATTTAAACACCATGCACTTGCAAGCGTGGACGGACTATAAAACCTCAGGTAGCACACGTGCACCTGCTCCGACTGAAGGTAGCCAGCAACGCTACACCGCTTCCCCCACTGTAAGCCCACCGATTAGCACACCACCAGCAAGAATTATTGAGGTGTCGTCGCAAGGCCAAAGAAGTCAGGGACTCCCAAAGTTTTTCTAACAAACGAATGAATCTAGGCCATCACCACCATCACCATCACCAACCCCCTCTCAGTCCGCCAAGTCCACCACTAGCTCCCCCATATGCAGCTCTCAAGTCCAGCTCACCCTAGCAGACACTCTGAGTAGGACAAGAAAGTACTCATCCTCTCATCCGCATACACTGGCTTTGAACGCCTACATTGCCAAACTGATCTCATTAGAGATGATGCCCTTCCGTTTGGTTGATAGCGCGGCATTCCTAGAGCTCATGGCCTACGCTGTCCCATGCTATGACCTACCCAGTCGGCAGTTCATTTCTAGAAAAGCCATCCCTGCCCTCCACCTGCATGTGAAAGACCGCATTGTCCATGCACTCAAACAATCAGTGAGTGGAAAGATGCACCTCACAACAGATGATTGGGCCAGTAGGCATGGCCAGGGCCGTTACATGTCCATCACTGCGCACTGGGTTAATGTGGTGGATGCAGGGTCCACAGGGGACAGCGGCGGTGGGACAGTGCTTCCTAGTCCATGGTATGGGCAACAGTTGGCTGTAGGCGTTCGAGCTTCCTCCTCCCCAGAAGCAAAAGCTCGTCGACAGAGCGCAGTCACACGAGCACTCCATCTGCAGCTGCCAGTGTTGCACAGGAGGAGTCCCACTATCGAACAGCTAGTGGAAAGAGTCAGTAGGCTGTTTTAATAATGATGTCTTTGGGTGACAACAGACACACCGCGGAGGTACTGGCCGACTACTTGCAGCGAGAAACTGAGTCATGGCTGGGCAGTCTACATTTTGAGCCAGGCAAGGTAGTCAGTGATAACGGATGTAATTTTGTGGCGGCCATAGCCCTCGCAAAACTCAAACACATACCTTGCCTGGCTCATACCTTGAACCTGGTGGTGCAGTGCTTCATAAATAATTATCTGGAGTTACCAGCCCTGCTCCATAAGGTGCGAAGACTCTGCTCGCACACCCGTCGCTCGCCCGTAAAATTCCAGTCGTATGCAGAGGCTGCAGTGATCGCTCCACCTCTCCAAGCACCGCCTAATCATAGACGTTGCAACAAGGTGGAACTCCACCATGCACATGTTTGAGTGACTGTGCGAACAGAGGCAGGCTGTAATGCATTTGTGGGATGATCCACAGGCAGGCAGTTTGAGGGCAGACATGGAGTTGTCGGGTGTGCAGTGGTCAAAGCTGAAAGACCTCTGTAAAGTCCTTCAGTGTTTTGAGGAATGCACATGGCTGGTAAGCGCAATCGACGCCATCATAAGCATGAGCATCCCACTTATGGGTCTGCTCATGCAAACTTTGACGCACATTAAGGATCAGATGTCTGCAGCTGAGGAGGGGGAGGAGGAGGAGGGAAGCCTTCATGACAGTCAGGCATTGTCTGCTCAGAGATCTGTCCTGGACAAGGTGGAGGTAGAAGAGGAAGAGGAGGACGATGAGGATGAGGGGGATGATTATTTTGGGGAGGATGCAGGAGGCAAGAGAAAATGTTGACTTGCCAAGGTCAGGTACAGGGTTTGTGCATGACTGGAGGGATGTGGATTAGGCAGAAAGTGCTCCGCCACCCACCACTGGCAGTGCATCATTGACACGTGGAACACTGGCCCACATGTGTGATTATGTCTTGCGGATGATAAAAAGGGTCCCCCGAATTGCCAAAATTATGAAGGATGACGACTACTGGTTGGCCAGCATCCTCGATCCACGCTATAAAGGCAAATTACAGAACATCATGACACAGGAGAACCTGGAGGTAATATTGGCGAACAAACAAGCAACTCTGGTAAACCGTTTGTTAGAGGCATTTCGAGCACACAGCAGCGGTGCAGGTTCTATCACGAGTAGTGTTGAGCATTCCGATACTGCAAATATCGGGTATCGGCCGATATTAGCTGTATCGGAATTCCGATTCCGAGTTCCGATATTTTCGTCTTATCGGATACCGGAATCGGGATTGTCACTGTCACTGTCAGTGTCCGTCGGTCGGGTCTGTCAGGAGTCAGCGGCACTTACCTGGCAGAAGATCTCCGGCGGTCACGTCCTGCACTGCTTCATGGCCGCCATCATCTTTCCCCGGCGGTCACATGCAGTTTCTCGCGATAACTGCAGTGACTGCTGGGTAATCCCGGCCGTAAAGCAGTCAGTCCGATGACGTCACCGCCGGGGAAGCAGGTAATCAGCTGTGCTGCGTTGCAATGACAGGCTCTGCCTGTCATTGAGATGTAGCAGAGCTGGATCGTCGTGGGACTATCGTTATGGACTGCGTCGGACAGGTGGTATACTGTTGGTTTGTTTTTTTTCTTTTTTTACAGGAGATCGATGGCGTCGCAGGAATGAGTGTATAATAAAATTAATGAAAACTGTGTTGTCTCTTTTATTTCATTAAAATACTTTTTTCTTGCTGTGTCTTTTTTTATACATTTAATAACTTTGGGATTAATAATGGATCGGTGTCTTATTGACGCCTCTCCATTATTAACCGGGCTTATTGTCACCGTGCAATCAACGGTGACAATAACCCCTTATTACCCCGCTTGCCACCGCTACAGGGCAAGTGGGAAGAGCCGGGTAAAGTGCCACAATTGGCACATCTTTTGATGCGCCAAATGTGGGGCTGCTGTAGCCTGGTATTATCAGGCTGTTGAGGGCCAAAATCCATGGGCCTTGACAGTCTTTTAATACCAGGCCGCAGCAGTCTGCATTTTACTTGGCTGGTTAACAAAAATAGGGGGGATCCCCACGCCGTTTTTTTTTTCGAGGGGATCCCCTATTTTTGTTAACCAGCCAAGCTAAGCAGACTGCTGTGGCCTGGTATTATCAGGCTTGCAAGGTCCATGGATATTGGATCCTTACCAGCCTGAAAAACCAGGCCTCAGCGGTCTGCTTCATCTGGCTGGTTAACAAAAATAGGGGGACCCCACGCCAATTTTTTTCGAGGGGATCCCCTATTTTTGTTAATCAGCCAAGATATGCAGACTGCTGTGGCCTGGTATTATCAGGCTGGCAAGGTCCATGGATCTTGGCTCCTTAACAGCCTGAAAATCCAGGCCTCAGCGGTCTGCTTCATCTGGCTGGTTAACAAAAATAGGGGGGACCCCACGCCAATTTTTTTCGAGGGGATCCCCTATTTTTGTTAATCAGCCAAGATATGCAGACTGCTGTGGCCTGGTATTATCAGGCTGGCAAGGTCCATGGATCTTGGCTCCTTAACAGCCTGAAAATCCAGGCCTCAGCGGTCTGCTTCATCTGGCTGGTTAACAAAAATAGGGGGGACCCCACGCCAATTTTTTTCGAGGGGATCCCCTATTTTTGTTAATCAGCCAAGATATGCAGACTGCTGTGGCCTGGTATTATCAGGCTGGCAAGGTCCATGGATCTTGGCTCCTTAACAGCCTGAAAATCCAGGCCTCAGCGGTCTGCTTCATCTGGCTGGTTAACAAAAATAGGGGGGACCCCACGCCATTTTTTTTTCGAAGGGAACCCCTATTTTTGTTAATCAGTTCCCTCTGACGTCACTGATTGTGTCCCTGGCTGACCTGAAGTGAAAGTGGAAAGCAATCAATTAAGCTTTCCACTTAAGGGCCCGTCTCACATAGCGATATCGCTACCGAGATCGCTGCTGAGTCACTAGTTTTGTGACGCAGCAGCGAGCTCACCAGCGATATCGCTGTGTGTGACATTCAGCGATGATCAGCCCACCTGCCGGGTATCGCTGATCGTCGCTGAAATGTCAGGACCTTTGATCTCTGGTTTCCCGCTGACAGGCACACATCGCTGCGTGTGACAGGCGGGAGACCAGCGATCCGCTGGTAACCAAGGTACACAGCGGGTTTCCAGGCGCGGGGCTGTGCCTAGAAACCCGCTGTGTACCTTGGTTACCAGCGGATCGCTGGTCTCCCGCCTGTCACACGCAGCGATGCGTGCCTGTCAGAGGGAAACCAGCGATCAAAAAAAGGTCCTGACATTTCTGCGACGATCAGCGATACCCGGCAGGGGGCTGATCGTCGCTGAATGTCACACACAGCGATATCGCTGGTGAGCTCGCTGCTGCGTCACAAAACTAGTGACTCAGCAGCGATCTCGGTAGCGATATCGCTATGTGAGACGGGCCCTTAAGCGATGTTACCCGCAGTGTCGCTGTCCCAGATCGCTGCCTGAGCTGCCTGTTTGGCAGCTCAGCAGCGATCATGTAGCGATACACCAGCGATCCTGACAAGTGCAAATCGTTGTCGGGATCGCTGGTGTATCGTTATGTGACACCCAGCCTTTACTCTCCTGTCAGGCAGGAGAGGAACTCATTCATTTGGGGTTTACTGTGAGGCTGCAGCATTAGCTGCGGTCCCTGCAGTAAACATTAACCCTTTCTGAAGGATTACACCGTGGGACCTGACTGTGCATGGGATAGGTAAGAATAATTTTGCTTTTTTTTTTATTTTTATTACAGGAAATGGTTTTTGCAGTAAAATAAAAGATGGTCAAAAACATGTGTCTTTATTTCATTAAAATGATTTTTAATTAAAGTGTGTGTGTTTTATTTTTATTTCATGCAATAGGATTAATAATTGATAGTTGTCTAATTGACAGCTCTCAATTATTAACCTGGCTTAAGGTCACCTTTCAATAGCAAGGTGGCTTTAACCCCATATTAACCCATTCGCCACCGCTACAGGGCAATGGGAATAGACGGGCAAAGTGCCAGAAAGGGCGAATCTAATTATAGATTTGTCTTTCCTGGGGTGTCTGGGGGCAGATGTTAGTAGCCGGGGGGGGGGGCAAAAATAATGGTCCCTCTCTGGGCTATTATTATCTGCCCCCACTCACTGGCTTTGTCTGTCTGGTTGCGAAAATAGGGCGGGAGCCCACGCATTTTTTTTCAGCAATTTTACACCTCATATATATATATATACATGTCATTGAATTTGTGACACATATATATATATATTTATATTTGTAGTTCATACACTTCTACATAGTATAATAGCCGCTAATTCAATTGCCGGCTTTTGTGAAAATGCAGAACCCGACATGAAATGACACTTGGTGTACATAGGGTTAACCATGTCTTTTCATGTCCTTTGCTATCTAATTTGCACAAACAATTAAATCAGACTATGTGTGCAAAATTTCACACCTGTAGGGGTTAATTAAAGGTGTAAATTCGTAGCAAAAAAGTCCGTTTTTTTTACAACGAATTTACACCTTTAATTAACCCCTACAGGTGTGAAATTTTGCACACAAAGTCTGATTTTATTGTTTGTGCAAATTAGATAGCAAAGGACATGAAAAGACATGGTTAACCCTATGTACACCAAGTGTCATTTCATGTCGGGTGACCCGACATGAAATGACACTTGGTGTACATAGGGTTAACCATGTCTTTTCATGTCCTTTGCTATCTAAGGCCGGAGTCACACTGGCGACAAAATCGGACGACTGCAATGCGATGAAATATCGCATTGCAGTCTGCCCTATGTTAATCTATGGAGCAGCTCCCAGTATCAGATTTTTTGTGGTCCGTTTTAAACGTCCGTGTACAATCGCAGCATGCTGCGATTGTCACCGATTGTGGGTCGACTATCGCCAATGCAAGTCTATGGGAGCGATGAAAAATCTGATTACAAACGGACCACACTGTGTGACTTGCGATGAAATCGCATCGGTGTCCTTTACAAAAGCCGGCAATTCATCCCCGGCTATACTGTAAAATCACACTGACAGCTTTAATAAAGACTAGAAAGAATAGATATATACACATAGAACACATATATATATATATATATATATATATATATATATATACATGTCATTGTGACATGTATATATACATATATTTATAGTTCCTAGACTTCTACATACTGTAATAGCCGCTAATTCAATTGCCGGGTTTTGTGAAATCACAGAAGCCGACATGAAATGATACATTGTTTCCACACATTTAACCATGTAATTTAATGTATTTTTATATATGTTTGAAACTTACAATTACATGAGTGTATTTGTGCAAAATTTCAGACATGTAGGGGTTAATTAAAGGTGTAAATTCGTTGAAAAAAAATGCGTGGGCTCCCGCTGTATTTTCTCCACCAGACAGACAAAGCAAAGCGAGTGGGGGCAGATAATAATAGCCCAGGGAGGGTGCATTTTTTTTGTGCCCCCCCTGGCTACTAACATCTGCCCCCAGACACCCCAGAAAGGGCAAATCTATAATTAGATTCGCCCTTTCTGGCACTTTGCCCGTCTATTCCCATTGCCCTGTAGCGGTGGCGAATGGGTTAATCTCACCTTACTGTCACCTTGCTATTGAAAGGTGACCTTAAGGCAGGTTAATAATTGATAGCTGTCAATTAGACAACTATCAATTATTAATCCTATTGAAGTAAATAAAAAAACACACACACTTTAAGAATAAATAATTTTAATGAAATAAAAACACATTTTTTTGACCATATTTTATTTTACACTTAATCCGTGCGAAGCCATTGATCTCCTAAAATAAAGAAAAAGAAATAAAACAACATTATTCTTACCTATTCCGCCGATCTGTCATGTCCCACGCTGTAATCCTTCACAAAGGGTTAACTAGCTTTGAGCCAAGCAGTGCAAGTAATCCTGCATGCTCAGCTCAAAGCTCATGAATGAATAAGTTCCTCTCCTGGCGACAGGAGAGGATGTGTTTCATGAATGAAGCTTAATTGATTGTGTCCACTTTCCCTTTAGGTCAGGTCACTACAGTTAAATTGCCAATAAATCAATTAAGCTCCATTCATGAATCTATTCCTCTACTTTCGCTGGGAGAGGAAGTTATTCATTCAGGGGAATACAGGTCTGAGACAGCATTATTAGCTCTCTGCGACCTGTAACCTGTTAACCCTTTCTGATGGATTACACCGTGGGACCTGACTGTACATCGGATTGGTAAGTATAATTTTGCTTTTTTATTTTATTTTTATTACAGGAAATGGTTTTAGCAGGAAAATAAAATATGGTCAAAAACTGTGTGATTATTTAATTAAACTTATTTTTTATTAAACTGTGGTGTGTTTGATTTTTCTTTCATACAATAGGATTAATAATTGATAGTTGTCTAATTGACAGCTATCAATTATTAACCTGGCTTAAAGTGACCTTTCAATTGCAAGGTCATTTTAACCCCTTATTAACCCATTCGCCACCGCTACAGGGCAATGGGAATAGACGGGCAAAGTGCCAGAAAGGGCGAATCTAATTATAGATTTGCCCTTTCTGGGGTGTCTGGGGGCAGATGTTAGTAGCCAGGGGGGGCACAAAAAAAAGTACCCTCCCTAGGCTATTATTATCTGCCCCCACTCGCTTGCTTTGTCTGTCTGGTGGAGAAAATACAGCGGGAGCCCACGCATTTTTTTTCAACGAATTTACACCTTTAATTAACCCCTACATGTCTGAAATTTAGCACACATATACTCATGTAATTGTATGTTTCAAACATATATAAAAATACATGAAATTACATGGTTAAATGTGTGGAAACAATGTATCATTTCATGTCGGCTTCTGTGATTTCACTGAAGCCGGCAATTGAATTAGCGGCTATAACAGTATGTAGAAGTGTAAGAACTATAAATATATGTATATATATATGTCACAATGACATATATATATATATATATATATATATATGTGCTCTATGTGTATATATCTATTCTTTCTTTTGGCATTTAAATACTATTCTTTTGGATCCATTATATGTCAGTTTTGCAAGCCTGCGAGAAAATCTCGCAAGTCGGATGAAAATCGGATGTTACAAGGTACACACACATGCGATTAAATCGCATCTTTGAAGGAAAATCGGATGCCAGAAGGATGTGTGATGTTTTTTTTTGATCCCATTGTCGACCGTCTAAAACGGACCGATTTTTTGTGGTTGTGTGTGACTCCAGCCTAATTTGCACAAACAATTAAATCAGACTATGTGTGCAAAATTTCACACCTGTAGGGGTTAATTAAAGGTGTAAATTCGTAGCAAAAAAGTCCGTTTTTTTTACAACGAATTTACACCTTTAATTAACCCCTACAGGTGTGAAATTTTGCACACATAGTCTGATTTAATTGTTTGTGCAAATCAGATAGCAAACGACATGAAAAGACATGGTTAACCCTATGTACACCAAGTGTCATTTCATGTCGGGTGCTTCTGTCTTTTCACTGAAGCCGGCTTTACCCGGCAATTGAATGAGAGGATATTTTACTATGTAGAAGTGTATAAACTATACATATATGTATATATATATGTCACAATGACATGTATATATATATATATGTATTCTATGTGTGTATATTTAGTGTTTACAAGGAAAGAATGGGTTTTTTTTTAGTTGCGATATTTTGTTCCCATAGACTTACATGGGACTTCCGGTATCGGTATCGGGTATCGCCGATATTTTAGTGATATCGGCGATACCATTCCGATTCCGATACTTTAGGATATCGGAAAGTATCGCTCAACTCTAATCACGAGTCGTACTGGGCAGCATGGAAGAGATGTTCGTGGTGCACACAGCCGAAGTGGCGTTGGAGACAGTGGTTTCATGACCATGTTGTGGTCTGATTTCTCGAGTACTGCTCACACTACTGGTAATACTGAATCGATTGCAACAGACAGGAGACAACAGTTTTCAACTATGGTTCAAAATTACCTCTCCTCCCCTATCGATGTTCTCCCTCACAGTTCATTCCCCTTTGACTACTGGGCCTGTAAACTGGACACCTGGCCTGAATTGGCACAATATGCCTTACAGGAGCTCGCTTGCCCTGCTGGTAGTGTGGTATCAGAAAAAGTCTTCAGTCCTGCTGGATCAATCCTGACAGAAAGAAGGACCCCGCTGTCGACCCAAAATGTTGATGATCTCACCTTCATTAAAATGAACCATGCCTGGGTTTCAAAGGATTTTGTACCACCTTTCCCTGATGACACATAGGTTGCCAGCAAAATGGCTCGCTTTGTCCTCCTCTTCCTCCGACTTCTCCAATTCCTCCATTTGCAGCTGCTGAACGTCCAGCCTACACCTCAACATATGTCAGTTTTTCCACCTCCCTAACTGGGCTGTACCCCCCAGGGCCGGCGTCAGCACCTGGCGCACCCGGGCAAGTGCCAGTGCCCTGAGCAGGTGGGGGGGTCCACTCGCCATCAGAGACTCCGGCGTACTATGAGGGGCCCTGTGCCAGTTCCCGGCGCCCACAAGTGTGCCCCCCCTGCTTGCTCAAGGCCCCAGCACTTGCAATACTTACCTCTCCCTGCTCCACCGCTGTGACGCCTTCCGCGTTTCCTAACAGTGACATTCAGGTCAGAGAGGGCGATGATGTCACGTCTGTGCGCCCTCTGCCTGAACAGTCACAGTGCAGAGAGCTGGAAGATGACGACGCTGAGGAGTCCAGAGTAGAGCTGTGCCCAGCGAGGGGAGGTATTTCATTTTTTTTAATGGTTGGAGCAATATATGGGGAGCATTATACACTGGAGAATTATATATGGGGCCCATCATACACTTGAGCATCATAGATAGGGCCCATTATACACTGGAGCAACGTCCATGGGGCACATCATATACTGGAGCATCATATATGGGGCCCATTATATATGGCGCATCATATGGGGCACATTTTATATAGAGCATCACATGGAGACCATTATATATGGAGCATTATATATGTGGACCATTATATTTGGAGCATTATATGGGGTTCATCATACACTGGAGCATCATATATGGGGCCCATCATATACTAGATCATCATATGGGGTTCATTATTTATGGGGCATCATATAGGGCCCTTTATATATGGAGCATCATATTGAGCACATATGGGGCCTATTCTGTATGGAGCATTATATGGAGCCCATTCTGTATTGAGCTATATATGGGGCTCATTATTCTGTATAGAGCAATATATGGGGCTCATTATTCTGTATGGCGCACTATGTGGTGGCCATAATGCTGTATTGAGGACTATATTGTCCTGTTTTTGAGCTATTGTAGAATTTACAATAGATATCACTCATGTAATGTAAGAAGTGAAGTATTTTTCATTGTACTATACCTATATTTCTGTGCCGTAACGGAGTATGATGGGGCACACGAAAGCCTGGAGCCAGCCCTGTCCCCCCACAACTTTAGCCAAATAACCCCCAGTTTTCAATGCGTAACTATTATTATAAAGTAAATTAAGGTTGACAAGCTTAAGTAATAAGAATTGATGTCGTTGGCATTGAAATGGGCACTGCAGGTGTGTTTACTGTCCTCCACTCCCTGCTGACTTTTATTCCCCATTGACTTGCATTGGGGTTGGATTTTCGACTCCGACCCTACCAATTTCGTTAGTCGGCCGACTTCGTTCGACTCGACTTTTGAGAAAGTCAGGTTTCACGAAACCCGACTCGACCCTAAAAAAGGCAAAATCGCTCATCTCTACTGTTTGATATATTTCTGAAACAAACCAACAATTAAATTCCAGCCCAAACAAAGGGTTATTATCTCCCTAACTCAAAGCCTAGTCTTCAAAGACCCTTTACTGTAATAGGCAGCTATAACATTAAATCTCTAGCTGAGCTACACTTAGACTGCAGGTTAGGATCCACCTCAATTTTGATTGCATAGTTAACGTCCTAAAATTCTAGTTTTCTGCAACAGTCCCACAATCCTACTACTTTCCTACTGCCATAATTTCCCCACCCCATGAATATATGAATACAATTTGCACAGACTCCCAAATTGTTACTTAATCCCTTCACCCCGAAGCCTGTTTTCAACTTGACGACCCAACCAATTTTTACACTTCTGACCACTGTCACTTTATGAGGTCATAACGTTGAAAGGCTCCACTGATTCTTGTGACAAATTGTACCATGATAGTGCTAAACGTTCTTTGATAGTGTTGAGCGATACTGCTCGATATCTAAAAATATCGTATCGGAATGGTATCGCCGATATCACTAAATATCGTCGATATCCGATTCCGATACCGGAAGTCCCATATAAGTCTATGGGAACAAAATATCGCAACAAAAAAAAACCCTTTCTTTCGTTGTAAACACAAAATATACACACATAGAATACATATATATATATATATACATGTCATTGTGACATATATATATATACATATATTTATAGTTTATACACTTCTACATAGTAAAATAGACTCTGATTCAATTGCCGGGTAAAGCCGTGACATACCTCATAGAAGTCGACGGGCTCGGTGCCGAGTACCCCCAAAACCTCTGGCTCTGTGCGACTCAACTTGGGCGTCACGAACAGTATTCTGTAGCTCGCTATAAGCGAGTCCTGTGTGCCTGAATTGAACTGGTTTTGTGCTTGAGAATTGCTAAAATCATCAGAGAATGTATTTGCCATTTTTCCGTCATATCTGCGTCACGACGAGGCACTGGTGAAGAAGAAGGGCGTGCTCTTCGTGGGTGTACACTCACTCAGTGGCGCGAAAACGATGGCCGACCATCTAAATGGTACTGCAATGTAAGATCGTGCCCCACAGCTCTTGAGTTCCGCCTCCTCATCCTCCTCAGTGTGCGGAAACTAACACGAAGGTCCCGCCTCACTACAAAAGAGGGGCCCTCTCCAGATGCTAATGACACATGTGACTTGGCAGAGATGGCTAATGGACACGAGCAGAAGTGTGAAGGGATGGAGCAGTCAGAGCTCTCCCCCACGGAAGCGACCCGATCGCCACGGAACCACCGTTGGGCACCCGGCCTGGAAACCCTCCTACGCTGCAAGGAGCGAGGATACCCTAAGAGGCCTGGCCCGGCACCGGGAGGAGGTCGCCAGGATGGAAGCCAGCTGGCGTGCCCTAAAACTAAACTTGGAGCGGCGCCAATCCCTCTTACCTGAAGTGTCTGTACCGGAAGGTGAGGCACCCGTTCTAGTAGAGGAGTCCGTGCGGGCATCCCAGCCCTTGCAATGTGATCCGGTTGACGTTGTCGCAGTGGAGGCACCCGTTCCTGCAAAAAACTCTGCACCGGCAGCACCCCAGATCCCGCTGTCTGCCCCCGTCGCTGAGACAGAAGAAGCGACACCCGTCCTCATGGAGGAGGCCGCGCAGGCACCAGAGGTCTACCTGTCTGTACCGGAGCCCCGACTGTCATCTGTTCCAGAGCCGGCTGCTTCCTCCGCAGGTGAGCGCCGCCAGGACTGGGGGGCGCCAGGAGAGCTGCCGCAAACTGGACATCCTAAGCTGCAGTTTGATTTTGGAGACATGGAGCTGCTGGTGGAGGAGAATTACAACCGGCGTCAGGAGGAAGAGTGGAGACAGTTGGGAGCGGGAAGCAGAGCGACAAAGGGAGCAGAGAGAATCCAAAAGCTTCGGCAACGTAACCTGGAGAAGGACCGGGCAGATAAGGACGGATGAGAAAAGATAAAGGAACCCTGAGGGAGCCGTGGCGTAAGGGTGCAGTACGGAACTTTAAATTGAAAGGTGGTTGGGGCTTCATCCAGGAGCCTGGACTTTATTTACAAGTTTTTGTGACCCGGCGGGACGTGGAGACTCACCTCCCAAAAGGACACCCGGGGAGGGACCTGTTGCCAGGAGACTTGGTGACTTACACCCGACACTGGGGTTACAATGGATGGTACGCCCTAAATGTTACCAGGTGCGACCCCCTACTCCCCAGAGTGTCAGGAACCTGTGAGACCCTCGGAGCCTTCAGCCTCCCACATCCAGGCCTCTGCACAAGTGCCCACCCCACGCCGTAAATCTCCCCAGCCTCCCTCAGTGGTCTCCTCAGCAGCCCCAGCTATGGACATGATAACTATAGCTGGCCCGTACCCGGCGCCTGTTAGGCCCCCTGGGGTTCGTTCAGTCCGGGACATAGGGCTCCAGACCCGGAGGGAGATGAAAGAGGTGGCCACACAGACCCAGATAGCGGGTCACGACTTGACTGTACAGGCCACACGATGTCATCAGGTCCTGGTGGTCCTTGGTGTCTCGGATGTTTGGCAAGCATCAGAAGATTACCAGGTGGTACCTGGAACACCCCTGCCAAAGAATTATAAATAACCCGGACAGGGTCCCTGTATGTAAATAGTTAAATTGTTGATGTACCCGGACGGGTGAATGTTCATAAAAAAGTTTTTTAATTTAATAAAAAAAAAAAACCACAGTTTTCATTACTTTTATTACAGTCTCATCCTGCGACGCCATCGATCTCCTGTAAAAAAATGAAAAAAAAAAACAGCAGTATACCACCTGTCCGACGCAGTCCATAGTAACGAGTGTCCCACGACGATCCAGCTCTGCTACATCAGAATGACAGGCAGAGCCTGTCATCCCGGCGCAGCACAGCTGATTACCTGCTTCCCCGGCGGTGACGTCATCGGACTGGTTTACGGCCGGGATTACCCTGCAGTCACTGCAGTTATCGCGAAAAACTGCATGTGACCGCCAGGGAGAAGATAATGGCGGCCATCAAGCAGTCCAGGACGTGACCGCTGGAGATCTTCTGCCAGGTAAGTGCCGCTGACTCCTGACAGACCCGACCGACGGACACTCACAGTGACAGTGACAAATCCGATTCCGGTATCCGATATGACGAAAATATCGGTACTCGGAATCGAAAGCCCGATACAGCTAATATCGGCCGATACCCGATATTTGCAGTATCGTATCGCTCAACACTATTCTTTGATATGAGTTGCATTTATATGTAAAAAAAATGAAATTTGGAGAAAAATTTTAACATTTTTAAATTTTTAAACTTTTAATTTTTATGCCCTTATAACCCTTTAAGGACCAAGCTATTTTGTAGGTTAATGAATGACCAGGCATTAATTTTGAAATCTGACCACTGTCACTTTATTATGCTATAACTCTGTAACGCTTCAACGGATCCCACTGATTTTGAGAATGTTCTTTCGTGACATATTGTACTTCATGGTAGTGGTAAAATTTCTTCAATATGTCTTGCTTTTATTTATGAAAAAACAGAAATATGGCAAAAAATTTTAATATTTAGCAATTTTCACAGTTTTAATTTTTATGCTGTTAAAATCAGAGATATATGTCACACAAAATACTTAATAAATAACATTTCCCACATGTGTACTTTACATCAGCACAATTTTGGAAACAACATTTTTGTTGTTAGGAAGTTATACGGGTTAAAATTTGACCAGCGATTTATCATTTTTTAATCAATATTTACAAAACATTTTTTTAGGGACCGCCTCACATTTAAAGTCACTTTGAGGAGTCAATATGGCAGAAAATCCCAAAAGTGACACCATTTTGAAAACTGCACCCCTCTAGGTGCTTAAAAACACATTCAAAAAGTTTATTAACCCTTCAGGTGCCTCACAAGAATTGAAGCAATGTGGAAGGAAAAAATGAACATTCAACTTTTTTCACAAAAATTTAATTTCAGACACAATTGTTTTTATTTTGTCAAGGTTTTAAGAAGAAAATGAACCACAATATTTGTTGTGAAATTTCTCCTGAGTACACCGATACCCCATGTGTGGAGGAAGACCACTCTTTGGGCGCTCGGCAGGGCTCGGAAAGAAAGGAGCACCATTTGAGGTTTTGAAAGTAAAATTGGTTGGAATCGAGAGCAGACGCCATGTCGCGTTTGGAGAGCCCCTGACGTACTTAAACAGTGGAAACCCCCACAAGTGACACCATTTTGGAAACTAGACATCCCTGAGGAACTTACATAGATGTGTGGTGAGAAATTTGAACCCCCAAGTGCTTCACAGAAGTTTATAACGTAGAGCCCTGAAAATTTTCTTCACAAACATTTTTTTGCCCCCAAATTTTTATTTTCAGGGTAACAGGAGAAATTGGACCCCAAAAATTGTTGTGCAATTTGCCCTGAGTATGCTGATACCCCATATGTGGGGTAAAACTACTGTTTTGTCACACGGCAGAGCTTGGTAGGGAAGGAACGCCGTTTAGTAATGCAGACTTTGATGGATTGATCTGCTGGCGTCATGTTGCGTTTGCAGAGCCCCTGATGTGTCTAAACAGTAGAAACTCTCACAAGTGACCCCATTTTGGAAACTAGAACCCCCAAGGAGCTTATCTAGATGTGTGGTGAGTACTTTGAACCCCCAAGTGCTTCACAGAAGTTTATAACATAGAGCCTTAAAAATAGAAAATCATATTTTTCCACAAAAATTATCTTTTCGCCCTCAAATTTCTATTTTCACAAGGTTGCCATACATGATTTTTATGCGATTTTTAATAGCACTATCCGTTTTCCATCTGTATGCAATGCGATTTTAACATGACGTTTTTCATAGAGCAGTTATCTCTATGTAAAAAATCATGTAAAAGTCACATTGTCAAAAAAAATTTACACAAAAAGCAAATAATTATATATATATATATATATATATATATATATATATATATATATGTCATACACTTCTACATAGTATAATAGCCGCTAATTCTATTGCCGGCTTTTGTGAAATTACAGAACCCGACATGAAATGACATGAAATGACACATGGTTTACATACAGTTAACCATGTAATTTCATGTAGTTTGATATATGGTTTTCACTAACAATTACATGAGTGTATGTGTGCAAAATTTCACACATGTAGGGGTTAATTAAAGGTGTAAGTTCGTTGAAAAAAAATGCGTGGGCTCCCGTGCTATTTTCTCTACCAGACAGACAAAGCCAGCGAGTGGAGGCAGATAATTATAGCCTAGGGAGGGTGTATTTATTTTGTGCCCCACTGGCTACTAACATCTGCCCCCAGCCACCCCAGAAAAGGCAAATCTATAATTAGATTTGCCCTTTCTGGCACTTTGCCCGTCTATTCCCATTGCCCTGTAGCGGTGGTGAATGGGTTAATAATGGGTTAAAGCCACCTTGCTATTGGAAGGTGACTTTAAGCCAGGTTAATAAATGAGAGTTGTCAATTAGACAACTCTCAATTATTAATCCTATTGAAGGAAAAAAAAAACACACATTAGTAATAAATAATTTTAATGAAATAAACACACATTTTTTGACCATCTTTTATTTAACTGGTAATCCTTGCGAAGCCCTTGATCTCCTGTAATAAAGAAAAAATAATAAAACAACATTATTCCTACCTATCCGATGCACACTCAGGTCCCACGATGTAATCCTTCACAATGGGTTAACAGGATTACAGCCAAGCAGCACAGCTAATGCTTGCTGCTAAACTGGAAAATAACAATTGGGGGTGGAAAGATCATTTTTGTGGAAAAGATATGATTTTTTAATTTTACTGCTCTACGTTATAACCTTCTGTGAAGCCCTTGGGGGTTCAAAGCTTTCACCACACATCTAGATAAGTTCCTTGGGGGGTCTAGTTTCCAAAATGGGGTCACTTGTGGGGGGTTTCCACTGTTTAGGCACACAGGGACTCTCCAAATGCGACATGGCGTCCAATCTCAATTCCAGCCAAAAAAGTTAATTGGCGCTGCTTCCCTTCCAAGCTCTGCCATGCGCCCAAATAGTGGTTTACCCCCACATATGGGGTATCAGCGTACTCAGGACAAATTGCACATAACTTTTGGGGTCCTTTTTACCCTTTGGGAAATAAAAATTGGGGGTGGAAAGATCATTTTAGTGGAAAATATATGATTTTTTAATTTTACAGCTCTACGTTATAACCTTCTGTGAAGCCCTTGAAGGTTCAAAGCTCTCACCACACATCTAGATAAGTTCCTTGTGGGGTCTAGTTTCCAAAATGGGGTTACTTGTGGGGGGTATCCACTGTTTAGGCACACAGGGCTCTCCAAATACGACATGGCGTCCAATCTCAATTCCAGCCAAAAAAGTCAAATGGCGCTGCTTCCCTTCCGAGCTCTGCCATACACCCAAATAGTGGTTTACCCTCACATATGGGGTATCAGCGTACTCAGGACTAATTGCACAATAACTTTTGGGGTCCTTTTATCCTTTGGAAAATAAAAATTGGGATGAAAAGATCATTTTTGTGGAAAAAACATGATTTTTTAATTTTACGGCTCTACGTTACAACCTTCTGTGAAGCCCTTGGGGTTCAAAGCTCTCACTACACATTTAGATAAGTTACTTGGGGGGTCTAGTTTCCAAAATGGGGTCACTTGTGGGGGTTTCCACTGTTTAGGCACACAGGGACTCTCCAAATGCGACATGGCGTCCAATCTCAATTCCAGCCAAAAAAGTCAAATGGCGCTGCTTCCCTTCCGAGCTCTGCCATGCACCCAAATAGTGGTTTACCCCCACATATGGGGTATCAGCGTACTCAGGACTAATTGCACAATAACTTTTGGGGTCCTTTTATCCTTTGGAAGATAAAAATTGGGATGAAAAGATAATTTTTGTGGAAAAAACATGATTTTTTAATTTTACGGCTCTACGTTATAACCTTCTGTGGAGCCCTTGGGGGTTAAAAGCTCTCACAACACATTTAGATAAGTTACTTGGGGGGTCTAGTTTCCAAAATGGGGTCACTTGTGGGGGGTTTCCACTGTTTAGGCACACAGGGACTCTCCAAATGCGATATGGCGTCCAATCTCAATTCCAGCCAAAAAAGTCAAATGGCGCTGCTTCCCTTCCGAGCTCTGCCATGCGCCCAAATAGTGGTTTACCCCCACACATGGGGTATCGATGTACTCAGGAGAAATTGTACAACAAATATTGTGGTTCATTTTCTACTGATACCCTTGACAAAATTTTAAAAAATTGTGTCGAAAGAAAAATTTTGGGAAAAAAAGTTAAATGTTAATTTTTTCCTTCCACATTGCTTCAATTCTTGTGAAGTACCTAAAGGGTTAATAAACTTCTTGAATGTGGCTTTGAACACGATGAGGGGTGCAGTTTTTAGAATGGTGTCACTTTTGGGTATTTTCTGTCATATTGACCCTCAAATTCACTTCAAATGTGAGGTGGCCCCTAAAAAAATGATTTTGTAAATTTTGTTGGAAAAATGAGAAATTGCTGGTCAACTTTTAACACTTATAACTTCCTAACAAAAAAAAATTTTGGTTCCAAAATTGTGCTGATGTAAAGTAGACATGTGGGAAATGTTATTTATTAACTAATTTTTGTGACATATCTCTCTGATTTAATGGCATAAAAATTAAAAGTTTGAAAATTGCAAAATTTTCAAAATTTTTGCCATATTTCCGTTTTTTTCATAAATAAACGCAAGTTATATTGAAGAAATTTTACCACTACCATGAAGTACAATATGTCTCGAGAAAACAATCCCAGAATCGCCAAGATCCGTTGAAGCGTTCCAGAGTTATAACCTCATAAAGAGACAGTGGTCAGAAATGTAAAAATTGGCCTGGTCTTTAACCTACAAAATGGCTTGGTCGTTAAGGGGTTAAAATGTGTAATTTTATTGAATGTTTTTTATTTTTATTATTTTTTAATATTTTTTTAACATTTTTTTTATTTCCTTTTTTACCTAGTCACTTTTTTTTTTACTTTGGGTGCAGGTATAATGCATTGTAAATTATGCACTAGAATTTCAGTGCATTATACCTATTATTGAAAGCTTCTGAGACCATGGTGTGAGCATGGTCTCAGAAGGTATCCATAGCTGGATGACCCGGGGGTCGTCATGTCAACCCCGGGTTATCATAGCAGAGATCGAGCCCCGCAATGACGTCATGGGTACGCCGATCAGAAGGCAGAGGGAGCTCCTGTCCCTCTGCCTCCCTCCTGAATGCTGTGATTGCACTCGATCACAGCAATTAAGGAGTTAACAGCCAGGAGCGGCGCTGACTGTCTTTTCTAGTCTTGCATTATATATGTCACTGGTTGCCTAATGTGTTCTATTTCATTGATTTTATCTTTTGGGGTCTAGGGTCCCCTTTAGACATAGGATTGCTCTATGTTTATTGCTAGGGGTCCCTCTAGGTATTGGGTAGAGGGTTTCCCTAGTGGCTGTAGGGTATATCAGGGTCCCTATGGACAGTCATGGAGGAGCGGTGGCGCCACAGCGTTTCCCCCCTAGGGTGCCAACCTCCACAGCCAGGAATGTGTGAGCTTAGGTGACATACCAGGGACTTCTAGACTACCCCCATAGTTTTATCCATATGTTTTTTTGAGTACGTTTTGTTTTTGTGTTGTCATTTTTTTCTGGTGTGAACCAATTTTTGGGCTTTTTAATTTTGTACCTAATAAAGTGTAATTTTAATAGGGATTATACATAATTTTTTGATTTGAGACCCTATATGTATCCTCATTTGAAGTGATCCTTTCTGACAATTAGTACCATTTTGAGAGCTTTTTCGAGTCTGTGAACCCTCAAAAGAGTACGTTTCTCAGAATCAAAGCAGACTAACACCATAGAACAAAGTAGGCAGCAAGGACATGTGTGGCTAGCATGGTGGTGCCGTGACAGCAAGCAAATGCTAAATGGAAGAAAAATATGATGGGACACGTCACAGAGATGTCTGGAAGTGTACTGCCGGCAATAACAGCCCTGGCAGCAAAAGAACTACTGTATAAATGACTTGAAGGACATGAAGTGGAGCCACCAGTCATATTAAATTCCCTTTCTGACATTGCACTAGAGGCTGGACACTACAATATGCCAATAGCTTAATGAGTTTTTGCCACTAGTCCAATCTGATGACGCTGAAATCTAAGGGATCAGGCTGAGGGTATCTGCTTGAAAAAAGACAGTCGAGACTTGACTGAACATCTCTGGTCTGTAAGAGCATCTCTCGGTGCATCAGGTGGTGGCAAAGGCATGATAATCCCTATTGTATCATGGCGGCAGGGCACTATGGGAAAGCCTGCACGGCAATGTAAAATGAACTTCGCCTACTATCTGATGCTTCAGCGTCGTGTAAAATGGTGCTGGGCAAATATTTTTTTTCTTCTATGAACCATAAATCAAATCTCAAAATGTTTGAATTCATATGATAGCACAGTTTTAAGGAAATTCGACTTGTACTTTGTGGATTGGTGTCAGACTAACTGTCTAGAACTAAATGTAAAGAAAACCAAGGAGATGGTGGTGAGTTATAGAAGTAAAAAGGATGATTACTTACCGATCACTATTGTTGGCCAGGAGGTTGAGATTGTTGAGAGCTACAAATATTAGGGGGTTCACCTTGACAGTAAACTCGATTGGAGGTGTCATACAGAAAAGGTTTACAAGAAGGGAATGAGCAGACTGTACTTTCTGCGGAAGCTCAGGTCGTTCAATGTGTGCAGTAAAATGCTGGAGATGTTCTACCAGTCCGTTGTAGCAAGCGCCATCTTTTTTGCTATCATTTGCTGGGGCAGTAGTGTGCGAGTAGCTGACGCTAATAAACTCAACAAACTTATCAAGAAGGCAAGTGCAGCTGTTGGCCTCCATCTTGACTCTTTTGAGGAGGTATTGGAGGATAGGATTCAGAAGAAGTGTAGGGCTATAATGAACAATAATATACACCCACTATACGAGCTGTTCTTGAATCAGAAGAGCACATTCAGCAGCCGTCTAATCCTACTAAGGTGCAAGAAGGGGAAATTCAGGAAATCGTTTGTACCTACTGCTATGGGGATGTATAAAAATTTCCTAAGGGTGGTAGAAAATAATGACTGATGGCTGGTGTACTAATGTCAATTAACATTATCTTATATACACCTGAACTACACACTTTTATTTATTATGTAATGTTGGTATACCTGTGCAAGATTTGTGTCCTAATATTTTATGTACTGCTGTTTGTATTGCTGCTGTAATACTGTAATTTCCCCCCGGGATCAATAAGTGTATTGTATCATATCGTATCACATCCTTCGTGCATCAACAATATAGATGGATGGCATCATTTTGACCATTTATGGTCTTTTTTAAGCCAAAATTTCAGAAATAAAATACAGCCTGAGAAAAAATGTTTTATGTATGAATGCTGTTTAGGAAGATCGATCTTGTGCAAGCCTAATGAGGTCCTCCAGAATTTTTCTGCCGTTTCCTTGATAGTATGAAATGCAAGGTGACAGCTTTCATGCCAGGATTGGAGTGAGGCAATAACCCAGGTAAGTTCAACACAAAGTTTTTGTTTTCCAAACTTAGAATTTAATTCAAACCCTTTCATCCAGATTTCTGCTGGGAGAGTCTTTATATAGTTGATTGTCATGCACTACTATAAGAGTCTCGGTGCGGTAATCTGTTTACCCAAGTCTCAAGTCTCTGGCTCTGGTCTCTGTTTAACCTCACACAGTCAGGCCTGCACAGAACCTCCAGCTCAGCTGCACAAGAAACCACAAAACTAACACACCCAATCCTTACCTGCAGGTTTAAACGTGAATCATGCCATGGGCCACTTGCAAGTCCCGGACTGGAGGAAAAGATGCCTACCACTACCTTCCTAAAGATCTTTCCAAAAATAAAAGGCAATATCAGGTTTTCTTAATCTTATCTTCTTATCTTCACCACACATCTGAGTGGTCTGTGTAACCCCTCCCCCCTTTTATGACCCTTCCTTAACTCTGTGCATTTGGCCTGAGCAGTCTCAGCCCACTTTCCAAGCACACCTGATTGCCATTAGCTGCAGATATATTCAGTGCAATGGGTCTGCTCCAGACGTAGTCTGCTTCATATATTTCAAATCCCATATTTCAAATTACAGATTTCTAATTACACTACTGTGAATTATACTAGAATTTGACTGGAATTTGGCTGCAAGGTAACTTAATTTAAAACCACTATGTTTCAGTTTCTTATCACTTTCACCTCCATCCTCCTTTCTTTCTTCCTATACCCTGTAATCTCCCCACCTAGTAAGGAATTAGTCATTTCCCCCTCCATTCTCCCCAGCCATCTCACCTTTCCCTCAGAACTGTTCCTCCACATACAATCCTTTTTACCAAGACACACACGGCCACACCATGGCTTATCCTGCTCCCACCTTCTAACGCTCTATCTGCTACTCCTCATCGCTGGCGATGTATCCCCAAATCCTGGCCCTCCTCAACACATCCCCACACTCATTTCTAACACCCTGCCACGATCTTCCACACGTTTTTGCAACCCTGTCAACCCTCATACCTATCCATCCACACCCCCCTCCCCCAGTCCCCCTACCCGAGCACTAGGGAGCACTATGGAACGCACGCTCCGTCTGCAATAAACTGTCATTTATCCACGACCTCTTTATCACCAACAAACTCTCCTTCCTTGCCATCACTGAAACCTGGCTCACTCCCTCTGACACAACATCTCCAGCTGCGCTTTCCTATGGCGGATTTCATCTTTCTCACACCCCTCGCCCCAGCAACAAACGTGGTGGAGGAGTTGGCTTACTCCTGTCTGATACCTGCTCCTTTACTCCTATTCAAATTCCACCCTCCGCTGCTATTCCCTCGTTCGAAGTGCACTCCGTCCGCATCTATTCCCCCTCCAACCTCCAGCTGGCTGTCATCTACCGCCCCCCGGAACTTGCCATCTCCACCTTTCTCGACCACTTCACCACCTGGCTACTCCATTTCCTCTCTGCTGACATCCCCACCATCATCATGGGCAATTTCAACATCCCCATTGACACTTCCACCCCGGCGGCCTCTAAACTTCTTTCTCTCACGGCTTCCCTCGGCCTCACTCAATGGTCCTCTGCGGCCACTCACAAAGGCGGTCACACGCTGGACCTTATCTTCACCCGCCTCTGTTCCCTCACCAATCTCACTAACTCCCCACTCCCCCTGTCTGACCACAACCTACTGACATTCTCTTCCCTCTCCTCTGTTAGTACGCATCCCCCACTCCACAAACTCACCCACCCTCGCAGAAATCTCAAACACCTCAATTTACAATCGCTCTCTGAGTCCCTCCTCCCTCTCACAGACATAGCCTCACTTAATGACACAGATGCTGCTGCCACATTTTATAACACCACAATAAAAACCACACTTGATTCGGCCGCCCCTCTCATGCAGAGCAAAACTCGTACAATCAACAGGCAGCCCTGGCTGACCGGCCTGACCAAAGAACTGAGACGGGCTTCCAGGGCTGCCGAGCGGAGATGGAAGAGAACCCATTCTACCGAGCACCTCAACGCATACAAGCAGTCCCTCGCCAGCTTCAAGTCCACGCTCTCTGCCGCAAAACAAACTTACTTCGCATCTCTCATATCCTCTCTGTCTCACAACCCTAAACAGCTCTTCAACACTTTCAATTCTCTACTCCATCCCACAGCACCTCCTCCCTCTCCTCTCATTTCTGCCGAAGACTTTGCCTCCTTCTTTAAGCAAAAGATTGATACTATCAGAGAAGGCTTTGGCCCGCAGCCCCCAATGCCCCTCTTAGCCACTCAGCCCTGTTCTTCCAAAACCAACTTCACCACCATGACAAAAGATCAGCTCTCCACTCTCCTGTCAAGATCACACCTCACCACTTGCGCACTTGACCCACTCCCGTCCCACCTCATCCTTAACTTTGCCACAGTCTTCATCCCTACTCTCACACACCTCTTCAACCTTTCACTTACAAATGGTGTCTTTCCTTCATCCTTCAAACATGCTTCAATCACACCCATCCTCAAAAAGCCCTCCCTCGACCCATCCTCTGCGTCTAGCTATCGCCCGATATCTCTTCTCCCCTACGCCTCAAAACTACTGGAACAGCATGTATATCTTGAACTGTCCTCCCACCTTTCTTCCTGTTCCCTCTTTGTCCGGTTGCAATCTGGCTTTCGACCGCATCACTCAACTGAAACTGCCCTAACTAAAGTCACTAACGACCTGCTAACCGCCAAGAGCAAGCGACACTACTCTGTCCTACTTCTCCTGGACCTGTCTTCTGCCTTTGACACTGTGGACCATTCCCTCCTGCTACAGATTCTCTCATCTCTTGGCATCACAGACCTGGCCCTATCCTGGATCTCATCATACCTAACAGACCGTACATTTAGTGTCTCCCTCTCACACACCACCTCCTCACCTCGCCCCCTGTCTGTCGGTGTTCCTCAAGGCTCAGTCCTAGGACCCCTACTCTTCTCCATCTACACCTTCGGCCTGGGACAGCTCATAGAATCCCACGGCTTGCAGTATCACCTCTATGCCGATGACACGCAGATCTACCTATCTGGACCTGACCTCACCTCCCTACTGACCAAAATCCCACAGTGTCTGTCTGCTATCTCAGCCTTCTTTTCTGCTCGCTTTCTCAAACTGAACATGGACAAAACAGAATTCATCATCTTTCCCCCACCTCACTCTACCCCTTCACCAGACCTATCCATCAATGTCAATGGCTGCTCGCTTTCCCCAGTCCCACATGCTCGGTGCCTTGGGGTGATCATCGACTCTGCCCTCTCTTTCAAACCACATATCCAAGCCCTCACCACCTCCTGCCGCTTCAAACTCAAAAATATTTCCCGGATCCGCTCATTCCTCAACCATGAAACCTCAAAAACACTAGTGCACGCCCTTATCATCTCCCGCCTCGACTACTGCAACTTCCTACTGTCTGGCCTCCCCTCTAGCACTCTGGCACCACTCCAGTCCATCCTACACTCTGCTGCACGACTAATCCACCTGTCTCCCCGCTATTCCCCAGCCTCCCCCCTATGCCAGGCCCTTCACTTGCTCCCTATTGCCCAGAGGCTCCAGTTCAAAACCTTAACCATGACATACAAAGCCATCCACAACCTTTCTCCTCCATACATCTGTGACATGGTCTCCCGCTACCTATCTACACGCAACCTTCGATCCTCTCAAGATATCCTTCTCGACTCCCCCCTCATCTCTTCTTCCCACAACCGCATACAAGACTTCTCCCGGGCTTCCCCTATACTCTGGAACTCCCTGCCGCAAAACATCAGACTTTCACCAACAACGGAGACCTTCAAGAAAAACCTGAAGACCCACCTGTTCTGACAAGCCTACAACCTGCAATGATCCTCAGTGTACTGAACGATCGTACGACCAGCTCTACCCTTTCCTAGTGTATTCTCACCCATCCCTGCAGTCTGTGAGCCCTCGCGGGCAGGGTCCTCTCTCCTTCTGTACTTGTGTGTCCCTTGTCCAGCACATGTTTATTGTACCTGTCTATATTTTTCCCCTTTTCATATGTAAAGCGCCATGGAATAAATGGCGCTATATAAATGTATAATAATAATAATAATAATAATAATAATGGCTTAATACAACTAAGAAAACAGTGGAAAAGACCATTGTAGACCTACATAGCCTTGCACAAGATCAATCTTCCTACAGGGCATTCATCCATCATGTGCCTATGGTTGGAGATTGAGCTGTAAACCCTTAAATAAATAAATAGAGGCATTTTGAGACAGAGCTGAAGGATTAATTAAATTTCAAAACAAATAATAAGTATGTGCCGTTAATGCAATCAAGGTTCTCTGTATCAACACTTACCAACTGAACCTAAAGTGTCCAAAGGAAAAAAAATAAAGAAAAATGTGCCTGGTAAAAAGAAAATATAAAAGAAAAAATTAAGTAATAAATTAAAAAATCTAATGTTTTGAATTTTAGCAGTGGTGGCAAAACAGGTACAGGAGGAACGGTGACAGGTTAGTAAGAGTTTATTATTTTTTCATCCTATTCTTTTTTCAAAATGAATCAAAACCAAATGAAATTAGCAAATCTTACTAATCAAAGTATGAGAGATTTCCTCAACTCCAATTATTGGACTTCGTCTGTCAAAGGCAAGTGCCACCAATGGAGCACCAAACACTGGCTCCTGGACAAGGCAATCAAAGTTTTTAAAATGTTTTTCTTTTTTTTTCAAAGCAAATAGCTACTTTTTATAGTGCTTTCTCTATTTTTTATTGGACACATGAAATAACTTTTCTATGACAAGTCTCATTTCTTGGTTTCTCAAACAATAAATTATTGGGTTGAACAGAGGAGTTATAACAATATACAAAAATGCAATCAATTTGTTAACTATCAAAGTATCTCCATTAGCGGGGACCATATAAATAGATATGAGAGTTCCATAATACATGGTGACCACAGTCAGATGGGAGCTACAAGTCGAGAAGGTTTTCTTTCTTCCTTTTGCCGAAGAGATACCAAGAATTGTTATAAACACACAGACATAACTGATAATAACTAATATAAAAGGTATAACCATTAAAGGAACAGCAACGATCAGGATCATTAGCTGGAAGGCAAACTTGTGCAAACATGTAAGTTCAGCAAATGGAGCAAGATCACAGAAAAAATGGTCAATCACATTGGAGTCACAGAAAAAAAGTTGACAAATAAAGTTTAGAGTGATTTGGGTTAATAGGAAGCCAAAAACCCAACAATAGATGACCAAGATATTCTGAAGTCTGGTGTCCATTATGGTATTGTAACGAGAGGGTTACAGATGGCCAAGTAGCGGTCATAAGCCATGACTGTGAGGAGGTGACATTCTGCGCATCCTACGGCACAATACAGATAGGCCTGGGTGATACAACCGATAACAGAGATGGTGGCTCCTTGCAACCAGATGACTCGCAGCATGTTGGGAACAACAACAGTCAAGAACATGGATTCAACAAGTGATAATTGCTGAAGGAAAAAGTACATGGGGAATGGAGCTGCTGCTTGATAGACACCAACACCATAACCATAGTGTTTATCATGAGAGTCATAATGTAAACCACACAAATCACAATAAATAAAGCAGTGGCCCAAAAGCCAATAATATCTGGGAAACCTAAGAGAAGAAATTTGGTGACTTGCTGGTTGCTTTTATTCATAATGTTTTATTAATGTATTTTTGACAGGCGTATTCTAGTAAAATTCACCACTGTGGTCAACACTATAAACCCCATGTATGTGTACCAGACTCCACCTTCTCTTCTCAAGGCTGGAAAGCATAATTATTTAAAACGTAAGGACGTCTATAATATAAAACATTGGTATTTTTGTGCAATGGACACTAAATGGTCCGGTGGGACAAGGAGAATTTTGGGATGATTTAAGTTGGGTTGTGCTGATTTACCTGTGAAAACACAAAATTAAAATTATATCATAAATAGAAGAGTAGATTAGAAATTGTCATTGGCATGAAGACAGCTCCAGTCACATGTACATTTCAAGAGGTTGTGTGGATCAGACTTTTTTTCTTAAATGATGAAAATGATTAAAAAAAGTACGCTCACCTCATGGATAAACCAACTTTTCTGTTCTGATGACATCTTGCGTCATTCAAGGCTTTACTTCTGGTAGCAATGAAGATTAATCACAGGGACAAGTTACCATGAAAGAAGTTAGCCCTTTTTGTCTACTAGGTCATTGTTAGGAAGGCCGAAAAAAAGCCATGTGTCATCCAGTTCAGCCTATATTACGTCAGAATAAATCCCCTGATCTACGTCCTTCTAAAGAACCTCATCACTGTAAGATACAATATTGTGACGCTCCAGGAAGACATCCAGGCCTCTGTTGAACCCCTCGTCTGAATTCGCCATCACCACCTCCTCAGGCGAGGAATTCCAGATTCTCACTGCCCTAACAGTAAAGAATCCTCTTCTATGTTGTTGGAGAAACCTTCTCTCCTCCAGACGCAGAGAATGCCCCCTTGTGACCGTCACCTTCCTTGGTATAAACAGATCCTCGGAGCGATATTTGTATTGTCCCCTTATATACAGTATATCAGTTATCTTTTTTCTAGAATAAATAATTCTAATTTTGCTAATCTCTCTGGGTATTGTAGTTCCCCCATCCCCTTTATTAATTTTGATGCCCTCCTTTGTACTCGCTCTCCTTCCATTACATCCTTCCTGAGCACCGGTGCCTATATCAAGCTGCTAAGTCACATGGTCCAGCATATTTCCCACATATAGCTTCATAGCAATTTGGAATATTTTATATATATATGACCAAAGCAGCTTCAAAAAAGAAATAATTTTGAAACAGAATATTAGGATCATTAAAGGCCAATAAACCACAGTGCCAGTAATTTGTGGGTTACGTGTTTCCCGAAAAGACACCATTAGAGCTTCTCATCCAAGTAGTGTAGTCAAGTGGTCCTTTAAGTTTCAGCTTGAAAACTTTGCTTCCCGCTCTATCTCTAAGAGCAATGTCTTTGTTTCTTCTTGCATCCTTTTCTTTCTTTGTATAAGGTAATAATCTATTATCAACTTTTTCCAGCCGTCTCTTAAACTGAGACTATTAGAGAACTAAATGTCGTTGTCCGCGATGTGTGTTCCTAATTTACCTAATTTTGATTAAAACTGTAAGTCAGTGGGTTTTCCTGTACTCCACACTGTTAATTTTTGGTTGGCTGCTGTGGGACATGGACCTGATGTGTGTCAGTATGAACATCACTATCATAGAGTGGTTGTCTTATGTGAATCATGCAAGGAGTTCAAACATGCGATGTAGACAAGTGTAGAAAGAAAGAAAAGCAGAATAGATGTGTTCCATGACAGAAAGTACGTCCAGTTGTAATTAATTTGGTAGTTTCTTAACGTTCCTTATCATCTTATCATATTATTCATCGAAGAAACATTTTTGTGAATTTCACCTACTTGGGAGCTAAACTCCTCAGGTGCTCAATCTCTTTTTGGATTTTCAACCACGTTGAGCTGCAGACTTATACCCTCAGGCATGAGGAAGAAATACATACAGCGGAAGAGTTGTATATATTGCCAGATGAATGAACGGATTTCATGAAGCTTATTATGGAATGTACAATGTCATGAGAATTGTTTTTTTTTTTTAAATATTAGCGAGCTGCTGTGGGACCAATATTGTTTTATTATATGAGAAGGAAAACATCCAGCATCTGCAGCAAGGTTTAGTAAAGTTAAATCATGACATTAAAACAAAAAAGTAGGTAAAAAAAAGTCAAACAGTGGGGAAGGAAAGGGGTTGGGGTCAAAAGATCTCAGGGGACAAAGGTCAACGCATTTCGAGCGCACGCTCTTCATCCTGAAATTGTGTCTGTCCAATTTCCAAACATTTGCAAGGGAACAGGAGGGTAAACACCAATAGTAGGAAATTGTGATTGTTCATCACGCCATGGAATAATAAGCGCTAGAGTTGAGCGAAACAGGTCGGTCAATTTAAAAAAAGACAGACTTTCGCCAAAATCGGGTTTCGCTGAGCGAAACCCAATCATAGTGTGAGCTCAGACTCGTGTTCGGCGACCCGAGCGCCAAAGTCGGTTTTCCCATAATGCTTGAAGGGCCTTTTCTCAGCCAATGAGCAAGGACGCAGACTGTGGGCAACGAGATGACATGGGTAGCGGCCAGCACCTTCTTAGAGAAGGGCATTGCAGTGATTGGGTTGCTTTGTGTGGCATCACAGTGCCTATAAAAGCCCTCCCAGCCGACTGCCATTTTACTTCTGCCGATCTTAGTGTAAGGAGAGGTTGCTGACGCTGGTTCTCAGTAGGGAGAGCGTTAGGGCTGGAAAACCACAATAATTCTGTGCTTGTGCTGATAGCGATTAGCTGTACACTTAGTGTGCAGTGACAGTGGAGGAATTTCTTGCGTGCAGCAGCGCTGGTTCTTAGGCTGCCTGCCAGTGACAGTGGAGGAATTGCTTGTGTGGAGCAGCAGAGCTGATTATTTGGCTGCCTGCTATCTGTATTGCTGTTTGTACCCTACTGTGCAGACTACTTTTTAACACAGCACTAATACTACATTTTTTTCTGCACAGTTACCGAGCATTCATTTTTTACCACACCGTATAGAGCTGAACGCTCCTAACACACTACCGTGTACCAGCTGGTATTACGGACAAATACATGCTGACTATCTGTGTGTGACTCCGGAAATATATATGGAGATTTAAATTTTCTCCAAAACCGTATACAGCTGGTTTCTTCTGATACAGTACCGTTTTTCTGCCTTCTGTATTACGGTCAAACCCATACTGAGAGATCGTCTGTGTGTTACTCCGAAAATATATACGGAGATTTAAAATTACCCCAACACTGTATACACCTGTACGCTACTGATACAGTACACTTTTTTGGTTTTTATATTCTGGTGTAATCCATACTGAGCCTGTGAGAGTCTGTGTCTGTTACTCCGCAAATATATAGACGGAGATTAAAATTTTTCACCTTCACCGTATACAGCTGTACGCTTCTTATACTGTACCATATATCTGCTGTTATTTTGGGTACATTTCCACAAACATGAGGAAGTATGGTGGAAGAGGCCGCAGACGTGGTTGTGGGGGGCCACCTGGTACTGATGGTGGTGGTGGTGGTACATCTGCTGGTAGTGCCAAAAGCACAATAGCACCTAAGGCAGGAGGTGTTGAGCCTGTGTCATTGTATGGCTCCAGAAGGCCTGGAAGGCTCCCTTTTTTGGGATTACTTTTAAAGCCGTAGCATCAGGAACAGGTTTTGGCTTACATTGCCGAACAGCCTCCAGCTCTATCTCCTACTCTTCTCAAGTTTTCAAAGCTTCAAGCACTGAGTCGTCAGTGCAGGCTTCTGGTCAGGAACAACCCCTTCCCTTGTGTCCTTCACCCCCACCAAAAGTGAAGGATGCGGAAGGCCACACTTCAGATTACTCCATGGAGCTCTTTTCACATACCATGCCTGAATTATCAAGTCAAATCCTGTATTCCCCAGTCCAAGATGAATCTGACATGGAGTGCACTGATGCACAGCCACTGCTAGATGATTGTGCTGGTACATTCACCCAGAGCACTGCATTTCCCTCGCAGTGTACTGAGCCAGAATGTGACCCTGATTAAACTCAGGTGCCCCTTTCCCGCATACCATAAAACCTTACACGGTGACACAGAGGACGGTGCAGATGAAATTGAAGAGGAGGTGATGGATGGCCCAGTTGTTGACCCGGAATGGCATCCAGTGGGGGAAGAGGGTGCTGCTGGCAATAGCTCAGAAGAGGAGGAGGATCCGCAGTAGGTATCGACATCGCAGCTGGGGTTATCTGGCAGTCCAAAAAGGTGTTAAAAAAACAAAATGAGTTGTAGGAGAGCTTGGCCAGATGGTCAAATTTGCACAGCGTGCAAGCCCTGGAAATTTATACCATAGTAGGAAGAGTCCAGTGTGGCACTTTTTAGAACAACATCCTATTGATGAGGCAAAGGTTATCTGTAAGAAGTGCCGAAGGACCTTTAGCCGAGGGAAAAATCTCAGAAATTTGAATACAAGTTGCATGCTTAGATATTTACTGAACATGCACTTGCAAGCATGGACGGACTACAAAACCTCAGGTGACACATGTGCATTGCCTCCGACTGAAGTTAACAAGTAACGCTCCATCGCTTCCCCACTGTAAGCCTACCGGTTGGCACACCACCAGCAAGAAATGTTGAGGTGTTGTCGCAATGCCAAAGCAGTCAGGGAATCACAATGTTTTTGCAACGAAAGATTGCATTCTAGGCCATCACCACCACCACCACCATCACCATCACCAACCCCCTCTCAGTTCATCATGTCCACCGATAGTTCCCCCATATGCAGCTCTCAAGTCCAGCTCACCCTACCAGACAATCTGAGTAGGACAAAAAAAGTATGTGTGCACATAAATCTCCCTTAAAAAGTATTATTTTATTTCTAATTATTATTAAAAAACACCAAACCCAGTGTATGTGGTTGAAAAATAATGATAAACCAAAGATTAAGTAAAAAATAGACCAATCCTGCCTGTTCAGACATTACAATATGCCTATTCTTAGCCTTTCCTTACCGTGGAGATTGGCACCCTAAGAAACGATTTTTTGGCGCCCCCACTCAACGTAGACTATCCCTCACTTCCCTAGTATTACCCTATAAATATAGGTGGGAAAACAATATAGTGAAGGGAAGTAATGAAATGGATAGATCCATATATATATTTCATTACTTTTCATTACTTCCCTTCACTATATTGTTTTCCCACCTATATTTATAGTGTAATACTAGGGAAGTGAGGGATAGTCTACGTTGAGTGGGTGAAATGAAAAGCTGGGCACACTCATATAGGTGAAGAAAAATATAGACAGTTTAATGATGCACGTACAGTAGTCACAACATCAAACGTTCGGTCTCTCTAGACCTTCATCAGTGAACTACAAAAACAAAAATTGGAACTAATGACATTACAAGAAATAAGGTATATACAATGAGAAAAAAGGTCATGTATAACAAGCAAAATAACCTTAGGATAACACTTATATCATGCCTCAGCAAAAATAACAGATATCAGAAATGTGATATTGAAGAATTCAGGACATATATGGACATACCTCAGTGAAGGTGACAGGCGTCATAAATCTTATATTGATTAAAGAATAGCTGCTTGTAATCTGAGAAGCATAAATGGAATGTTCTCATGATAAGCAGAAAATGTGCACAGTGCTGTGAGAAAAATGATTTGATTTCCCAATAAAACGTACCATAGGGATTAGGTAGTAGGGCCGCAGTCGTGCTGTGGTGTAAAATAAAGGAATTAGTGTAGAGTGTGCACATATATTCAATCACACTGTGGGAGGAATATAACGTACCAGAGCAACATTTACTACTGTAGCTAGTAGTAAGGCGCTTTGTGCTGCAAAGAAATAGTAGCCAAAATCATCGCTGTGAAGAAAGACACTGTCATAACAACTATACAAAATGTGGACGCAAACGGACTTACCGATACCGGAAGTAGGAAGCAGAGTGCTAAGCGACTCCAGACGCGGCATCCACCGCTAGTCAAGAGAGGCCGTAGCTATGTAGCGTGCATCTATATATACGAAGTGTCTTGTGATAAGATCAGGGCTGTGCACGGCGGTACCGGAAGTGCCTTAGACCGGAAGTGAAGTAAGCGTTCCATCAGAGTGGACGTAGTGCGTTCCACAGGTGGGAGTGTCACTGGTTTGCGTTCCAAAAGGGTGTGCTTGCGTATCACAGGCGATATACTGCTCGGGGAGTGAAGGGAGTGTTCAGAAATGAAAATGGAACAGTGTGAAGAAGTCTTAATTCAGTGGGGATGGTTCTGCAAAGTAAAGAGATAATATTAGCAACTTATACGGGTACTGTATATTAATGAGAATTCATTAGTAGCAAAATAATATCAGATTATAGATAGCACATGTCAAATATAGCACTGTCACTTTCTAGATATTCACAAAAATGCACAAAGATCATAATCTTTATTAAGACCCTTGGGATGTAACGTGTCTAGCTCATGTATCCAATATGCTTCTCTACGTTTAAGTAGAGTAATGCGATCACCTCCTCGTCGTGGTATAGGTACATATTCAAGCACCTGGAAGCGCAATTGGGATACATTGTGGCCTTTAGAGATGAAATGCTGTGGAATAGGTAAAAGTAAATCCTTACATCGGATAGTCGATTTATGTTTCGAAATCCTATTTTTAATACTCTGAGTAGTTTCCCCGATATATAGGAGACCACACGGGCACTTGATTAGGTATACAACAAAATTGGTGTCGCAGGTGAAATACTGGTTGATATTATAACGTTTGCCTGTGTATGGATGATAGACTGCATTGCCCCTAAGGATATTATTGCATTGATTGCACTTGAGGCAGGGAAATGTGCCCATTTTAGGAGTAGACAGAAATCTTTGTGTGGTTACTGGTTTTTTTGAGCCAAGGTCAGCACGGACCAATGTGTCACGTAAATTGCGTGCTCTCTTGAAACAGGGTAAAAAGGGCTGTTTAAAGGCTTCAACAGTTGGATATGCCGTTTGTAGGATGTGCCAGTATTTTCGTATGCTCGTGTGGATTTTATAGGCCGCAGGGTGATAGTCGTGTACAAAAGGGATACGAGTATTAGTATCATTGTTAGTATGTATCGGTATCGGTATCGGTAAGTCCGTTTGCGTCCACATTTTGTATAGTTGTTATGACAGTGTCTTTCTTCACAGCGATGATTTTGGCTACTATTTCTTTGCAGCACAAAGCGCCTTACTACTAGCTACAGTAGTAAATGTTGCTCTGGTACGTTATATTCCTCCCACAGTGTGATTGAATATATGTGCACACTCTACACTAATTCCTTTATTTTACACCACAGCACGACTGCGGCCCTACTACCTAATCCCTATGGTACGTTTTATTGGGAAATCAAATCATTTTTCTCACAGCACTGTGCACATTTTCTGCTTATCATGAGAACATTCCATTTATGCTTCTCAGATTACAAGCAGCTATTCTTTAATCAATATAAGATTTATGACGCCTGTCACCTTCACTGAGGTATGTCCATATATGTCCTGAATTCTTCAATATCACATTTCTGATATCTGTTATTTTTGCTGAGGCATGATATAAGTGTTATCCTAAGGTTATTTTGCTTGTTATACATGACCTTTTTTCTCATTGTATATACCTTATTTATTGTAATGTCATTAGTTCCAATTTTTGTTTTTGTAGTTCACTGATGAAGGTCTAGAGAGACCGGAACGTTTGATGTTGTGACTACTGTACGTGCATCATTAAACTGTCTATATTTTTCTTCACCTATATGAGTGTGCCCAGCTTTTCATTTCAGTTATCACGGCCTGGGAACCTACTGGTGCACCTCCACTATAGGGCTGTGCTAGTGTCTATATATCATACGTTGAGTGGGGGCGCCAAAAAATCGTTTCTTAGGGTGCCAACCTCCACGGTAAGGAAGGGCTAAGAATAGGCATATTGTAGGGTCTGAACAGGCAGGATTGGTCTATTTTTTACTTAATCTTTGGTTTATCATTATTTTTCAACCACATACACTGGGTTTGGTGTTTTTTAATAATAATTAGAAATAAAATAATTACTTTTTAAGGGAGATTTATGTGCACACACTTATGTTTTTCCCTTTATTATTTACAAGTTAGTTTTTTTAGGACAAAAAAAGTACTCATCCTCTCATCCGCATACACTGGGTTTGAACACCTACATTGCCAAACTGATCTCATTAGAGATGATGCCCTTCCGTTTGGTTGAAAGCGCAGCGTTCCGAGAGCTCATGGCCTACGCTGTACCACACTATGACCTACCCAGTCGGCATTTCTTTTCTAGAAAACCCATCTCTGCCCTCCACCTGCATGTGAAAGACCAAATTGTCCATGCACTCAACTAATCAGTGAGTGGAAAGGTGCACCTCACAACAGATACATGGTCCATTAGGCATGGCCAGGGTCGTTACGTGTTCATCACTGTGCACTGGGTTAATGTGGTGGATGCAGGGTCCACAGGGGACAGCGGCGGTGGGACAGTGCTGCCTAGCCCACGGTACAGGCAACAGTTGGCTGTAGGCATTCGACCCTCCTCCTCCTCCACCAGAAGCAAAAGCTCATCAACAGAGCTCAGTCGCATGAGCACTCCATCCGCAGCTGCCAGTGCTGCACACGAGGTGTCCCACTATCGAACAGCTAGTGGTAACGTCAGCAGGCTGTTTTAAAGATGATGTATTTGGGCGACAACAGACCCACCGCGGAGGTACTGGCTGACTACTTGCAACGAGAAACTGAGTCATGGCTTGGCAGTCTACATCTTGAGCCTGGCAAGGTAGTCAGTGATAACGGATGTAAATTTGTGGTAGCCACAGGCCTGGCAAAACTCTGACACATACCTTGCCTGGCTCACACCTTGAACCTGGTGGTGCAGTGCTTCATAAATAATTATCCGGAGTTACCAGCCCTGCTTGATAAGGCGCTAAGACTGTGCTCGCACATCCGTCGCTTGCCCGAAGACTCCAGTCGTATGCAGAGGCTGCAGCGATCACTCCACCTTCCCAAGCACCGCCTAATCATAGACGTTGCAACAAGGTGGAACTCCACCATGCACATGGTTGAAAGGCTGTGCGAACAGAGGCAGGCTGTAATGCATTTGTGGGATTATACACGGGCAGGCAGTTTGAGGACAGACATGAGTTGTTGGGTGTGCAGTGGTCAAAGCTGAAAGACCTTTGTAAAGTCCTTCAGTGTTTTAGGAATGCACATGGCTGGTAAGCACAGACGACGCCATCATAAGCATGAGCATCCCACTTATGCGTCTGCTAATGCAAACTTTGATGCACATTAAGGTTCAGGAGTCTGTAGAGGAGGAGGGAAGCCTTGATGACAGTCAGGCATTGTATGCTCAGGGAAATGTCCTGGACGAGGTGGAGGAAGAAGAGGAAGAGGAGGATGAGGAGGATAATTATTTTGGGGAGGAGGATGCTTCCCAGGGGGCAAGAGAAAATGTTGGCTTGCCAAGGTCAGGTACATGGTTTGTGCGTGACAGGAGGGATGTGGATTTGGCAGAAAGTGCTCCTCAACCCACCACTGGCAGTGCATCATTGACGCCTGGAACATTGGCCCACATGTGTGATTATGTCTTGCGGATCGTAAAAAGGGACCCCCGCATTGCCAGAATTTTGAAGGATGACGACTACCTGTTGGCCAGCAACCTCGATCCACGCTATAAAGGCAAATTACAGAACATCATGCCACAGGAGAACCAAGAGCTAATATTAGCGAACAAACAAGCAACTCTGGTGAACCATTTGTTAGAGGCATTCCAAGCACACAGCAGCCGTGCAGGTTCTACCATGAGCCGCACTGGTCCAAATGAAAGAGGTGTTCGTGGTGCACACAGCGGAAGTGGCATTGGAGACAGGGTTTCATGACCATATTGTGGTCTGATTTCTCTACTAACGGTCATGCGACTGGTAATACTGAATCGATTGCAACAGACAGGAGACAACAGTTGTCAACTATGGTTCAAAATTACCTCTCCTGCCCTATCAATGTTCTCCCTCACAGTTCATTCCCCTTTGACTACTGGGCCTGTAAACTGGACACCTGGCCTGAATTGGCACAATATGCCTTACAGGAGCTCGCTTGCCCTGCTGGGAGTGTGCTATCAGAAAGAGTCTTCAGTGCTGCTGGATCAATCCTGACAGAAAGAAGGACCGGCTGTTGACCCAAAATGTTGGTGATCTCACCTTCATTAAAATGAACCATGCCTGGGTTTCAAAGGAATTTGTACCACCTTCCCCTGATGACACATAGGTTGCCAGCAAAATGGCTCGCTATGTCCTCCTTTTCCTCTGACTTCTCCAATTCCTGCATTTGCAGCTGCTGAATGTCCAGCCTACACCTCAACATATGCCAGTTTTTCCACCTCCCTAACTGGGCTTTACCCCCCCCAGGGCCAGCATCAGCACCTGGCACACCCGGGCAAGTTCCGGGGCCCTGAGCAGGTGGAGGGGCCCACTCGCCGTCAGAGACAACGGCGTACTGTGAGCGGCACTGTGCCAGTTCCCGGCGCCCACAAGTATGCCCCCCCTGCTTGCTCAGGGCCCCAGCTCTTGCAATACTTACCTCTCCTGCTCCACCGCTGTGACATCTTCCACGTTTCCTGACAGTGACATTCGGGTAAGAGATGTGATGATGTCACGTCTGTGCGCCCTCTGCCTGAACAGTCACAGTGCAGAGAGTTGGAAGATGGTGACGCTGAGGAGTACAAAGTAGAGCAGTGCCCAGCGATGAGAGGTATTTCATTTTTTTAATAGTTGGAGCAATATATGGGGAGCATTATACACTGGAGAATTATATATGGGGCCCATCATACACTTGAGCACCATAGATAGGGCCCATTATACACTGGAGCATTATATATGGGGCCCATCATAAACTGGAGCATTATATGGGGCCCATTATATACTGGAGCATCAAATGGGGCCTATTATATATGGAGCATTATATTGGCCCATCACACACTGGAGCATCATCCATGGGGCCCATCATACACTTTAGCATTATATATAGAACATCACATTGAGCACATTACATATGGAGCATTATATGGGGCTCATCACACACTGGAGCATCATATATGGGGCCCATCATATACTAGAGCATCATATGGGGTTCATTATTTATTGTGCATCATATATGGACCCTTTATATATGGAGCATCATATGGAGCACATATGGGGCCTATTCTGTATGGAGCAGTATATGGAGCCCATTCTGTATGAAACAATATATGGGGCTCATTATTCTGTATAGAGCAATATATGGGGCTCATTATTCTGTATGGCGCACTATGTGTGTTAAGGGTCTGCGGAACGCACCAAATATATAAAGTAGAGAGGTGCGTTCGCAGCCCGGGGTCCACCGTGCAAGCAGAGCCTGCTGCTAGTAGAAATGGCGCGAGAAGCAAACTCTGTTATCCCGCAGAGTCGCCAACATAAACGCCGTAATGCGCTGTGGCAATAAGTGTGAACTCTGTTACTCCACAGAGACGCTAGAAGGAGAGCCGCAGCGCTATATGGCGATGTGTGTGCACTCACTAGACACAACTGAGTGGCAAAGAAAACACGCTAGGGCGCTGTCTAGCGTAGAAAGCGAACCCTGTTACGTCACAGGGCCGCTGAGAAAAAGCACTGTGTCCTGTAAGGCTCTCAGGTACACAGTTAAGTGCTAAGCGTACATAAAGGTGATCATGTGCTAATGTCCTCGCGGGAGTCACCAGCAATCTATGGCGTCTGAACGCCAGACCCTGAATACGGCAATCAAAACTCCACGGTTACACCGTACAGGATCTAGACACCGACCTGACCAGCTACACACCAATCCTCACGGTTTCCCGTAATCTAGGATTAGGACACCGACCCTGGCCAGCTACCATACCAAACTCCTCACCGATTAAGTCGGTATTCTAGTGGCTTATTTCAGCCGGCCCTAACCACACACACGCATGACTTTTTTTTTTTTTCTCTCTCAGATGGGAAGTTCCACAGTCAGATAACCAAAACTATAAGGAACTCGACTCCCAAACAGCGTGTACACTTACATAATGCAGCAGCTGTTCCCATCATCATCGGAAAACCAACTTTATTTACAAGCACAAAAAACACAAAACTAAGACACATTAACAAGGTGTTTCCACTTTTTAACTTTCCAAATTCCCTCTGCGTCCTCCTCCCCCCTCTTTCTCTTATCACACACAAAACAAAAATACAATTTTCCCAAAACAATTTTTAAACAATTTTTAACCTCAATCTCCTTCCTCTTAAACACATACACATTCCTCACATCCCACAACACCTCTTTTATACATGCAAGCATCAACCACAACACTCTCTCCTTTTCTCCACACATACCCAACCCAAACATAAATAACTCAAACGTCAGAAAATTCACATCACACAACTCCTTACACAACGGGCCCAAACCTGAAATCACATTTCTAGCATACTGACAATTCCAAAACAAATGCACCACGCTCTCTCTCCCACCACATCCCCTCCTCGGACACATCTCACTCCTCACTAAACCCCGGTTTCTCTGGAAGTCTCTCACCGGTAACACCTCATGCAATGACTGCTACACAATCTCGCTCTGTCTATTTGTCATACCATCCCTACGTACCTTCTTCCATACCTTCTGCACATCACTTCCTCTCACCATATAGATACCACATTCCATCTCTCTACACTCAATCATCCTATATACCGCTTTCTTCTTCTCTAACAACCTCACATCCACATACACAGTTCATACTTCACCAAAAATTTGTAAACCCACACATACCACACAGGCACCTCAAAAGCCACTGGGCACCTTAGATCCCTTTCCCGCCACTTCAAACGGAACAGAAAACTTCCAAACAAATACCTGCACATACATGCACACTTCCCATCCATCCTAATCACACCCAATACAAACACCATAATATTCACGCCAAAAAATACATTCAAATTTGGGAATCCCAGCCCCCCCTTATCCATTCTCTTCATCACAACCTCTCTCCTTGCACGCTCCATACTTGAACGCCAAAAAAATACAAACAAAACCCTATTTAATCTTCTAACACACATATAACCTGGTGGAAAAACCACCGCAACATGCAAAAAAATTGGTAACACCACACTCTTAATAACTAAAATTTTACCAAAAAACGTCAAATCTCTCATCTTCCAAAAATTTAACTTGCGCTCCACTCTCTCTCTCACATCCACCCAACTTTCCTCTCCATCCAACTTCTCTGAAAATTTCACACCCAGCACCTTTATCGGTCCACTCACCACATTCACCCCAATATCACTGCTCAGAGTCCTCCCACCAAAAATCTTACATTCAGTCTTCTCCCAATTCACTTTAAACGCAGACGCTCCACAAAAAACGGATACCAACAACTTCACACGACGCACCGAACACTCTGAATCACACAAAACACACACATCATCCATGTAACCATTCACCTTCCACTCCCTCCCCCCCGCCCCCGGCACTTGCACACCCCGAATCACCTTATCTTTCCTCAACATACACAACAACGGCTCAATCGCGCAAATGAACACAACAGGGGACAATGGGCACCCCTGCCGTACACCGGAAAACACATTCACTCTCCTCCCTACATTCCCATTCAACAAAACACAACTATAAATATTTTTATACAAACTTCTCACTCTCTCAACAAACTCAGCCGGAAAACCCATCCTCACCAACACTCTAAACAGAAAACCATGCGCCAACCTATCATACGCCTTCTCAAAATCCAAACTCAACACATACACCCCCTTCTTACGGTTCAAACAGTCCCACAAACAATCTCTCAGCATACACACACCCTCATGTAACCGCCTTCCAGGCACCGAACAACACTGCTCCTCACCCACCACACTCCCAACCACATCACGCATCCTATTTGCCAAAAGCTTCGCATAGATTTTATAATCACAATTAAGCAACGTGATCGGCCTCCAGTTTTTTAGATTTTTCAAATCACCTTTTTTTGGCAACAGCACAACCACTCCTGCACGCATACCATTCGCCACCTCTGCATTCGCCCACATATCTTACATACATCAACAAAATCCTTCCCAATCACATCCCACATCACACGATAAAATTCCACCGGGAGACCATCATCCCCCGGCGTTTTATTCAGCGCCATGCTACACACCACCTTCCATATTTCTTCACTCGTCACCTCCCCCATCAAACTCTCCCTTTCTGTCCCATTCAATCTATTTTCCAAAACACTCAGCACATCACTCTCCAAACCTTCATCCCTCCATTTCACTGCATACAAATCATCATAAAACTTTGCCACTTCCTCACATAAGTCCGCACCACTCACTTCATTTCCATCCACTCCATTCAAAACACTCATGCTCTGTCTTTTTCCAAAAACTTTCTTGAAAAAAAACCGCGAACACTTCTCATTCTTTTCCAAGTTCTCTATTTTAGCCCTATACACAATACTCCTCCCTCTCTCTCTCAAAAACTCGTTCACTTCTTTTTTCACTCTCAACAAATCTTCACTCACATCCATCCCGCCCTCTCTTAGCTTATATAACACACTCAATCTTGCATTCAACCCAGCAAACCTTTCTCTCTTAGCAGCTGCACACTTGTAACCAAGTTTTTTTAAAAAAAACTTGGTTTTCCATTTAACCCAATCCCACCATTCACACACATTACTGAATTCACTTCTGCTCTCACACCACTCCTTATAATGTCTCTCATACTCCTCTCTCACCTCCACCCCATCCAGTAAACTCACATTCAGCTTCCATATACCTTTCCCAGTTACCTCCTCAGTATGCACATCCACTTCACACTTCATACACACATGATCTGAAAACGGCACTCTCTCCTGTGCATAACTAACAGCAATCAGATTTTTTGAAACAAAACAATAGTCCAGTCTAGACACCACCCTCCCACTCTCAGAAAAAAATGTATTTAACAATGGAGTTACTTTACACTCCCTCTGCATATCCTTCAAACCAAAATCACTCACCATGTCCATTAACTCTTTCCTTGACACATCCACATTCACCTTTCCCACATCAACATTCATATCACCCACAATCACAACAGGCACTCTACCTGGAATAAAAAACTTAATTTTTTCCAAATAAAACTTTACGCTCCTGTTTTTTCACAGGAGCATACACATTAATAACACTAAAACGAATATTTCTAAACTCCAAAATTTGCTAACACGCATCTCCCAACCTCAATCACCATATAGTCACACAAACTCACATTACGCCCCTTCACCAAAAAACCAACACCGTCATTTCTATTACATGCACTCCCTGACCACACAGACGCACCATGAGGCCATTCACTCCCCTTCACACCATCCACAATCCCACACTCCTGTAAACAAAAAATTTCCGCATTTTGCGCTGCAAAAAACTCAAAAATGGCCGCACGCCGCAACTTATTTTTAAAAACCCTCACATTTTGAGATATAATTCTAACACCCATTCTAAACACAAACCAAAAAGCTTAACAAAAAAAACACTTGTCCAAAGAAGCCAAAAAAGGAAAAAAATACAAAAACAAACTACAGATATAACTTGACACACATTACATAAAACACACAAAAAAACAGATAGCCATTGCTTAAAGAGCAAAGCTATGTACACAAAAAAACTCTACCTGGCTACTGGAAAAGTAAAACGTACTTAACCAGTACCGCCAGTGTCCTCCTCCACCATTTGTGCCGAGCAGCCTTCCGAGCCGCTGGCCTCCATATACTCCTCCACCCGTGCCTTTTTCTGCCCAGTCTTCCTCTGGGCCATTCCTTCTTCCACCACCTCAATGTCTCTGTTTTCTCCCACCACCCTCCCTGTGACACTTTAAACCTCCTGAGTCCTCTTCCGAGGAGAAGGCACCAATATTCCTCGGATCAGACTCATGAACTAAAACCTCAGCCTCCTCCTCTGCCACAGATATATCGAAATCCATCAGGCATTCTGACCATGATTCAGCAACTGGGATTTCTTTTTTTTCTTCCTTTTTAGGCCATGAACGCTCCTCTCTCCTTATGGCCTTCCAAAATTCCTTGTCCTCCTTTTCCTCCTGTTGCTTCTCCCTCCTTCTCTCAGCCTCCTTGTCCTCCTGCCGCTTCTCCCTCCGTCTCTCAGCAGGAGTGGGTGGCGCCCTCACAACGCTTTGCAGTGCGGCGACTTCGCCTTCCCTCCGCTTCTTCTCCTCCTCCCGCCTCTTAACCTCCTCCTCTCTCTTCCTTTCTTCCTCCCGCCTCCGCTCCTCCTCACGTCTCTTTCTTTCCTCCTCCTCTCTAGTTGACCTCCTCGGCACACCAAACGGGCATTCTCTATACAGGTGCTCTGAACTGCCACACCTGTCACATTCACGAGGCATCGGACACCTAGCCGCCACATGACCCTCTTGCTTGCAATTACGGCAAACCAACTCCTTGCTACACATGTTTAGCAGGTGCCCGAACTGAAAGCACCTCCTGCAGTATAGTGGCTGCCCTGGGTATGACAGGAAGCCCCTATGACCCGCCACTGAAAAGTTCGCTGGTGGGTGGGTGAAACCTCCCAAACAACCTGGGTCCTTCTTCAATTTCACCCGAAACACATACTTGCAGTTGAAAATGCCCAAGACATTTTTCTGCTTCTCCCCTCCCTTCACGTATTCACAGTACCGCTCCAGGAACTGCTCCAGTAGTGCTACTTCTGTATAGGGGTTGTACACAGTCACAGTCACCACTTTTTCCATGAGCCCAAACAGGGGCTCCACCCGCACTCCCTCCAGGCATGGATCACCTTCATTACTTCTGAGCCATTCAAAGACGGTCAAACAGCATCCCTCATTCACAAAGGTTACATCATATGTACCTTGGCTCCGGAATTCATTGACGCTGTAGATATCCTGACGATGGGCTCCAGCCTTTCCCTCCAACAGGTCACGAACGACGTACACCAGGTTGTTTTTCTCACCACCATCCACCACCACACGGATCGTATTCTTAATAAACATCCTCAGTCCAGACTGCCGGTACGGATACCGCAGTAGAAAATCAGCAGCACGCTGCCAGCAAAGCCCCTGGATCACTCCAGGAAAACTCGCACCCTCTGACTGCGACACACGATCGCAGCCAAAAGGCCGAGATCACACTGGCGCATAGCATACAATGGTTGATATTAGCGCATGGCGGCCCAGCCATGCTACCCTTTTATAGCAACAGCTACAGGACCTTCCAGGAACAAGGACCAATGAGAAGCTGTTACAAACAAACGTAGCTACATGACCTTCCTGTCGGACCAATAGGAACCGCTGCAGCACCTGAACATGTGACCCTGATCTCCAATGAGAGATCTCACTCTGGGCATGCTCAGATGGGAAAACGCAGGACTTTGTCTCAAAGACGACTGCTCCAACATGGCTATAATAGCAGATCCAGGAAAGGCAGCAGCAAGTCACTGCACAGTAGAGGAGTGGGCAAGACGCCTGGACCGACGTCTCCGCTGAGCAGGCTCCACTGTGGCCGGAGATGAATGGGAGACCGCAGCGGGACGGGTTCGAGACTCCCCTTGTGCAGCAGTGGGAAATCGAACCCTAACATTACCCCCCCTCCTAGGGCCCCCCCTTCTTTGGGACTCGCTGCGCTCAAAGGCAGCGATGAGCTGCGGAGCGTGAATATGCTGGCAGGCTCCCAAGACCTATCCTCAGGCCCATAGCCCCTCCAGTCCACCAAATAAAACTTTTTGCCCAGTACCACCTTACACCCTACGATGGCGTTCACCTCATGGTCATCCGTAGATGAACCCGATGTCCCGGCAGATGACTCAGAAAACCGGGACATGAGCACGGGTTTCAGGAGGGATACATGAAAGGTGTCGGAGATACCCAGGCGTGGTGGAAGAGCCAAACGGTATACCACAGTGTTAACCTGCTCGAGGACCTTGAAAGGACCCAGGTAGCGGGGTGCCAACTTAGTGGACTCAACTCGCAGCCTGATGTTACGGGCGGAGAGCCACACCAAGTCCCCAGGAGCAAATGTTGGAGCGGGGCGCCGATGTGCGTCGGCGGAGGACCTCATCCTCTCCTTGGACGCCTGAATGGCATCCTGGGTACGGTCCCAAATGTCCCGTGCCTCCACAGCCCAGTCTGCCACCCTGGAGTCGGCGGAAGACACGGGCATGGGCACCGGAACCCGCGGATGCTGACCGTAGTTCAGAAGGAAAGGAGTCTGTCCGGTGGAGTCAGCCACAGCATTGTTTAATGCAAACTCAGCCCTTGGTAGCAAGGATGCCCAGTCATCCTGCCTGGCCGAGACAAAATGTCGTAGATAGGTGACCAAGGTCTGGTTGGCCCTCTCTACCAACCCATTTGTCTCAGGATGATACGCTGAAGAGAGATTTAACTCAATACTGAGTAGGCGACAAAGCTCTCTCCAGAACCGAGACGCAAACTGGGGACCTTGGTCACTGACAATTTTGTCCGGCATGCCGTGTAGACGGAAGATGTGCCTAACGAACAACGCTGCCAGAGCCCGTGCAGAAGGTAACCGTGGTAGTGGCACCAGATGCACCATTTTAGAAAAATGGTCGGTGATTACCCAAATGATGGTGCAACCCCGAGACTTGGGCAAGCCCACCACAAAGTCCATCCCAACCATCTCCCAGGGCCTGTCTGCCACCGGCAAAGGATAAAGTAAACCAGCTGGCCGTTGTCGTGGAGACTTATTTTTGGCGCAGGAGACACACGCCCGAACATAGTCCCCAACATCACGGACCATCTGCGGCCACCAATATGTCCTCGCCAGCAATTCAGATGTCCTCTTTGCCCCAAAATGTCCACCAACCCTGGACGAATGTGCCCAAGAGAGTACCTCCGGTCGCAAATTGGTAGGCACAAAAGTCTTGCCCGGGGGCACAGACTCTAGTGAAACCGGAGCCACTGTTCTCAGGCTCTCTGTGGGAACAATAAGCCGAGGCTCCTCTATCTCCTCTTCAGAGGACACCACAGAGCGATAGAGAGCGTCGGCACAAATGTTCTTCTCTCCCGAGAGGAAATGGAGTGTGAAATTAAACCGAGAGAAGAACAAGGACCATCTGGCCTGGCGAGAGTTAAGCCGCTGGGCTGTCTGCAGATACACCAAATTTTTGTGGTCAGTGAAGACTTGGAAGGGAAAACGGGCCCCTCCAACAGATGTCTCCACTCAGAGAAGGCCAACTTCATGGCTAGCAACTCCCTATCCCCGATGGAATAATTCCTCTCCGCTGAAGTGAAGGTCTTAGAGAAGAAGAAGCAAGGATGCTTCCGACCTTGAGCATCCTTTTGAAAAGGACTGCTCCAGCACCAACGGATGAGGCATCCACTCCAATAAAAATGGCTTATCAACATCGGGGCGATGTAGGATGGGAGCGCTAGCAAAATGAGACTTAATAGAAGAGAAAGCCGTGGAGACCTCTTCCGACCACAATTTGGGATTTGCTCCCTTCTTGGTGAGGGCTACCAAGGGAGCTACCAAGGTAGAGAAATGCGGAATGAACTGGCGATAGTAATTAATGAACCCCATAAAGCGCTGCACCGCTTTTAGAGAGTGAGGTTCCTGCCAGTCCATCACAGCCTGTAGTTTGGCCAGATCCATAGCCAATCCCTGGGTTGAGATGATATAACCAAGGAAAGGTAAAGACTCCAGCTCAAACATACATTTCTCTAACTTAGCATAGAGGGAATTAGCCCGTAAGAGGTCGAAGACTCTGCAGACATCTCTCCGGTGGGAGTCAATATCTGGAGAGAAGATGAGTATATCATCCAGATAGACTACGACCGAGGTGGAGAGCATATCCCGGAAGATGTCATTGACAAAGTCTTGGAAAACGGCTGGAGCATTACAGAGCCCAAAGGGCATCACCATATATTCGTAATGCCTATCCCTGGTATTAAAAGCCGTCTTCCATTCGTCCCCCTCACGGATGCGAATCAGGTTATAAGCACCGCGCAGATCTAGTTTAGTGAATACTCTTGCTCCCCGAAGCCTATCAAATAGCTCAGAAATCAGGGGCAACGGGTACTTGTTTTTAACGGTGATGGCGTTAAGACCCCTGTAATCAATACACGGACGCAATTCTCAGTTTTTCTTCTGCACGAAGAAAAATCCCGCCCCTGCCGGTGACACCGACTTCCTAATAAACCCTCTTGCCAGGTTCTCCTGAATATATTGTGACATGGCCTCTGTCTCAGGAAGAGAGAGGGGATAGACCCTTCCCGAGGAGGTTCTGCGCCAGGCAAGAGGTCGATAGGACAGTCATAGGGCGATGAGGCGGAAGAGTCTCCGCAGTCTTCTTGGAGAACATGTCTGCATATGACCAGTAGTGCTTGGGAAGTGGAGTAAGATCTGCGGGTAACTCCGTAGTGGTAACCTGAACGCAACTCCTGACACATCTGCCTCTACATGCATCACTCCAACCCAGTATCCTACCCGAAGTCCACTCTATATGTGGGAGAGTGGAAACGGAGCCAAGATATACCTAGTAGGATCTCGTCTATTCCCTCGGGAAGGACGAGTAGGGAAATAAGTTCCTGATGGGAAGGAGATACAGACAATGCAAGAGGAACAGTCTGGTGTGTAATTTGTGAGGGCAATGTCGACCCATTCACTACCCGGACAGTCACTGATTTGTCAAGCGCCACCAGAGGTATTGCATGACGGCGAGCAAAGCTAGAGGACATGAAATTCCTCTCTGCTCCTGAGTCCACGCAAATGTCGGCGGTGAGAATGGAAGTACCAACAGTGATTGTCCCTTTAAGTGTCATCTTGGAAGAAAATGCCGTTGTCTCTAGTGAACCTCCTCCCAGGGCCACTAGACGCGATCGCTTCCCCGATCGCTGTGGACATTTGTTGGCATAGTGTCCTGTCTGCTGACAACGGTTACAGACCACGGATACTCGGACGGACCGAGACTTAGGTCCTGCATGAGGAACTTCTGTGGCCTTTTGGGGTTCGGACGCCAGATCGGGAAATTCGAGAGGTTTGGCAAAGGTGGGAGCCAACCGAAACCTCTGCCTACACTGGGCCCGCTCCAACCTCCGCTCGTGAAAACGGAGGTCAATGCGGGTAGATATGGAGATAAGCTTCTCCAGTGTGGCGGGAATATCCCTGGTAGCCAAAGCGTCTTTAACATGGTCAGCCAGTCCTCGCCAGTAGATTGGAATAAGAACTTTATCAGACCAATCTAGCTCAGAAGCTAGAGTCCGAAACTGGACGGAAAACAGACTGACCAAAGACGAACCCTGTGCCAATGCCAGCAGTTGTAGCGCCGTATCGTGGGTGACCTGAGGTCCTAAAAAGACCTTTTTAAGAGCCTCCAAGAAACGAGGAGCACTCCGCACCACACGATCGTCGCGCTCCCACAGCGGCGTTGCCCACTCCAACGCTCTGCCCGAGAGTAGAGAAAGTACAAAACCCACTTGTGCCCGATCCGTGGGAAAACGTGCAGCCAGAAGCTCGAGCTGTATAGAGCACTGACTCACGAATCCCCGACATTGCTTGCTATCACCGGCAAACTTGTCAGGAAGCGGGAGGTGGGATAATGTAGGGGCAGAGGTGGCAGAAGACAAACTGGCTGCAGCCACGCTAGCAGCCTGAACAGCGACTGCGGTAACATCCACAGCTGAGGTTGTGCGCTCAAGAGCCGCCAACCTACCCTCCAGCTGCTGGATGTACTGCGATAGACGCTGTTCATCCGCCATTTTACTAGCCAGACCCTGGCGCTAATATTATGTTAAAGGTCTGCGGAACGCACCAAATATATAAAGTAGAGAGGTGCGTTCGCAGCCCGGGGTCCACCGTGCAAGCGGAGCCTGCTGCTAGTAGAAATGGCGCGAGAAGCAAACTCTGTTATCCCGCAGAGTCGCCAACATAAACGCCGTAATGCGCTGTGGCAATAAGTGCGAACTCTGTTACTCCACAGAGCCGCTAGAAGGAGAGCCGCAGCGCTATATGGCGATGTGTGCGCACTCACTAGACACAACTGAGTGGCAAAGAAAACACGCTAGGGCGCTGTCTAGCGTTGAAAGCGAACCCTGTTACGTCACAGGGCCGCTGAGAAAAAGTACTGTGTCCTGTCAGGCTCTCAGATACACAGTTAAGTGCTAAGCGTACATAAAGCGTGATCATGTGCTAATGTCCTCGCAGGAGTCACCCGCAATCTATGGCGTCTGAACGCCAGACCATGAATATGGCAATCAAAACTCCTCACCGGTTATGCCGGTAATCTAGGGCATCTAGGACACCGACCCTGACCAGCTACCATACCAAACTCCTCACCGATTAAGTCGGTATTCTAGTGGCTTATTTCAGCCGGGTCCCTAACCACACACACGCATGACCACACTGGCGCATAGCATACAATGGTTGATATTAGCGCATGGCGGCCCAGCCATGCTACCCTTTTATAGCAACAGCCACAGGACCTTCCAGGAACAAGGACCAATGAGAAGCTGTTACAAACAAACGTAGCTACATGACCTTCCTGGCGGACCAATAGGAGCCGCTGCAGCACCTGAACATGTGACCCCTGATCTCCAATGAGAGATCTCACTCTGGGCATGCTCAGATGGGAAAACGCAGGACTTTGTCTCAAAGACGACTGCTCCAACACTGGCTATAATAGCAGATCCAGGAAAGGCAGCAGCAAGTCACTGCACAGTAGAGGAGTGGGCAAGATGCCTGGACCGACATCTCTACTGAGCAGGCTCCACTGTGGCCAGAAATGAATGGGAGACCGCAGCGGGACGGGTTCGAGACTCCCCTTGTGCAGCAGCGGGAAATCGAACGCTAACAATGTGGTGCACATAATACTGTATGAAGGAATATACTGTCTGTTTTTTTTACTATTGTAGAATTTAAAATAGCTATCACTCATGTAATGTAAGAAGTGAAGTATTTGCATTGTACTATATCTATATTTCTCTGCCATATCGGAGCATCATGAATTGGGGTATGTGTTAAAGAGGCCCACTGAGACTCTTTGGCCCGGGGCCCACGAAAGCCTGGAGCCAGCCCTGCCCCTTCCCCACAGCTTTAGCCATATAACCCCCAGTTTTCAATGCGTTACTATTATTATAAAGTAAATTAAGGTTGACAAGCTTAAGTAATAAGAATTGATGTAGTTGGCATTGAAATGGGCGCTGTAGGTGTCTTTACTGTCCACCACTCCCTGCCGACTTTTATTCTCCATTGACTTGCATTGGGGTCGGATTTTCGACTCCAACTCGACCTTTTCAGTTAGTCGGCCGACTTCGTTTGACTCGACTTTTGGGAAAGTCGGGTGTTTCGAAACCAGACTCGACCCTCCCGGAGCTAAAGTCACTCATCTCTAGTCCCCACTTCTCCCAATACAGATTCTTGTTGCCCTCACTGCTCCCAGTAGAAATCCTTGTGGTCCTCACTGCTCCCAGCAAAGATCCTTGTGGCCTTCACTGCTCACAATACATATCCTTGTGGCCCTCACTGCTCCCAGAACATATCATTTTGGTCTACATTGCTCCCAAATCAGATCCTTGTGATCCCCACTGCTCCGAGTATAGATCATTGTGGTCCCCACTGCTCCCAGTACAGATCCTTTTGATCCCCACTGCTCCCAGAATAGATAATTGTGGTCCCAACTGCTCCCAGAATAGATCCTTGTGGTTCTCACTGCTCCCAGTTCAGATCCTTGTGAACCCCACTGCTCCTAGTAATGATCCTTTTGGTCCCCACTTCTCCCAATACAGATCCTTGCGGCCCTCACTACTCCCAGTACATTTCTTTGTGGCCCCCACTGCTCCCAGTAGAAATCCTTGTGATCCTCACTGCTACTAGCACAGATCCTTGTGGCCTTCACTGCTCACAGTACATATCCTTGTGTTCCTCACTGCTCCCAGTACATATCGTTTTGGTCCACATTGCTTCCAATTCAGATCTTTGTGATCCCCACTGCTCCCAGTATAGATCCTTGTGGTTCTCACTGCTCCCAGAATAGACAATTGTGGTCCCCACTGCTCCCAGAACAGATCCTTGTGGTTCTCACTGCTCCCAGTTCAGATCCTTGCGAACCCCACTGCTCCTAGTACTGATCCTTTTTGTCCCCACTTCTCCCAAAACAGATCCTTGTGGCCCTCTCTGCTCCCAGTACATATCCTTGTGGCCCTCACTGCTCCCAGTAGAAATCCTAGTGGTCCTCACTGCTCCCCGCACAGATCCTTGTGGCCTTCACTGCTCGCAGTACATATCGTTTTGGTCCACATTGCTTCCAATTCAGATCTTTGTGATCCCCACTGCTCCCAGTATAGATCCTTGTGGTCTCACTGCTCCCAGAATAGACAATTGTGGTCCCCACTGCTCCCAGAACAGATCCTTGTGGTTCTCACTGCTCCCAGTTCAGATCCTAGTGAACCCCACTGCTCCTAGTACTGATCCTTTTTGTCCCCACTTCTCCCAAAACAGATCCTTGTGGCCCTCTCTGCTCCCAGTACATATCCTCGTTGCCCTCTCTGCTCCAGTAGAAATCCTAGTGGTCCTCACTGCTCCCCGCACAGATCCTTGTGGCCTTCACTGCTCGCAGTACATATCGTTTTGGTCTCCACTTCCCAATTCAGAGCATTGTGATACCACTGCTCCAGTATAGATACTTGTGGTCCCCACTGCTTCCAGTACAGATCCTTGTGATCCCCACTGCTCCCAGTATAGATACTTGTGATCCCACTGCTCCCAGAACAGATCCTTGTGGTTCTCACTGCTCCCAGTTCAGATCCTTGTGAACCCCACTGCTCCTATTACTGATCCTTTTGTTCCCCACTTCTCCAGTACAGATCCTTGTGGCCCTCACTGCTCCCAGTACATATCCTTGTGGCCCTCACTGTTCCCAGTAGAAATCCAAGTGGTCCTCACTTCTCCTCGCACAGATCCTTTTGGCCTTCACTGCTCCCCGCACAGATCCTTGTGGCCTTCACTGCTCGCAGTACATATCGTTTTGGTCCCTTGTTCTCACTGCTCCCAGTTCAATCCTTGTGAACCCCACTGCTCCTAGTACTGATCCTTTTTGTCCCCACTTCTCCCAAAACAGAACCTTGTGCCCTCACTGCTCCAGTACATATCCTTGTGGCCCTCATTGCTCCCAGTAGAAATCCTATTGGTCCTCACTGCTCCCAGCACAGATCCTTGTGGCCTTCACTGCTCGCAGTGCATATCGTTTTGGTTACCACTTCTCCGAATTCAGAGCCTTGTGATACCCACTGCTCCCTGTATAGATCCTTGTGGTCCCCACTGCATCCAGTACAGATCCTTGTGATCCCACTGCTCCCAGTATAGATCCTTGTGGTCCCCACTGCTTCCAGTTCAGATCCTTGTGATCCCCACTGCTCCCTGTGTAGATACTTGTGGTCCCCACTGCTCCCAGAACAGATCCTTGTGGTTCTCACTGCTCCCAGTTCAGATCCTTGTGAACCCCACTGCTCCTAGTACTGATCCTTTTGTTCCCCACTTCTCCAGTACAGATCCTTGTGGCCCTCACTGCTCCCAGTACATATCCTTGTGGCCCTCACTGTTCCCAGTAGAAATCCTAGTGGTCCTCACTGCTCCCAGCACAGATCCTTGTGGCCTTCACTGCTCGCAGTACATATCCTTGTGGCCCTCACTGTCCCAGAACATATTGTTTTGGTCTACATTGCTCCCAGTTCAGATCCTTGTGATCCCCACTGCTCCGAGTATAGATCATTGTGGTCCCCACTGCTCCCAGTACAGATCCTTTGATCCCCACTGCTCCCAGAATAGATAATTGTGGTCCCAACTGCTCCCAGAACAGATCCTGTGGTTCTCACTGCTCCCACTTCAGATCCTTGTGAACCCCACTGCTCCTAGTAATGATCCTTTGGTCCCCACTTCTCCCAATACAGATCCTTGCGGCCCTCACTACTCCCAGTACATTCTTTGTGGCCCCACTGCTCCCAGTAGAAATCCTTGTGATCCTCACTGCTCCTAGCACAGATCCTTGTTTCCTTCACTGCTCACAGTACATATCAATGTGTTCCTCACTGCTCCAGTACATATCGTTTTGGTCCACATTGCTTCCTATTCAGATCTTTGTGATCCCCACTGCTTCAGTATAGATCCTTGTGGTTCTCACTGCTCCAGAATAGACAATTGTGGTCCCCACTGCTCCCAGAACAGATCCTTGTGGTTCTCACTGCTCCCAGTTCAGATCCTTGTGAACCCCACTGCTCCTAGTACTGATCTTTTTGTCCCCACTTCTCCCAAAACAGATCCTTGTGGCCCTCTCTGCTCCCAGTACATATCCTTGTGGCCCTCACTGCTCCCAGTAGAAATCCTAGTGGACCTCACTGCTCCCCGCACAGATCCTTGTGGCCTTCACTGCTCGCAGTACATATCGTTTTGGTCCCCACTTCTCCCAATTCAGAGCCTTGTGATACCACTGCTCCCAGTATAGATCCTTGTGGTCCCCACTGCTTCCAGTACAGATCCTTGTGATCCCCACTGCTCCAGTATAGATACTTATGGTCCCCACTGCTCCCAGAACAGATCCTTGTGGTTCTCACTGCTCCCAGTTCAGATCCTTGTGAACCCCACTGATCCTAGTACTGATCCTTTTGTTCCCCACTTCTCCCAGTACAGATCCTTGTGGCCCTCACTGCTCCCAGTACATATCCTTGTGGCCCTCACTGTTCCAGTAAATCCTAGAGTCCTCACTGCTCCCGCACAGATCCTTGTGGCCTTCACTGCTCCCCGCACAGATCCTTGTGGCCCACTGCTCCAGTACATATCGTTTTGTCTCGTTCTCACTGCTCCCAGTTCAGATCCTTGTGAACCCCACTGCTCCTAGTACTGATCCTTTTTGTCCCACTTCTCCCAAAACAGATCCTTGTGGCCCTCACTGCTCACAGTACATATCCTGTGGCCCTCACTGCTCCCAGTAGAAATCCTATTGGTCCTCACTGCTCCACACAGATCCTTGTGGCCTTCACTGCTCGCAGTGCATATCTTGTGGTCCCCACTCTGCCAATTTAGACCTTGTGTACCATGTCCCGATGATCCTTGTGGTCCCCATGCATCCAGTTCAGATCCTTGTGATCCCCACTGCTCCCAGTATAGATCCTTGTGGTCCCCACTGCTTCCAGTTCAGATCATGTGATCCCATGCTCCGATAACTTGTGGTCCCCACTGCTCCCAGAACAGATCCTTGTGGTTCTCACTGCTCCCAGTTCAGATCCTTGTGAACCCCACTGCTCCTAGTACTGATCCTTTTGTCCCCACTTCTCCCAGTACAGATCCTTGTGGCCCTCACTGCTCCCAGTACATATCCTTGTGGCCCTCACTGTTCCCAGTAGAAATCCTAGTGGTCCTCACTGCTCCCAGCACAGATCCTTGTGGCCTTCACTGCTCGCAGTACATATCGTTTTGGTCCCCACTTCTCCCAATTCAGAGCCTTGTGATACCCACTGCTCCCAGTATAGATCCTTGTGGTCCCCACTGCTTCCAGTACAGATCCTTGTGATCCCCACTGCTCCCAGTATAGATACTTATGGTCCCCACTGCTCCCAGAACAGATCCTTGTGGTTCTCACTGCTCCCAGTTCAGATCCTTGTGAACCCCACTGATCCTAGTACTGATCCTTTTGTTCCCCACTTCTCCCAGTACAGATCCTTGTGGCCCTCACTGCTCCCAGTACATATCCTTGTGGCCCTCACTGTTCCCAGTAGAAATCCTAGAGGTCCTCACTGCTCCCCGCAAAGATCCTTGTGGCCTTCACTGCTCCCCGCACAGATCCTTGTGGCCTTCACTGCTCGCAGTACATATCGTTTTGGTCCCTCGTTCTCACTGCTCCCAGTTCAGATCCTTGTGAACCCCACTGCTCCTAGTACTGATCCTTTTTGTCCCCACTTCTCCCAAAAACAGATCCTTGTGGCCCTCACTGCTCACAGTACATATCCCTGTGGCCCTCACTGCTCCCAGTAGAAATCCTACTGGTCCTCACTGCTCCCCACACAGATCCTTGTGGCCTTCACTGCTCGCAGTGCATATCGTTTTGGTCCCCACTTCTCCCAATTCAGAGCCTTGTGATACCACTGCTCCCTGTATAGATCCTTGTGGTCCCCACTGCATCCAGTACAGATCCTTGTGATCCCCACTGCTCCCAGTATAGATCCTTGTGGTCCCCACTGCTCCCAGAACAGATCCTTGGGGTTCTCACTGCTCCCAGGTCAGATCCTTGTGAACCCCACTTCTCCTAGTACTGATCCTTTTGTTCCCCACTTCTCCCAGTACAGATCCTTGTGGCCCTCACTGCTCACAGTACATATCCTTGTGGCCCTCACTGTTCCCAGTAGAAATCCTAGTGGTCCTCACTGCTCCTCGCACAGATCCTTGTCGCCTTCACTGCTCGTAGTACATATCGTTTTGGTCCCCACTGCTCCCTGTATAGATCCTTGTGGTCCCCACTGCATCCAGTACAGATCCTTGTGATCCCTAATGCTCCCAGAACAGATCCTTGTGGTTCTCACTGCTCCCAGTTCAGATCCTTGTGAACCCCACTGCTCCT
>JARQOD010000004.1:565656710-565673834 GCA_033576555.1 Oophaga sylvatica
TAACATACAGTACATACATATAACATACAACACGTAACATACAGAACATACATATAACATACAGTACAAACATATAACATACAACACATAACATGCATATTATTATTATTATTTATTTATATAGCGCCATTAATTCCATGGTGCTGTACATGAGAAGGGGTTACATACAAAGTTATAGATATCGTTTATAGTAAACAAATTTACAATGACAGACTGGTACAGAGGGGAGAGAAACAGAAGGTCAGGGTGCGGCATCTCTGGTGGTGGCGGCGAGGCGGAATGGTTATTGCAGGCTGTAGGCTTTCCTGAAGAGATGGGTTTTCAGGTTCCTAACATATAACACATAACATACATATAACTCATAGCATACAGTAAATACATATAACATACATATAACATACAACACATAACATACATATAACTCATAGCATACAGTACATACATATAATATACAACACATAACATACATATAACTCATAGCATACAGTACATACATATAACATACAACACGTAACATACATATAACATACAACACATAACATACAGAACATACATATAACATATAACATACAGAACATACACATAACATACAACACATAACATAGAGTACATACTCACCAATCACCTATTCCCCGATGCCATCGTCTCCTGTAACAAAAGTAAAATAATAAAGCAACCTATACATCACCTGTCCGCCGTAGTCCAGATAATAACAAGTGTCCCACGACGATCTCCGGTATAGAACGCTGACATCGGGTGATGCCAGCGCTCTACACCGCCCCTGCGATGCACTGACATCGACGCTGGGAGAGAATGACTCACTTCCGTTCATTCTCTCATTGGCAATGCTGGGTGAGAAAATTCCCACGTAGCATTGCCATAAAGTGAGAGAATGAACTCACTGATGCACTGCAGAAGCCATTGTCTCCTGTCAGTGAATCACTGGGAGGCCCTACAGAGCAGTGGCATCACCTGATGTCACTGTTCTATAGGGGAGACTGTCATGGGACATTCGTTATTAATTGGACTGCATCGGACAGGGAGTATACGGTTGTTTTATTTTTTTACATTTTATGTGTGGGGTACAGCACGCAAGCATCCCAGAAGCAAAGCATCACAGAAAATAAGCATAGTGTAAACGGCAGTTATCCATGGCAAGGAATTAACATTCATCTTCTCTCTTCACACAGGTATGCACTCTATTCATTGGACGCAAACAGCTGAATGACTCAATCCCCATCTCTGCTATCTGCCCTGTATGCTGCTATATATACTATTGGTATTCACTCTATTCATTGAAAGCAAACAGCTGAATTATTCAATCCCCATCTCTGCTATCTGTCTTGTATGCTGCTATATATACTATTGGTATGCACTCTATTCATTGGAAGCAAACAGTTGAATGATTCAATCCCCATCTCTGCTATCTGTCTTGTATGCTGCTATATATACTATTGGTATGCACTCTATTCATTTGAAGCAAACAGCTGAATGATTCAATCCCCATCTCTGCTATCTGTCTTGTATGCTGCTATATATACTATTGGTATGCACTCTATTCATTGGAAGCAAACAGCTGAATGATTCATTCCCCATCTCTGCTATCTGTCTTGTATGCTGCTATATATACTATTGGTATGCACTCCATACTTCTGATTGCTGCCAACCACTGCTTTACCATCTTGCAACATAGTTTAATGTGCCTGGTAAAGCTTTGGTATAATTCATTTTTGCACTGTGTTTAAAGCCCGGGTCTCACATAGCGATACACCAGCGATCCCGACAACGATAAGGATCACTGGTGTGTCGCAACATGATCGCTGCTGAGCTGCCAAACAGGCAGCTCAGGCAGCGATCAGCACAGCGACAATGCGGTTAACATCGCTTAGTTACCCGCAGTGTACGTTGGATACCAGCGCCCTGATGCAGGGAGCTGGTAACCAAGGTACACAGCGGGTTTCCAGGCACCGCGCAGCACCTGGAAACCCGACGTGTACCTTGGTTACCAGCTCCCTGCATCAGGGCGCTGGTATCCAAGGTATACATCGGGTTTCCAGGCACAGTCCCGCGCCTGGAAACCCGCTGTGTACCTTGGTTACCAGCGGATCGCTGGTCTCCCGCCTGTCACACGCAGCGATGCGTGCTGGCCAGCGGGAAACCAACGACAAAAAAATGTCCAGGACATTCAGCGATGATCAGTGATACCCAGCAGGGGGGCTGATCATCGCTGAATGTCACACACAGCGATATCGCTGGTGAGATCGCTGTTGCGTCACAAAACTAGTGACTCAGCAGCGATCTTGCTAGCGAGATCGCTGTGTGAGACGGGGGCTTAATACTTACTGCTTCATATCCTGTGACTTGGGCCTCTCTAGATCTTATCAGGTGGAAGATGCTAAAGCATATAGATGTAGCCAGGTCTAGTGCCTTTGATGATCTAACCACCCCCTGGTGTGCTGGCCCCAGCTGCCAAATTATCCCAAACCAGCTCCCACAATCCCACTCTCCTAACCCTGTAGTGTGGGCTATATATTTAGGACTAGTCTAAGGGTGCACACAGTGTGGGGTGCAGCACGCAAGCATCCAAGAAGCAAAGCATCACAGAAGATAAGCATCGTGTAAACGGCAGTTATCCATGGCAGTTTATCAGGGCTGGAATCAGGTACCCCACACTTTGCTTTCTTTTTAATTATGTACTTTATCTCTATCCTCCTGTGTTCCCTTGCCATCCACACTCACCGCCTAATCCCCCCTCCATCACGACTCATACACATCAGCCCCTCCATACTTCCCTCTCCCATGTACAGCTTCCATGCACTCCTCACCTTCCTGAGAAACCTCAGCCCATCTTGCCCAAACACATCACAGAAAAAACCTACTTACAACTCCAACAACTACCTGCTCTTTATCTTCCTACTACTACTGATTTCAGGGGACATCTCCCCCAACCCTGGTCCACCATCCCCCAACCTCAATCCTTACCCTACCTCATATCGAAACCATAATAATCTTATTAATATTACTTGCACTCCCTCATCTCCTTCTTTCAATTGTGCTCTCTGGAATCCACTGTCTGCATGCAACAAGCTATCCTTCCTGCACAACTACTTTCTGAACAACTCTCTTCATCTGTTGGCCCTCACTGAAACCTGGATTCAGGATTCTGACACGGTCTCCCCTGCTGCCATTTCCTATGGTGGCTTACAGTTCTCCCATTCCACGAGACCCGCAAACAGACATGGTGATGGAGTCAGTATACTCCTGTCCCCACAATGCACTTTCCAGGTCATCCCCCAAATTCCATCACTCTCATTCCCTTGTTTTGAGGTCCACACCATCAGGCTCTTTTGTCCCCTCTCCCTCAGAGTAGCAGTCATATATCGGCCCCCAGGCTCGCCCACCCAGTTCCTTGACCACTTCTCAGCCTGGCTGCTGCACTTCATGTCCTCCGAACTACCAACCCTTATCCTTGGAGACTTCAACATCCCCATTAACAGCCCTACTTCCACATCTGCATCTCAGCTTCTATCACTAACCACTTCTCTAGGCCTCTCACAGCTTTCAACCTCTGAGACACACAAGGATGGTAACACCCTTGACCTGGTCTTTGTCCGCCTTTGTTCAATCTCCCACCTAAATAACTCACCGCTTCCACTCTCTGACCACAACATTCTCTCCTTCACCCTCACAAATCCTCGACCACCCCAGCGCACTCCTACCTACCACACATTCAGAAATCTACAAGCCATTAACCCTCAGACACTTTCAGACTCCCTACACTCATTCCTCTCCCCAATCTCCTCTTTTTCTTGTCCTAATCTGGCTGTTCATCACTACAATGACACTCTTAGAAGCACGCTTGACCAAGTAGCACCGCTCACCCTCAGAACTTCCAAACACACAGTAAAACAGCCCTGGCTCACATTGCAAACTCAACTTCTTCAGCGATGCTCTAGGAGTGCTGAACGCCTTTGGAGAAAAACCCGCACACCAGAAGACTTCATCCACTTTAAATTCATGTTAAGAACTTATAATGCTGCCTTCACCTCGCCAAACAGATCTACTTCACCAACCTGATCTCCTCACTAGTAGTGTTGAGCGATACGATAATGCAAATATCGGCTATCGGCCGATATTAGCTCTATCGGCCTTTCGATAATTCGTTTCGATATTTTCGTCTTATCGAATACCGGAATCGGATTTGTCACGTGTCACTGTGAGTGTCCGTCGGTCGGGTGTGTCAGGAGTCAGCGGCACTTACCTGGCAGAAGATCTCCGGCGGTCACGTCCTGGACTGCTTGATGGCCGCCATTATCTTCTCCCTGGCGGTCACATGCAGTTTTTCGCGATAACTGCAGTGACTGCAGGGTAATCCCGGCCGTAAAGCAGTCCGATGACGTCACCGCCGGGGAAGCAGGTAATCAGCTGTGCTGCGCCGGGATGACAGGCTCTGCCTGTCATTCTGATGTAGCAGAGCTGGATCGTCGTGGGACACTCGTTACTATGGACTGCATCGGTCAGGTGGTATACTTTTTTTTTTTTTTTTTCATTTTTTTACAGGAGATCGATGGCGTCGCAGGATGAGACTGTAATAAAAGTAATGAAAACTGTGTTTTTTTTTTTTTTATTAAATTAAAAAACTTTTTTATGAACATTCACCCGTCTGGGTAGATAAACAATTTAACTATTTACATACAGGGACCCTGTCCGGGTTATTTATAATTCTTTGGCAGGGTGTTCCAGGTACCACCTGGTACTCTTCTGATGCTTGCCAAACATCCGAGGCACCAAGGACCACCAGGACCTGATGACGTCGTGTGGCCTGTACAGTCAAGTCGTGACCCGCTATCTGGGTCTGTGTGGCCACCTCTTTCATCTCCCTCCGGGTCTGGAACCCTATGTCCCGGACTGAACGAACCCCAGGGGGCCTAACAGGCGCCGGGTACGGGCCAGCTATACTTATCATGTCCATAGCTGGGGCTGCTGAGGAGACCACTGAGGGAGGCTGGGGAGATTTACGGCGTGGGGTGGGCACTTTTGCAGAGGCCTGGATGTGGGAGGCTGAAGGCTCCGAGGGTCTCACAGGTTCCTGACACTCTGGGGAGTAGGGGTCGCACCTGGTAACATTTAGGGCGTACCATACATTGTAACCCCAGTGTCGGGTGTAAGTCACCAAGTCTCCTGGCAACAGGTCCCTCCCCGGGTGTCCTTCTGGGAGGTGAGCCTCCACGTCCCGCCGGTTCACAAAAACTTCTAAATAAAGTCCAGGCTCCTTGATGAAGCCCCAACCACCTTTCAATTTAAAGCTCCGTACTGCACCCTTACGCCGCGGCTCACACAGGGTTCCTTTATCCTTTCTCATCCGGTCCTTATCTGCCCGGTCCTTCTCCAGGTGACGTTGCCGAAGTTTTTGGGATTCTCGCTGCTCCCTTTGTCGCTCTGCTTCCCGCTCCCAACGTCTCCACTCTTCCTCCTGACGCCGGTTGTAATTCTCCTCCACCAGCTGCTCCATGTCTCCACCATCAAACTGCAGCTTACAGTGTCTGGTTTGCGGCAGCTCTCCTGGCGCCCCCCAGTCCTGGCGGCGCTCACATGCGGAGGAAGCAGCCGGCTCTGGAACAGATGACAGTCGGGGCTCCGGTACAGGCAGGTAGACCTCTGGTGCCTGCGCGGCCTCCTCCATGAGGACGGGTGTCGCTTCTTCTGTCTCAGCGACGGGGGCAGACAGCGGGATCTGGGGTGCTGCCGGTGCAGAGTTTTTTGCACGAACGGGTGCCTCCACTGCGACAACGTCAACCGGATCACATTGCAAGGACTCCTCTACTAGAACGGGTGCCTCACCTTCCGGTACAGACACTTCAGGTAAGAGGGATCGGCGCCGCTCCAAGTTTAGTTTTAGGGCACGCCAGCTGGCTTCCATCCTGGCGACCTCCTCCCGGTGCCGGGCCAGGTCTATCAGGGTATCCTCCGCTTCTTCCAGCGTAGGAGGATTTCCAGGCCGGGTGCCCAATGGTGGCTCCGTGGCGATCGGGTCGCTTCCGTGGGGGGAGAGCTCTGACTGCTCCATCCCTTCACACTTCTGCTCGTGTCCATTAGCCATCTCTGCCAAGTCACATGTGTCATTAGCATCTGGAGAGGGCCCCTCTTTGTAGGGAGGCGGGACCTTCATGTTAGTTTCCGCCCACTGAGGAGGATGAGAGGCGGAACTGAAGAGCTGTGGGGCACGATCTTACATTGCAGTACCATTTAGAGCCATCGTTTTCGCGTCACTGAGTGAGTGTACACCCATGAAGAGCACGCCCTTCTTCTTCACCAGTGCCTCGTCGTGACGCAGATATGGCGGAAAAATGGCAAATACATTCTCTGATGATTTTAGCAATTCTCAAGCACAAAACCAGTTCAATTCAGGCACACAGGACTCGCTTATAGCGAGCTACAGAATCCTGTTCGTGACGCCCAAGTTGAGTCGCACAGAGCCAGAGGTTTTGGGGGTACTCGGCACCGAGCCCGTCGACTTCTATGGGGTATGTCACGGCTTTACCCGGCAATTGAATCAGAGTCTATTTTACTATGTAGAAGTGTATAAACTATAAATATATGTATATATATGTCACAATGACATGTATATATATATATATATATATATGTATTCTTTGTGTGTATATTTTGTGTTTACAACGAAAGAAAGGGTTTTTTTTGTTGCAATATTTTGTTCCCATAGACTTACATGGGACTTCCGGTATCGTAATCGGATATCGACGATATTTAGTGCTATCGGCGATACAATTTCGATACGATATTTTTAGATATCGAGCAATATCGCTCAACACTACTCACTAGCCAACAAACCCAAGAAACTTTTTGACACTTTTCACTCCCTCCTCAGGCCAAAAGCACAAGCCCCTATCACAGACATTTGTGCTGACGACCTGCCTCCCACTTTATAGAAAAATAGATACTATCCGTAAGGAAATCTGCTCACAACCACCAAGTGCTGTGACTCCCATCCCTCCCTGCATTTCCCCTGGCTCACTTTCCACATTTGATCCCATACAGAAGAAGAAGTCTCCAGACTCCTCTCTTCCTCTCATCCGACTACATGCACTACCGACCCCATTCCCTCACATCTCCTCCAGTCTCTCTCTCCAGTTGTCACAACTCACCTAACTACAATCTTTAATCTCTCACTCTCCTCTGGCATTTTCCCATCCTCCTTCAAACACTCCATCGTTACTCCATTACTAAAGAAACCCGCTCTCGACCCTTCCTGCACAAACAACTACAGACCAGTCTCCAATCTTTCCTTCATCGCTAAACTTTTGGAGCGCCTAGTCTAGTCCCGCCTTACCCGTTACCTCTCCACTCACTCCCTCCTAGACCCATCACAGTCCGGCTTCCGCACCCTACATTCGACTGAAACTGCACTCATCAAAGTGACCAATGACCTTCTTACACAAACGCAACGGTGACCACTCTCTGCTCATTCTTCTCGACCTTTCTGCAGCTTTCGACACAGTTGACCACTGTCTCCTTCTGTCTAGGCTCCAGTCACTAGGTATTAAGGACACTGTACTCTCCTGGTTCTCCTCCTATCTTTCTGACCGTTCCTTCAGTGTTTTGTTCCATGGCTCCACGTCATCTCCTCTTCCTCTCACTGTCGGTGTACCCCAGAGCTCAGTCCTTGGCCCCTTCTCTTCTCTCTCTGCACGGCCCCAATTGGACAGACCATCAGCAGATTTGGCTTTCAGTACCATTTTTATGCTGATGACACACAACTATACAGGTCATCCCCCGACCTTACCCCCGCTGTACTACAGAACGCCAGTGACTGTCTGTTCGCAGTCTCCAACATCATGTCCGCTCTCTATCTGAAACTCAACCTCTCCAAAACTGAACTTCTTCTGCTCCCGCCGTCTACTAACCTCCCTAAATCTGACATTTTCCTCTCCGTGGGTTGCACCGTAATAACACCCCGGCAGCAGGCTCGCTGTCTGGGTGTTATGTTTGACACCAATCTCTCCTTCACCTCCCATATACAATCTCTTGCCCGCTCTTGCCGCCTACACCTAAAGAACACCTCTAGAATCTGCCCTTTTCTCACCATGGAAACAACAAAAACCCTCACTGTAGCATTGATCCACTACCGCCTGGACTACTGCAACGCTCTATTACTTGGCCTCCCCATTACTCGACTATCCCCTCTCCAGTCCATCCTTTATGCAGCAGCCAGGGTCAACCATCTGGCTAATCGGTACTCGGACGCATCCGCTCTTCTCCAGTCCTTACACTGGCTGCCCATTCATTATAGGATCCAATTCAAAGTACTTGTTCTCACCCACAAAGCTCTCCACAGTGCAGCACCCCGCTACATCTCTTCCCTCATTTCTATCTATCGGCCTAACCGACTGCTGCGCTCTTCAAACGACTTTCCACTAACCTCTGCACTTATCCGTACCTCCCACTCCCGACTCCAAGACTTCTCCCGCGCTGCACCAATCCTCTGGAATGCTCTACCCCAGCAAATTAGGACTATCCACAATTTTCATGGTTTCAGGCGCTCCCTCAAAACACATTTGTTCACAGCGGCCTATCACATTCACTAGTCAAAGTCATTCTATGTGTAAGTCTGTGTGTGTAGCCCATTCACTATCTCCATCCATCCCTCACTCCCTCAAGATGGCTGGACCATCATTGTAAAAACACCATTGTATATAAACACCTGCACTTTGTATCTCCCCCACCTCATTGTAGATTGTAAGCTCTCACGAGCAGGGGCGGCTGATTTTGCTTTAATTATTGTATTGTTAACGTTGTTACTTATGACTTGTGTTCTGAAACTGTTAAACTGTAAAGCGCTGCAGAATATGATGGCGCTATATAAATAAAGATTATTATTATTATTATTATTATTATCTATCTGTCTATATATCTATCTATTATTTATCTATCTATCTATCTATATCTATCTATCTGTCTTGTCTGTGTCTGTCTGTCTGTCTGTCTGTCTGTCTGTCTGTCTGTCTGTTCTGTCTGTCTGTCTATCTATCTACTGTATCTATCTTTCTACCTATCTATTATCTATCTATCTATCTATCTATCTATCTATCTATCTATCTATCTATCTATCTATCTATCTATCTATCTATCTATCTATCTATCTATTATCTATCTATCTATCTTCTATCTATCTATCTATCTATCTATTACTATCTATCTATCTTCTATTATCTATCTATCTCTATCTATCTATCTATCTATCTATCTATCTATCTATCTATCTATCTATCTATCTATCTTATCTATCCAGGGCCGGCTCCAGGATTTTGAGGGCCCGGGCGAAAGAGTCTCAGTGGGCCCCCCACTCCACTTTAAGGCTATGTGCACACGTTCAGGATTTTTTGCGGTTTTTTTTAGCATTTTTGTGGCGGTTTTCCGCCGCAAAAATGCTGAAAATACATATGCATTAACCATCCTATTGTTACAATGCATTCCGCAATTTTTGTACTGCTGCGTTTTTTTCAGCAAAAAAAAATGCATCGCGGAAAAAAACGCAGCATGTTCATTCATTTTCCGGAATCGCGGCGCCATAGGAATGCATTGAACCGCTTACTTTCCGCATGTGGCTATGCCCACCATGCGGAAAGTGAGCGGTTCATGTGCGGATGGTACCCAGGGTCTGGAGGAGAGGAGACTCTGCCCTGGGTACCATATCCCTGTAAAACAATATTTAAAAAAAAAAATTGTTATAGTCTTACCTTCCGGCGGCCCCCGCAGCTTTCCCGCTCCTCAGCGACGCTCCCTGCCAATCCTGTTCTCAGTGATGCCTAGCGACAATGTTCCAAGATGACGTAGCGGTCTCGCGTGATGCTACGTTATCTGGGGTCATTGTCGCCAGGAATCACTGGGAACGGGAGTTGCCGGGAGCGTCGCTGAGGAGCGGGAAAGCTGTGGGGGCCGCCGGAAGGTGAGAATAGCACGATTTATTATTTTTATTTTTTTAATTAGATCTTTTTACTATTGATGCGCATAGGCGGCATCAATAGTAAAGTTGTCACACTTGTCAAACTACCGAGACTCATGTGACCAACCTGTCAATCAGTTTTCTAAGCGATGTACAGATCGTTGCAAAACGCTAATTTTGGTGGGAATACGCATACCGATAAAATGCGTATTTCCCGCGGCAGGGAGGTACGGGATTGCAGTGGAAATTTCTGCGACAATTCTGATACGTGTGCACACAGCCTAACACAGACCACGATTCATGATGCACAGATTCAGCAGAGATATAGGTATAGTACAATGCCAGATTTCACTTCCTACAGACTCACACAAGCCAAATTAGTTTTTTTTTTTTCTGGCGCCGGCAGCTGTTATCAGATTCATCTTGAAGTGTGACTGTCACTATGCATGAAGCTAGTAGTATATCACTTGGGACTCAAGTAGTGACAGTCACACTTCAATAAGATGAATCTGATAACAGCTGCCGGCGCCAGAAAAAAAAAAAAAAACTCTGCTGTTCTCACTGCAGAGCCGGCTCATTGCTTTCAAAGCAGGGAGCCGGCTTTGCATCAGCTCGTTCACGGAGTCTGTACTCACTCATTGTCTAGCCACTGACACTGCCGCAGGACTCAGGAGCCATCACTAGTCAGAGGAGCCTCAGTGAGCGCCGGGAAGCTGTGCAGTGCCGGGACCATCTCTCTGAAAGCAGCCTGCACACAGCTTCTGTCCTCTGCCGCACGCCTCTTCCAGGCTCTGCCTCCTCACTTCCTCGCTGGCTGTGGCACCAGTGAGAAGAGACAGGGGGGGAGCTCTACTGGTCTCCACCAATCCTGAACGTCTGCTGCCGTGAGCGTGAGTGGGCCCCCCTGTCTCACCAGGGCCCCGGCACTTGCCCGGGTGCGCCGGGTGCTGACACCGGCCCTGTATCTATCTATTATCTGTCTATCTATCTATCTATCTATCTATCTATCTACAGTACAGACCAAAAGTTTGGACACACCTTCTCATTCGAAGATTTTTCTGTATTTTCATGACTATGAAAATTGTACATTCACACTGAAGGCATCAAAACTATGAATACTCACATGTGGAATTATACATTACACTTTACAAAAAGTGTGAAACAACTGAAAATATGTCTTATATTCTAGGTTCTTCAAAGTAGCCACCTTTTGCTTTGATTACTGCTTTGCACGCAGAAATGGTGAACAGATGGACTCTACATGCCTAGTTCAGACCGTGAAGCATGGAGGAGGTGGTGTGATGGTGTGGGGGTGCTTTGCTGGTGACACTGTTGGGGATTATTCAAAATTGAAGCGGTGAGCGGTCCAGCTCACCTCAAACCATCTCGATTGGGTTCAGGTCTGGTGATTGTGGAGGCCAGGTCATCTGGCGTAGCATCCCATCACTCTCCTTCTTGGTCAAATAGCCCTTACACAGTCTGGAGGTGTTTGGGGTCATTGTCCTGTTGAAAAATAAATGATGGTCCAACCAAACGCAAACCAGATGGAATAGCATGCTGCTGCAAGATGCTGTGGTAGCCATGCTGGTTCAGTATGCCTTCAATTTTGAATAAATCCCCAACAGTGTCACCAACAAAGCACCCCCACATCATCACACCTCCTCCTCCATGCTTCACGGTGGGAACCAGGCATGTAGAGTCCATCCGTTCACCTTTTCTGCGTGCAAAGCAGTAATCAAAGCAAAAGGTGGCTACTTTGAAGAACCTAGAATATAAGACATATTTTCAGTTGTTTCACACTTTTTTGTAAAGTGTAATGTATAATTCCACATGTGTTAATTCATAGTTTTGATGCCTTCAGTGTGATTCTACAATTTTTATAGTCGTGAAAATTCAGAAAAATCTTTGAATGAGAAGGTGTGTCCAAACTTTTGGTCTGTACTGTATCTATTATCTATCCATCTGTCTATGGTCAGAGTCACACACACCGTATAAAAATGGGACCGTATTATATGGCCGTTAATACACAGAAAAGTCTCCTGAACAGTGATCCGTATGTCATCCGTGTGCAATGCGAGGATGCGATTTCCTCGCATCAAAATATCCGTATGTCATCCGTACGGCGAGATTTTCTCACCGTCTTGCAAAATCGAAATATAATGGATCCAAATGACAGTTTTAAAATCACAAAAGAAAGAATAGATATATACACATAGAATACACAAATATAGGGTACATACCCATTTTGAGAAAAAAATATTCAGATTCTATGCGATTGGCCTGTGATTGTCATGTCATTTATAAGCGATTTTTAATTGCACCATCAGTTTTCCATCCGTTTTGCCACCATATGCAATGCGATTTAAACATGACGTTTTACATACAGCAGTTCTCTCTATGTAAAAACTCATGTTATAATCACATTGTAAACAAAACTACACAAAAAGCAAATAATTATATATATAGCTGCTTGGCTGTAAATCTCCTACTTTATAAGCTGTATGTTTAGGTGAATTAATTCATAAACATTGTTTTCCATTTGTGTACTGTTAGGGTTCAAGTTCCCTCTGCTGCACAAGGGGAGTCTCGAATCAGTCCCGCTGCAGTCCCACATTCATCTCCGGCCGCAGTGGAGCCTGCTCAGCAGAGACGTCGGTCCCAGTGTCTTGCCCATTCCAGTGCTGTGCAGAGACTTGCTGCTGCCTCTCCTGGATCTGCTATTATAGCCAGTGCTGGAGCAGACATCTTTGGGACGAAGTCCTGCATTTCCCCTTCTGAGCATGCCCAGGGTAAGATCTCTCATTGGAGATCAGGGGTCACATGTTCAGGTACTGCAGAAGCTCCTATTGGTCCGCCAGGAGGGTCCTTAAACTGCATGTGTTTTGGAACAGTTTCTCATTGGTCCTTGTTTCTGGCAGGTCCTGTAGCTGTTGCTATAAAAGGATGTCATGGCTGGGCCGCCATGCGCTAGTATCAACCATTATATGCTTTGCGCCAGTGTGGTCATGCGTGTGTGTGCTTAGGGCCCGGCTGAAATAAGCCCCTAGAATACCGACTTAATCGGTGAGGAGTTTGGTATTCTAGCTGGTTATGGTCGGTGTCTTAGATGCCCTAGATTACCGGCTTAACCGGTGAGGAGTTTGATTGCCATATTCAGGGCCTGGCGTTCAGACGCCATCGATTGCGGGTGTACTCCCGCGAGGAAATTAGCGCATGATCACGTTAGCAGTTAACTGTGTATCTGGGTGCCTGACAGGACACAGAAGTTTGTCTCAGCGGCTCTGTGACGTAACAGGGTTCACTTTCAACGCTAGACAGCGCCCTCGCGTGTTTATTTTGCGACTCAGTTTTGTTTAGTGAGTTCGCACACATCGCCATATAGCTCTGTGGAATAACAGAGTTCGCACATATTGCCACAGCGCGTTACGGCGTTTATTTTGGCGACTCTGCGGGATAACAGAGTTCGCTTCTTGCGCCATTTTACTAGCAGCAGGCTCCGCCTGCACGGTGGACCCCGGGCTGCGAACGCACCTCTCCACATCTTATATTTGGTGCATTCCGCAGACCCTAACATGTACTTTACATCAGCATCATATCTTGTGATCATTTATTTTGCTAAGATTTTAAAAGTGTTAAAAATTTAGCAGCAAATGTACATTTTTTCAAGAAAACTTACAAATCTTATTTCTTTTGCCAACCTAATCAGGATTTAAGTGACTTTGAGGGGTTTATTTAGTGGAAAACTCCCAAAGACAATGCTATTTTAAAAAACTGCACACCTGCTTAACAGTATTTAACGCAACATCGAGCAAAAAAAATATTTTTTTCTCTAAAATGTTTTAGCCCTAATTTTTCATTTTCACAAGGAGTAATAGGATAAAATGAACCTAATTTTTTAGTCCAGAGCCTCTCAGCTAGTAAAATCATATCTCATATTTTGCACTGACGAGGACCAATAGTCCGAAACACCGTGTCTGCAAATTGAGATATGATTTGGCTTTTATCCTAAGTCACATTACAAGACTTGTTAAAGGGTCAATTGTAACTTGTAGGATCGCTACTTTCAATAGTTGGCGCTATCGAGTTCAAGTCCTCTTTTTCTCTTAAGAGGTAATTTGCATACCTACATTTTTGCTACTTCTTTCAAATACAGTAATACACCATATGTGAACAAAAACAAATGCTTCATGCGGCAGGACAGATTCTCCTGGGATCTCCAGTACTGGATCTGATAGACAGGGTGGACAGCAGTAAGAGCAGCTCCTTCTTACCTCAGCACCACTAATATCTCCAATGTTAGATCAGATACTCAGTGGTCAACAGTCTGACCAGATTTGTCACACCTCATCACCCCAGGTATCTCCTGTATAAGATCAGAAAGACAGCAGTGTGAGCAGTAACATCTTACCTAGTACTCCGGGTATCTCCAGTGTTATAACAGATAGACAGGGAAGACAGCAGTGAGAGCAGCAACATCTTACCTCAGTACTCCAGGTATCTCCAGTGTTATAACAGAAAGACAGGGAGGACATCAGTGTGAGCAGCAACATCTTACCTCAGTACTCCAGGTATCTCCAGTATTATAACAGAAAGACAGGGAGGACAGCAGTGTGAGCAGCAACATCTTACCTCAGTACTCCAGGTATCTCCAGTATTATAACAGAAAGACAGGGAGGACAGCAGTGTGAGCAGCAACATCTTACCTCAGTGCTCCGGGTATCTCCAGTATTATAACAGAAAGACAGGAGGACAGCAGAGTGAGCAGCAACATCTTACCTCAGTGCTCCGGGTATCTCCAGTATTATAACAGAAAGACAGGGAGGACAGCAGTGTGAGCAGCAACATCTTAACTCAGTACTCCAGGTATCTCCAGTGTTATAACAGAAAGACAGGGAGGACAGCAGTGTGAGCAGCAACATCTTACCTCAGTACTCCAGGTATCTCCAGTATTATAACAGAAAGACAGGGAGGACAGCAGTGTGAGCAGCAACATCTTACCTCAGTGCTCTGGGTATCTCCAGTATTATAACAGAAAGACAGGGAGGATAGCATAGTGAGCAGCAACATCTTACCTCAGTACTCCAGGGGATCTCCAGTATTATAACAGAAAGACAGGGAGGATAGCATGTGAGCAGCAACATCTTACCTCAGTACTCCAGGTATCTCCATATTATAACAGAAAGACAGGGAGGAAAGCAGTGTGAGCAGCAACATCTTACCTCAGTGCTCGGGTATCTCCAGTATTATAACAGAAAGACAGGGAGGATAGCATAGTGAGCAGCAACATCTTACCTCAGTACTCCAGGTATCTCCAGTATTATAACAGAAAGACAGGGAGGATAGCAGAGTGAGCAGCAACATCTTACCTCAGTGCTCCAGGTATCTCCACTATTATAACAGAAAGACAGGGAGGAAAGCAGTGTGAGCAGCAACATCTTACCTCAGTGCTCCGGGTATCTCCAGTATTATAACAGAATGACAGCAACATCTTACCTCAGTACTCCGGGTATCTCCAGTGTTATAACAGGTAGACAGGGAAGACAGCAGTGAGAGCAGCAACATCTTACCTCAGTACTCCAGGTATCTCCAGTGTTATAACAGAAAGACAGGGAGGACATCAGTGTGAGCAGCAACATCTTACCTCAGTACTCCAGGTATCTCCAGTATTATAACAGAAAAACAGGGAGGACATCAGAGTGAGCAGCAACATCTTACCTCAGTGCTCCAGGTATCTCCAGTATTATAACAGAAAGACAGGGAGGACAGTAGTGTGAGCAGCAACATCTTACCTCAGTGCTCCAGGTATCTCCAGTATTATAATAGAAAGACAGGGAGGACAGCAGTGTGAGCAGCAACATCTTACCTCAGTACTCCAGGTATCTCCAGTATTATAACAGAAAGACAGGGAGGACATCACTGTGAGCAGCAACATCTTACCTCAGTACTCCAGGTATCTCCATATTATAACAGAAAGACAGGGAGGATAGCAGAGTGAGCAGCAACATCTTAAATCAGTACTCCAGGTATCTCCAGTATTATAACAGAAAAACAGGGAGGACATCAGAGTGAGCAGCAACATCTTACCTCAGTGCTCCAGGTATCTCCAGTATTATAACAGAAAGACAGGAGGACAGTAGTGTGAGCAGCAACATCTTACCTCAGTGCTCCAGGTATCTCCAGTATTATAATAGAAAGACAGGGAGGACAGCAGTGTGAGCAGCAACATCTTACCTCAGTACTCCAGGTATCTCCAGTATTATAACAGAAAGACAGGGAGGACATCACTGTGAGCAGCAACATCTTACCTCAGTACTCCAGGTATCTCCAGTATTATAACAGAAAGACAGGGAGGATAGCAGAGTGAGCAGCAACATCTTACCTCAGTGCTCCAGGTATCTCCACTATTATAACAGAAAGACAGGGAGGACAGCAGTGTGAGCAGCAACATCTTACCTCAGTGCTCTGGGTATCTCCAGTATTATAACATAAAGACAGGGAGGACAGTAGTGTGAGCAGCAACATCTTACCTCAGTGCTCCAGGTATCTCCAGTATTATAACATAAATACAGGGAGGACAGTAGTGTGAGCAGCAACATCTTACCTCAGTACTCCAGGTATCTCCAGTATTTAACATAAAGACAGGGAGGACAGTAGTGTGAGCAGCAACATCTTACCTCAGTACTCCAGGTATCTCCAGTATTATAACAGAAAGACAGGGAGGACAGCAGTGTGAGCAGCAACATCTTACCTCAGTGCTCCGGGTATCTCCAGTATTATAACAGAAAGACAGGGAGGACAGCAGTGTGAGCAGCAACATCTTACCTCAGTACTCTGGGTATTCCAGTATTATAACAGAAAGACAGGGAGGACAGCAGAGTGAGCAGCAACATCTTACCTCAGTACTCCAGGTATCTCCAGTATTATAACAGAAAGACAGGGAGGACAGCAGTGAGAGCAGCAACATCTTACCTCCGTACTCCGGGTATCTCCAGTATTATAACATAAAGACAGGGAGGACAGCAGTGTGAGCAGCAACATCTTACCTCAGTGCTCCGGGTATCTCCAGTATTATAACAGAAAGACAGGGAGGACAGCAGTAGAGAGCAGCAACATCTTACCTCAGTGCTCCAGGTATCTCCACTATTATAACATAAAGACAGGGA
>JARQOD010000004.1:565673934-565747872 GCA_033576555.1 Oophaga sylvatica
GTTATCTAAACCCTGCTGTTTTTTAAAAAAGGGGTGTAGTTTTTTTCCGGGCCGTCCCCCCAATTTGAGCTGGCGGGGGAAGGGGGTGCCCGGAGGATAAACCCGAGCGCTCCTTTTGGGGGGAAAAATTTTTTGCCCCCAGACCAGGGGAAAAAAAGGTGTGATGTCTGAGATTCATTGCTCCGGGGGGGGGCCGGTCACCCGGGAAAATTTTTTGGTACCAGGGGACTTGGTGAGTCGGTCCTTTTGGTGGCTCTTTTCTCGTGAGTGGGGTTTTTGGGCCCCCCTGTGGTCCCTTGCTTCCTCCAAGCCTTGCTCTCCTTAGTGGTTTTTTGATTTTTTCCCTTTTTCCCCCAAGTAATTTGGCCCATATCTTTTGGGGTTTTATTTCCGCCTCCCGTTTCTCAGAGAAGGGACGTTTTCGGGGATTTGGGGGGGGTTTTTTCCAGTGAAAATTCTTGTGCCTTTAAACCAAAGTTGCCTTCCTCCTCTTTTTTGGGGGCCCTTTGTTTTCAGGATGTGGTTTGGTTACATGGCTTTTTGAGAACTTGTTTTGACAGGGGTTTCCATTTTGTTCCAGATTTTGGGGGGACTTTTTTTTTAAATTTTTGGGGTTTTTCTTTTGTTTCCTCCCTGTTTTTTCCCCCCTCCCCCCAAAATGGAAAAAACTGAGAGAACCCCCCAAAAACATTGGGGGATTTCAAGATGCTTTGTGTCTGGATCGGATGATGGGTTTTTTTTTTCCCTTTTGGTGATTTTCCCTCTTAATAATAGGGAAAGCCTGCCTTTGATGTCTCCTTTTTTTTTAAATTTTGGGGGTTTCACCCTCGATTTTCTTGGGACGCGGGGTTTTTTTTGGCCCGGGTGTTACTCTGTTGGGGAGGATGAGAAATTTTGGGGAAAAGGGGAGTGGGGGGTTGCCCTCCCTCAGTAAGGCCCAGGGGTTTCCCCCAAAACCGGAAAAGGACTGTGTTCCTGGGTTTTAAAAGGGGGGGGTTTTTGGGGTTTTGGTTTTTTAAGAAATATCCCTATGAGAGTTTATTCTAAGTTTAAGCCTGGGTTCATTGGACTTTAAAATTTATGATTTTCTTAATTCTGTTTCCTTTCGTTATTTTTTCCCCGGGCATTTAAGATCCATAAATGTTCAAAAAATCCTTAATGAAGATTTTTTGCCCCCCAGTGGTTCCTTGGCGGGCCCCCCCCCCCTTTTTTTGGTTAAAGGGCAATCTGGATTTTGGGTTTGAGAAAATATGGATTCTCGTTTTTCTAACGGAAATCCTTTTTTGGGGGTTAATTGGAGGGGGTTATGGTAGGGGACAATTTTGGGGGGTGTTTGTTTCGGACATCCTTTCAGGAGTTGTCCGTGGTACACAGAGCACCCCGGGAACGCCCCTGGTTGAAAAAATTGGGGGGTTGGGTTTCCCTTTTAAAAAAGGGGGGGGGTTTCTGTTAAAATTTTTTAAAAATGAATTCTGAAGAACCCCCCTCTGGGGGTTACAAACGTACTGACCCATTCAGGGGTTTTTTGGCAATCGAATCACATTTTGGCGGATAAAAGGGGGTTTCCCCTCAGGCCCCCGGGAAATAAATTTTGTTTTGCTAAAACGTTTTTCCGGGTTTTAAATTGGAAGCTTGCTGAGTCCCCCCTTTCTCCTCCCCCAAGATAATTTATTTTTTTTTTTGTTTTTGTGCTTGCCTTTTGTTTTTTCTCGCATTTCGTGGGTTTTGGGCCGGGGTCCCCCTTCCGGGGGGTTTGGGGGTCCTTTTTTTTTTTCCTCTGGAGCCACTGTTGTTTGTTCTTTGCCTTTTCCAGTTTTTTCTGTGGTCGGCTTATTTTTTTTCCCGAAAACAATTTAGGGGGGTAGGGGTTTAAGTGATCTCAGGTTTTTTTTGCAATTAGTAGTGTTGGTTTTTTTTTGGGTTTTTTTTTGGATTGCATAAGTTTTTTCCCCACCTTTCTGTTAGAAATTTGGGGCCCCCCGGGGTTTGTCATAATTTTTTCTGGTCTTTTTCCCTTTTTCAAAAAGCCTTTTCATGTTTGGGGGCTTCCTGGGTTCCCCTTTGGGGGTCGCCCGGGGGCAGAGGTTTCCTATTTTATTTTGGGTGTGGTTAGTCTCCGGGCCGGGCGAGGCCGGCCCCAAAAAGGGAAAGCTCCACCTTTCCTTTTTTGTGGTGGTTAGTCAGGGGATGCAAAAAAATAGATTCCAACCTCTCCCGGTGGTTTTTTGTTTTTGCCTGGTTAAAAACAATACCGAAAAAAAAAAATACCCCCCCTATCCCGGGAAAAAAAACGAAAAGGGTCCGGGGGCCCCCCCAGCGGCCGAGGGGGGGGCCCAGCCCCCGAGTCCAAACGATACGTGACACTTTAGTCTGGTTTTCACAAGAATATTTTAAGAAAAAAAGGGGATGTAGAGCAGATACCAGGATATATGTTGTAAAAAAAGTTAAATCTCATTTATATTTCGGGGAAAGGGAGCCCCCTGACGCTCTCAGGTCAATATGTTTTTACACAATAAAAAAAAAGCGAAAAAGGGGAGGGTTTTTAAAAAAAAGGTAATATATATTATAGTGAAAATATTCTAAATCTCCCCCTTAAAAATTTTTTGAGGCGCTTCACGCTCACAAGTCATTTGTTTTTCACAAGAATATTAAAAAAAAGAAAAAGGGGTCTGTATCAAAATAAGGGTTTATTTTAAGTGAAAAAATTTTTTAAATCTCTGTATTTTTTTCGGAGGCAAAAATACCTCACCCGGCTATAGGGTTACACAAAAAAATTTTAAAAAAAGGAGGGTGGGGGGGGGGGGTGACGGCCCAAAAGGAAAAGGGTTTTTCAAATGGGGTTTTGTTGGGTGTAAATGGAAATTTAAAAAAGTGCAAATGTATGAATTGGAATTTAGGGAAGGGAGGACAAAAAAGGGGGGGGTGACACCGATCAAGGTAGTTAGTAAAAAATTCTAATCGGTAAATATTTTTTTTAGGCAGACAATGACGTTCAGGCTCTTTTTGGGTTACACCAAAAATTAAAAAAAAAGAAAAAATCGTACCCGCCAAAAAGTATAGGGGTTTATTGTAAAACCCGTATTATTGGGGGTACCCAAAAAAAGTCACGGCCGTTGGTTTTCCCACAATATAAAAAGCTAAAAGGGTACTGTATAAAGTAAGGTATATAAATTTTATGAAAATTTGTATATATTTCAAAAGGCAGACTCGACCTCACAGGCCAGTCGGGGATTGACAAAATATAAAAAAAAAAAAGGGGGGACTGATCGCATTTCCAGGTTTTATTTTTGTGAAATTTTTTTAAAACCCCCGGAAATTTTATTTGGGCCCAGACAATGACGCTCACAGGCCAGTATGGATTAACAAAATATAAAAAGAAAAAAAGGGGGGGTTCTGTATCACAGATATCGGGTATTTTCCCCCTAGGAAAAAATTTAAAAACTCCGTTTTTATTTCAGGATTAAAAAATTGACGGTAAAGGTCATATTTTTTAAAATAAGAATATAAAAAATTCCCAAAAAAAATTACACTTTTGGGCCCCAATTTTTAAGGGTCGTGACCACTTACAGCTGGGGGGAGACTTTCTGAAAAAAAGAGTACTGAAATCCAAAGCGTCAAATGTATGCAGTGGGGGGGGTTAAATTTTGAAAAACCCCCGTATTTACGAAAAAAAGGGGCGACGCCACAGGTTTTGTATGGATTACCCAGAATAAAAAAACTAGAAAAAGGGTTATAAATTCCAAGTGGACAGCTGTATACGGGGTTTGGGGGAAATTGAAAATCTCCGTTATTTTGCCAGAGTCAGACGGGGGCTCTGGGGGGCCTTTTGTTCACCCCCGAATTAAAAATAAAAAAAAGGTAATGGTAACAATGGACAGCTGTTAAGGGTGGGGGAAAAATTGAAATTTCCCTATTTTTTTTGCCAAGTGGGACCGGGGCTCTCGCGGGTCAGTTTGTTCCCCCCAAATATGAAAAAAAAAAAAAATTTAAATGTCTTAAACCCGTAATTTAAAAACGGGTTTGGGGGGAAATGTAAAATCTAAAAATTTTTTTCCCAGAGTAAAAAAAGGGGGCTCTCACGGTCATTTGGATCACCCCTTTTTTTAAAAAATTTTTTGGGGTGGGGAGGGGGGGGAAAAACCCAGATTGGGAGGTGGGAAAAATGGTTTATGTTGGGTGTAAATGGCATAAGCAGCGCAAATGGAGGAATTTGGGGCCCCCGAGGAAGAGGAGGCAAAAATTTTTTTTCTTCCCAAAGGGGGTATCAGGGGGGGAAGGGGGGGAAAAAAACCCTTTGAAAACCCATCCCGGTTCATTTTAATGAAGGTTAGTAATAAATTTTTTTGGGGTTTTTTTGACGGGGCCCCCTTTTTCGTGGGATTGTTCGGGCCCCATAAAATATTTCAGATAGACACTACCGGGGGGGGCGCGGCTCTGTAAGGCATATTGTGCCAATTAGGCCGGTGTCCAGTTTCAGGCCCATAGAAAAGGGAATGACGGTAGGGAGAACACGGGGGGGGAGGAGAAAAAATTTCTAAGCGTTGCAACTGCTGTCCCCTGCTGTTGCTTAGTTTTCCGATTCCCAGGGTGTGAGTTTGTCCTGGGGGAAATCAGTCCACAATTTTGGCATGAACTTCTGCCCCCAACCCAAATTGGCTATTTTTGAGTCGAACACCTTTTTTTTTTGGCCCAGTAGGTCGTGGTAAAACCCTGCACCGCTGCGTTTGGGGGAAAATGCCTTTAAGAAACGGTTTACCAGAGTTGCTTGTTTTTTGGGGCCATATTAGTCTGGGTTTTTCCGGGGGGGCATTATGTTTTAATTTGCTTTATAGCGGGGGTCGAGAATGCGGCCAATCAATAGTCGTCACCCTTTATTTTTTTTGGGGAAAGCGAGGGCCCCTTTTTTAGGATCCGCAAGGCTAATCACCATTGGGCCAATGTTCCAGGTGTCAGTGATGCACTCCCCTGGGGGGTTTGGGGGGAACTTTCTGCCAAATCCACTCATTTCCCCTCACGCACAAACCCAGGAAAAATTTTTTTTAAACAAATTTTTTCTTTCTCCTGAGAACTTCTCCCCAAAAAAAACCCCCCCCCCTTTTTTCCCCCCTTTCCAACCCCTTTTCCAAAATTCCCTTTTTAAAAAGGCTGACGCCCCCCCCCCCCCCCCCCCCCCGGTTTTTTCCCTTTCCTTTTCCCAAAAAGGGGGGACCAAAAAATTTTTCAAATTTGGAGGGCAACGCAAAATTTTTGCTCCCCAAAAAATTTTTTGGGGGGTTTTTTTGGCCCCCCTTTTAATCAAAACCAAACTTTCCCGGGTTTTTTAACCTTTCCCCGGGGTTTCCCTTGGGTTAAAAATGCCCCCGGGGGGACCGAAAATGTTTGATTTGGGGTTCCACCTTCCCTTGGGGGTGGGGGTTAAAAGGGGAAAAGGGGGTGGGGAAAAAAAAAAAGGAGGGAGGGGGGCGGGGGGCGGGTTTCCCCCTTTTTAACCCTTTTTAAACCCCTAAAAAAAAAAAGGCCCCCTTAAACCCCTTTTGGGGGTTTTTTTTGGTTTTTCCCATCCCCCAAAAAATTTTGGGGTTACCTCTACCTTCCCCCCTCCCTTTTTCCCCCTCCGCTCCTGCAATTGCCCCCCTTTCCCCTTTTCACTTTTTCCCCCTTCTGCCCCCTGCCCCTTTTTCCCTACCCCCCTTAAAACCCCAATTCTTCCCCTTCAATACTTTTTTTTCCTTTTTTTTCCCCCCCCCACCCTCTTCCATACCTTCCCGGCCCTTCCCCCCCCAAATTTCCCCCCTTCCCTTCCCCCCCCTTTTTTCCGTTCGTCGCCCCCCCGCCCCTTCCCCCCACTTTTGGGTCACCTTTCCCCAGTTTTTTCTACCCCCTTTTTCCTAAAATTTTTTTTCCTCTTTTTCTGGGGCCCTTTTTAGCCTCCCCTGCCTTTTCCAAACGGAAGGGTAAAACCAAGGGGAAAATTTTTTGGGGAATTTTGGGGTTCAAAACCCCTTTCCAAAGGGGGGAGCTTTCTTTTTATTTTTTAGGGAGGGTTAGGGGGTTGGGGGAATATGGGGGTTTGAAATTTAAAGGGGGGGTTTTATTTTGGGGGGGGGTTTTTTGGGGCCGGGGGTTTTATTTCAAAAAAAATTTTTTTTGGTTTCCCCCCCACATTTTAACACTTCTGGGGTTTCCACTGGGCTTACAGTGGGGAAACGTTTGGGGAACTGGCTTTGGGAAGGGGCCTGGCCCCGTTTTGGGGGCCCTCCCCTTGGGTGTTAGTTTTTTTGCGCAAAATTTTCAAATTTCTGAGATTTTTCCCCCGGGGAAAGGGGCCCTTGGGGATTCCCTTTCAGTAACCTTTCCCCATCCCAAAAATTTTGGTCAAAAAAGTGCCACATGGAAATTTTTCCCCCTTTGGAAAAAATTTTGGGGCTTGACGCTTGCAAAATTTTTTTTGCCTTCCCCAAACTGTCCGAAAATTTTTTTTTTTTTTTAAAACCCTTTTGGACCCAGGGGGGCCCGCCAAAACCCCCCGCTGCAATACGATTTCCCGCAGCGGTCCCTTTTTCCCCTTCTGAGCTAAATTCCCCCGCACCCCTCTTAACCCCCTGGTGCCCCAAAAAGGGGCAACAACTGGGTCATCCATCACCTCCCCTTCAAAATTTTTTTTTGCCCCCTTTTCCCGGGGCCCGTGTAAAAGGGGGGATAGCATGCGGGAAGGGGCACCTGAGTTTCATCAGGGTCACATTCTGGTTCAGTACACTGCGAGGGCAATGTAGTGCTCTGGTTGAATGTACCAGCACAATCATCTAGCAGTGGCTCTGCATCAGTGCACTCCATGTCATATTCATCTTGGACTGGGGAATTCAGGATTTGACTTGATAAACCAGGCATGGTATGAGAAAAGAACTCCATGGAGTAATCTGAAGTGTGGCCTGCCGTATCCTTCACTTTTGGTGGGGGTGGAGGACACAAGTAAGGGGTTGTTCCTGACCTGAAGCCTGCACTGACTACTCAGTGCTTGGAGCTTTTGAAACTTCAGAAGAGGAGGAGATAGAGCTGGAGGGTGTTTCGGCAATGTTAGCCAAAATCTGTTCATTTTGCTCTGGCTTACGTAATCCCAGAAAAGGGAGCCTTCCAGGCCGTCTGGAGCCAGAAGATGACGCAGGCTCAACGGCTCCTGCCTTAGGTGCTTTTGTGCTTTTGGCACTACCAGCAGATGCACCACCACCACCATCAGTACCAGTGTGGCCGCCATGACCACGTCTGTGGTCTCTTCCACCATACTTCCTCATGTTTGTGGAAATGGACCCCAAATAACAGCAGATATATGGTACTGTATCAGAAGCGTACAGCTGTATATGGTGAAGGTGAAAAATTTAAATCTCCATATATATTTACTGAGTAACAGACACAGACTCTCATAGGCTCAGTATGGATTACACGAGAATATAAAAACCAAAGAAGTGTACTGTATCAGAAGCGTACAGCCGTATACAGTGCTGGGTTAATTTTAAATCTCTGTATATATTTCAGGAGTAACACACACGGTCACAGGCTCAGTATGGATTACACCACAATATGAAAAGCAGAAAAAGTGTACTGTATCAGAAGCGTACAGCTGTATACAGTGTTGGGGTAATTTTGAATCTCCGTATATATTTCAGGAGTAACACACACGGTCACAGCCTCAGTTTGGATAGCACCAGGATAAGAAATGGAGAAAAAGTGTACTTTATCTGTAGCGTACAGCTGTATACAGTGTTGGGGTAATTTTCAATCTCAATATATATTTCAGGAGTAACACACACGCTCTCTCAGTATGGATTTGACCGTAATACAGAAGGAGAAAAATGGTACTGTATCAGAAGATACCAGCTGTATACAGTTTTGGGGAAAATTGAAATCTCTGTATATATTTCCGGAGTCACACACAGATAGTCAGCATGTATTTGTCCATGATACCAGCCGGTACACGGTAGTGTGTGAGGAGCGTACAGCTCTATACGGTGTGGGAAAAAAATGAACGCTCGGTAACTGTGCATAAAAAAATTAAAGTATTAGTGCTGTGTAAAAAGCAGTCTGCACAGCAGGGTGCAAACAGCAATACAGATAGCAGGCAGCCTAATAATCAGCTCTGCTGCTGCACACTAGAAATTCCTCCTCTGTCACTGGCAGGCAGCCTAATATTCAGCTCTTCTGCTCCACACAAGCAATTCCTCCCCTCTCACTGGCAGCCAGCATAAGAACTAGCGCTACTGCACACAAGAAATTCCTCCACTGTCACTGCACACTAAGTGTACAGCTAATCGTTATCAGCACAAGCACAGAATTATTGTGGTTTTCCTGCCTAACGCTCTCCCTACTGAGAACCAGCGTCAGCAACCTCTCCCTACACTAAAATTGGGAGAAATAAAATGGCGGTCAGCAGTGAGGGCTTTTATAGGCACTGTGATGCCACACAAAGCAAGCCAATCACTGCAATGCCCTTCTCTAAGGTGGTGCTGGCCACTGCGCATGTCATCGCGTTGCCCACAGTCTGCGTCCTTGCTCATTGGCCGAGAAAAGGCCCATGAAGCATTATGGGAAAACCGACTTTGGCGCTCGTGTCGCTGAATATGTGTCCGACCTCACGCTATGGTCTTGGCGAAAATCGGCCTTTTTAGAAATTGACCGATCTGTTTCGCTCTAATGTAGTCGTCATTCTTCATCATTTTGGCAATGCGGGGGTCCCTTTTTAGGATCCACAAGACATAATCACACATGTGGGCCAATGTTCCAGGTGTCAGTGATGCACTGCCAGTGGTGGGTGGAGTAGCACTTTTTGCCAAATCCACATCCCACCAGTCACACACAAACCCTGTACCTGACCTTGGCAAGCCAACATTTTCTCTTGCCCCCTGAGAAGCATCCTCCTCCCCTAAATAATCATCCTCATCCTCCTCCTCTTCCTCTTCTTCCTCAACCTCGTCCAGGACAGTTCCCTGAGCAGACAATGCCTGACTGTCATGAAGGCTTCCCTCCTCCTCCGCTGCAGATGCCTGATCCTTAATGTGCGTCAAAGTTTGCATGAGCAGATGCATAAGTGGGATGCTCATGCTTATGATGGCATCTTCTGCGTTTACCAGCCATGTGCATTCCTCAAAAGACTGAAGGACTTTACAGAGGTCTTTCAGCTTTGACCACTGCATACCCGACAACTCCATGTCCGCCCTCAAACTGCCTGCCCGTGTATCCTCCCACAAATGCATTACAGTCTGCCTCTGTTCGCACAGCCTCTCAACCATGTGCATGGTGGAGTTCCAACTTGTTGCAACGTGTATGATTAGGCGGTGCTTGTGGAGGTGGAGCGATAGCTGCAGCCTATGCATATGACTGGAGTCTACGGGCGAGCGATGGATGTGCGAGCACAGTCTTTGCACCTTATGGAGCAGGGCTGGTAACTCCGGAAAAATTATTTATGAAGTATTGCATCACCAGGTGCCTTGTGTGAGCCAGGCAAGGTATGTGTCTGAGTTTTGCCAGGGCTATGGCCACCACAAAATTACTGCCGTTATCACTGACTACCTTGCCTGGCTCAAGATTTAGACTATATATTCAAAATTCGCCTATAGTTATGAAAAACATTTCTGCTCTCAACCATGAAAACTCACCTCCAAAATTGGTACATATTAATATACCCAAAATGAGAACAGATAAACTGTGTGCAATTAAATTACTTTTATTGATAACAATACAAATCAATTCCAATATGCATCAAAATTATGTTTTTATCAAAAAAGGTGCAAGATAAAAAAGGGACAAATTAGCATCCTAACAATTATATGAGGCTGATTGGCAATGGATTAATGGCCCCTCATGTCTATAGTAATTTAGATTAAGCAACCAGACAATTGTCTGGCCAATGCATAACTGCATGAAAGTGTCATGAATCTACCTTGACCTGTTTAACTAAACACCAATAGCGCCGGGTAATATTCAATCACCAACATTCTATGTGTTGAAACAGACAGAAAGATACTGACAAAACTACATGAGGACGGCCGAAGCCATTACCTGTATCATAGCAATCAAATGGATTAGTTGGAGCTCCTGTCCCTCAGCCCCGACGTGCACGTTTCGCCCAGCTTCTTCGGGGGGCGTGTTTAGAGGCAAAGTAACGTGAGGTTAAAAAAGGAGCTCCAACCAATCCGACCAGTGAATCAATCATGTGTAGTTGTTGTCACCTGTGACTTAAATCGGCGCATGCCCCGTTATTGCCCATTCCCATCTGAAATGTAGCGATCAGAGGGCGGCCACGGTAAATCGGCAGGAACCAGTCATGGATCACATGACCGATCCGTGCGTCATTAGCGTTGCTGGCCGCTCACGTCATGCTAGGGCGGGCTCAAACTAACGCATGCGCACTATTCTTCAGTGACAACAAGTAAGGAGCGAGTAAGTTCGAAAGAAGGAAATATAAACATCATAATATTATGGACAGTAACGTTTTCATGATGGTCACATAGAGAGAGATCTCCACCAATGTTTCATCTATATGTTAATCGCAACCCTTTTAATTTCATATTGGGGTGGTTATTATTAGTTAATTCTCAGGTTTATTAGCGTAAATGTATATTAAAATGTATATTCTTATGTATGTTTTATATATTTTTTATGGAATAATGCTATTCTGAGAAATTCTTATAGCTATATTTGAAACCTCATGGTGATATCAATATGACATGTCATATTAATGTGATTTAGACAATTTCTTATGTCAGTGTCAGCGGTTCCTTTACATAGTTTTTTACATATGCGGTTGTCAGGCTGTGATGTTTATATTTCCTTCTTTCATTCTGGTATATAGGAATAATACGTTTGAGCCAGGTAATAATGTCGATCTTGTACTGGTTTTCTCTAAGTATCGTTACGATCCTCCCATATAGCCTCACGCATGCGCTATCATTATGACACGAACTTACTCGCTCCTTACTTGTTGTCACTGAAGAATAGTGCGCATGCGTTAGTTTGAGACCGCCCTAGCATGACGTGAGTGGCCAGCAACGCTAATGACGCACGGATCGGTCATGTGATCCATGACTGGTTCCTGCCGATTTACCGTGGCCACCCTCTGATCGCTACGTTTCAGATGGGAATGGGCAATAACGGGGCATGCGCCGATTTAAGTCACAGGTGACAACAACTACACATGATTAATTCACTGGTCGGATTGGTTGGAGCTCCTTTTTTAACCTCACGTTACTTTGCCTCTAAACACGCCCCCGAAGAAGCTGGGCGAAACGTGCACGTCGGGGCTGAGGGACAGGAGCTCCAACTAATCCATTTGATTGCTGTGATACAGGTAATGGCTTCGGCCGTCCTCATGTAGTTTTGTCAGTATCTTTCTGTCTGTTTCAACACATAGAATGTTGGTGATTGAATATTACCCGGCGCTATTGGTGTTTAGTTAAACAGGTCAAGGTAGATTCATGACACTTTCATGCAGTTATGCATTGGCCAGACAATTGTCTGGTTGCTTAATCTAAATTACTATAGACATGAGGGGCCATTAATCCATTGCCAATCAGCCTCATATAATTGTTAGGATGCTAATTTGTCCCTTTTTTATCTTGCACCTTTTTTGATAAAAACATAATTTTGATGCATATTGGAATTGATTTGTATTGTTATCAATTAAAATTAATTTAATTGCACACAGTTTATCTGTTCTCATTTTGGGTATATTAATATGTACCAATTTTGAAGGGAGTTTTCAAGATTTAGACTGCCTAGCCTTGACTCAGTTTCTCGCTGCAGGTACTCGGCCAGAACCTCCCCGGTGTGTCTGTTGTCGACCAAAGACATAATCTTTAAAACAGCCTGCTGATGCTTACCACTAGCTGTTCGATAGTGGGACACCTCGTGCGCAACACTGGCAGCTGTGGATGGAGTGCTCTGTCGACTGTGCTCTGTCGACGAGCTTTTGCTTCTGGAGGAGGAGGCTCGAATGCCTACAGCCATCTGTTGCCTATACTGTGGGCTAGGCAGCACTGTCCAACCGCCGCTGTCCCCTCTGGACCCTGCAACCACCACATTAACACAGTGCGTAGTGATGGACACATAATGGCCCTGGCCATGCCTACTGGCCCATGCATCTGTTGAGAAGTGCAATTTTCCACTCACTGATTGTTTGAGTGCATGAACAATGTGGTCTTTCACAAGCAGGTGGAGGGCAGGGATGGCTTTTCTAGAAAAGAAGTGCCGACTGGGTAGGTCATAGTGTGGGACAGCGTAGACCATGAGCTCTCGGAACGCTGAGCTTTCAACCAAACGGTAGGGCATCATCTCTAATGAGATCAGTTTGGCAATGTAGGCGTTCAAAGCCAGTGAGGTATTGTAGTCCATCCACGCTTGCAAGTGCATGGTGTTTACATGTCTAAGCATGCAACTGGTATTCAAATGTCCGCGATTTTTCCCTCGGCTAAAGGACCTTCCGCACTTCTTACAGATAACTTTTGACTCATCAATAGGATTTTGGTCAAAAAGTGCCACGTTGTACTCTTCCTACTATGGGATAAATTTTCAGGTCTTGCACGCTGTGATAATTTGACTGTCTGGCCAAGCTGTCCTGCAACTCTTTTAATTTCTTTAACATGTTTTTGGACTGCTACGGGCCTGCCAGGTAACCGCAGCTGAGATGTCGATGTCTGCTGCGGATCCTCCTCTTCTTCTGAGCTATTCCAGCGACACCCTCTTCCCCCAAAGGATGCCAATCCGGATCAACAACTGGATCATCCATCACTCCTCTTTCAATTTCATCTGCACCTTCCTCTGTGTCACTGTGTAAGGTGGTATAGTATGCGGGAAGGGTCACCTGAGTTTCATCAGGGTCAGATTCTGGCTCAGTAGACTGCGAGGACAATGCAGTGCTCTGGGTGAATGTACCAGTAGAATCATATAGCAGTGGTTGTGCATCAGTGCACTCCAAGGCATATTCATCTTGGACTGGGGAAATCAGGATTTGACTTGCTAACCAAGGCATGGTATGTGAAAAGAGCTCCATGGAGTAATCTGAAGTGTGGACTGCCGCATCCTTCACTTTTGGTGGGGGTGAAGGACACAAGGAAAGGTGTTGTTCCTGACCAGGAGCCTGCACTGACGACTCAGTGCTTGCAGTTTTTGAAACTTCAGAAGAGGAGGCGATAGAGCTTGAGGCTGTTTCGGTAATGTAAGCCAAAACCTGTTCCTGATGCTCCGGCTTTAAAAGCAGTTTACCTACTCCCAGAAAAGGGAGCCTTCCAGGCCTTCTGGAGCCAGACGATGGCGCAGGCTCATCACCTCCTGCCTTAGGTGCTATTGTGCTTTTGGCACTACCAGCAGATGCACCACCAACACCATCATTCCCAGCTGGCCCCCCCCCGCTCACATCCGCTGCCTCTTCAACCATTCTTCCTCATATTTGGGAATATGTACCAAAATAACAGCAGATATATGGTACTGTATGAGGAGCGCACAGCTGTATACGGTGCAGAGGAAAATTGAAATCTCCGTATATATTTCCGGAGTCGCACACGGATAGTCAGCATGTATTTGTCCGTGATACCAGCCGGTATACGGTAGTGTGTGAGCAGCGTAGAGCTCTATACGGTGTGGGAAAAAATGAACGGTCGGTAACTGCAGAAAAAAAGAATAAAAGTAAAAAAAGCAGTCTGCACAGCAGTGTACACACAGCAATACAGCTATCAGGCAGCCTAATAACCAGCGCTGCTGCACACAAGAAAATCCTCCCCTGTCACTGCACACTAACTGTACAGCACAATTGCTATCAGCACAAGCACATAAGAACTTCTCTTTCCAGCCCTAACTCTCTCCCTACTGATAAACAGCGTCAGCAACCTCTCCCTACTGTGAAGATCACCAGAAGTAAAATGGAGGACGGTGGTGAGGGCTTTTATAGACACTATGACGCCCCCCAAAGCAACCCAATCACTGCAATATCCTTCTCTAAGAGGGTGGCGGACGCTGCTCATGTCATCTCGTTGCCCACAGTGTACGTCCTTTCTCATTGGCTGAAAAAAGGCACCGGAAAGCATTCTGGGAAATATGACTTTGACGCTCGTTTCGATGACCGCATGGCCCACCTCACGCTATGGTCGGGTTTCGGCTGACAAAACTCGACTTTGGCTAAAGTCGTCGACTTTTGAATCTGACCGACCTGTTTCGCTCAACTCTAGTAAGCGCTGTTCCAGGGCGACGGGTTATGAACACAGCTCTCATTATTCTCACCTGCTCTGCTGGTGATCGGCACAAGCAGGGAAGGAAGATTCTCCCTTTTAGTTCTGATCAAAGCAGAGAGCAGGGAAGAATGATGAGAGCCGTTTCGAGCACCCGGCGCCAGGGAACAGCGCTTACTGTAATGCATCTTCACTGGTGCCTGTCCTTGTGGTACTGATGCGGCACACATATGCCACACGTGTGCTGCAAGTATTACACACACAGACACTGACATCTCCAGTACCGAAAATATCAGGATTCGTGAAAGAGGCGTTATAGCGGTTTTTTATGTTTGGCAGCTGTCACACACTAAAAGACGCTTTTTATTGCAAAAAATAGCTTTTGCATCACCATAATTTGAGAGCTATAATTTTTCCATATTTTGGACCAAAAAGTCATGTCAGGGCTTGTTTTTTGTGGGACAAGGGGTCGTTTTTATTGGTACCATTTTTGGGCACATGACATTTTTTGATATCTTTTTATTCTAATTTTTGGTAGGCAGAATGAACAAAAACCAGCAATTCATGAATTTCTTTTGGGGGGTGCTTATACCATTCCGTGTGTGGTAAAATTGAAAAAGCAGTTTTATTCTTTGGGTCAGTACGATTACAGCAACAACTCATTTATATCATTTTTTTATGTTGTGGCGCTTTTATACAATAAAAATTATTTTATATAAAAAATAATTATTTTTGCATCAGTTTATTCTACGAGCTATAACTTTTTTATATTTCCAGTGATGGAGCTGTATGGGGGCTTGATTTTTGCAGGACAAGATGATGGTACCATTGTTATTTATATCCATCTTTTTGATCGTGCGTTATTCTACTTTTTGTTCGGCTGTGTAATGATAAAGCATTTTTTTTGCCTCTTTTTATGGTGTTCAATAAAGGGGTTAACTAGTGGGACAGTTTTATAGGTCAAGTCATTACGGACGCGGCAATACCAAATATGTGTACTTTTATTGTTTATATTTTTTTTCATTCAAATATTTATTTATTGAGAGAATAAATATTTTTTTTAATTATTATTATTTTTTTTTTTAAAATATTTTTTTTTTTTACTTTATTCTAACTTTACACATTGTCCCACTATGGAACAGTCAATTTTTGCAGGCTGATCGCTTCTATAACATGCAGATGAAGCATCATCTGCATGTTATAGAAGCTTTCAGTGCTGAACTTACTGCACTGACCTGAAAGACTTCCTGATTATGCACTGCGCATGACCATGAAGTTTCTCAGCTCTGGTAACCCGGATGTCGTCAAGACGACATCGGGTTACAATGGCAGCGATCGGGACCCCAAGTCACGCCGCAGGGTTTCCAATCAAAAGGCAGAGGGGCTGTCAGCCCTCTGCCTGCTCCTAGAATGCTGTGATCATGTTCGATCGCAGGATTTCGGGAGTTAAAGTGACGAGAGAGGTCTGTGACCACTCATGACACTTATTTCCTCGTGTCAGCTGTGACTATTAAGTCCAAGGTCAAATTGGACGGAATAGTACGTCTGATATCAGAACGGAGTTAATGTTTGTGAAATTGAAGAATGGCTGCTATTTGTCTCTTATATCACCTTCTACAGGTTATTGTCTGCTATTTTGCAAAACAGGATTTCATGGTCAGTGTACAAGCAATGTTTTCTGTTATGTTGATTACACATTGTACCAGGAAATGCAGTTTGTTGGCCTGCAATAAAAACAGGACAAACTATTCAAATTGAGTAAATACTCAAAATATTAAAGATGAGCCCTTGCCACCTTTCCCCAATCCTGTCGAAAAGTGCCTGAATAAGAGCTGTGAAGTATAAAAGGGCGATCTGCTTCTGTGTCAAGGGTACTTTACAAAATGGCATCCAAGAACAATCAACTGGTCAGCTGTCAGAAAACCATGTTTCTATCAAGAGGGACACAGATTTGACGTTCTACAGGATGCCAGCTTAAGGACCATGGCCCTAGCTGGAAGAATACTGATCTGCTCCATTGATTATCACTGAACCCATGGAGACGTTTGGACAAGCTAGGATTTGGAGCCACCAGTCACCTAGTCCCATGGAAACATTTAGGAAAGACAAGATTGGGACTCTCTGGTCACCTGGCCATATAGATAAATTTGGGGAAGCCAGAATTTGGACCTACTAGTCATCTGGCACCTTAGAGACGTTTAGAGAAGCCAGGTTGTGACTCTCCAGTCACACGGCCATGTGGATCAATGGACTGTCAGCTTTCTAACCTTGTCATTAACTCCTCTCTGTGGGTTTCTACCAAACTCAGGGTGCCAGAGGTGGAAGTAGTCAGCCCTGGAAGCAAAAAGCTGCTCTAATCCCAGAGAGTAAGTGGAAGGTGTAACTCTATAATTTTGCACAATCTTGGGAACCTTACTGGGAATTTTCTAATTGTTACTGTCTGATTGGTTCAATAAAGTATTACCTCACTGGTTTACCCTAACCCTGTGTTGTCTGATTAGTATTCTGCCCACCGGAAAAGAGAGTGGGCTTTCAGTGGGCTGAGCCATGGTCCATGTTATCTCGGGCCAGTGGACGAGAGCACCCACTCACACTTGTGTCACCCTTGTGTCTCCACAACTATCAAGCAAACTGCTATGAGGTGAACAAGGAACACTCCCTCTCATTCCTTGGGAATAAAATAAAATAGAAATGTCCAAATGCAAGTGAAGTGAATGGTGTATCTAGACGATTTTGACATAAAAAGTAAGTTTCTTTTTACTTATTCATGTAACAAATAATAATTAATTATACCAGTTCAACCTTTTAAACATTTGTTGAAGGGTTCTCCTGATCTCATGGTTCTTCAGGCTATATATGATTGGATTCATCATTGGAGTCACCACAATGAACAGCAGAGACATAAACTTGTTAATGCTCAATGAACTGTCATCTGATGGCGCCATATACACCATTAAGATGGTTCCATAGTAGATGCATACAGTGGTGAGATGGGAGCCGCAGGTGGAGAAGGTTTTTCCCAATCCACTGGTGGATGGAAGGATTGTTATGGTGAAGAATATCCTAATATAGCTTAAAATAATTAAACTAAAAGGTGTGACAACCCCAAAGATAGAAAAAACAAAATCAAGCAAAACTAAAGGGTAAGTATCAGACGTAGCCAAATCAATCATTGGTTTGAAGTCACAGAAGAAATGATCAATGACATTCCGACCACAAAACTTAAGCTGCCAAACCAAAATGATCTCAAATGAAAAGATAAACATTAAGAGCCAGGAGACAAGAACCATCTTGAGGCAAGTATGAGGTTGCATTATAGAATTGTAGTGCATCGGGCTGCAAATGGCCAAGTATCGATCATAGGACATAAAAGCAAGGAGAAAACACTGGACAAACCCGAATGTGTAGAATAGGTAGACTTGGATAATACAGGACTTCACTGGCATTTCTTTCATATCAAAAAGTATAATATTTAACATCATGGGCATAATGGTCGTTGTTGTGAGGACATCGGCCAATGCTAGATGTTTGAGAAAGAAGAACATTGGGATATTGAAGTTCTCATTGGTGGATACCAAGACTATAATAAGAAGGTTTCCATTAAGTATAATGAAGTAAGAGAAGAGGGAAATTATAAATAAAAGTATTTTATATTTATATAGACCATTAAATCCAAGGAGGAAAAGTGAGTAACTTCTGTCTGGTTCCCTTCACACATTTTTGTCAAGTGGGAGATTAACAAGAGATGCTGGTTGACGTCTCTTCACTGAAATAAAATGAATTAGGTGAATAATTTCAGATTAGATTAATTTATAATTATACTTATAGAACCTAAACTGAGAAACATTGGGAACTATACTGAATTTACAGTCAAACAAAGTCATAGAAATTGGAGATGAGAGCGGAGCAATGTATTTACACAAAACGTGGAATACTCTGTGGCTATAGTTATGAGCTTGGATGAATGGTTTTGGTGGAGCAGTGGGTCACAGAAGTAGGGTCCGGTGGCTCCGTCTAACTTCTGTGCCCACTGCTAAAGAGAAATAAATATGCACTGCATTCCACGCCCATGGGCATGGAGGGCAATGAATATTCATTTCTTTATGGCATCCTGGTATGATTGGCCCCATCCCTTTTCTGGTATGATGGGTTCCTTACTTATTCTGGTATGATTTTCCCATCCTGATCCTGGTATGCATGGCCTCATCAGAAAAGATTAAAAGAAAATAAACCATTACAACTACCTACCGGGCGCTCCCTCGCAGCTTCATGCTCCTGTGCCAGCAGCTGCTTAATGCTTGTAAGCAGCGCATGGCAATGACGTTATGCGCTACACACAAGCAGAGCAAAGCTGTCAGAATACTCACGGGACTGTTCATTGCAGAGAGCAGTAAGTATTCATTCCTCTTCAGTAGCGCGCAGTATCAGCCACCAGCTTCCTGCTGCTGCCAGCGGTCTTGTGTGCTGTTACTTAAGAGAAATTAATATTCAGAATATTGATTTCTCTTAAGTATCGGCACACGTGACCGCTGGCAATAGCAGGAAGGCTCAGACTGACACTGTGCGCTACTGAAGAGGAATGAATACTTACTGCTCTCAGCGATGAACAGTCCCGGTGAGTATTCCGGCAGCTGTTCTCTGCTTGTGAGCAGCGCAATGCGTACCTGCCTTGCGCTGCTTACAAGCATTAAGCAGTTGCTGGCACCAGACACAACGCTGCGAGGGAGCGAAGGAAGGTAAGTGTAATAATCTTTTTTTTATCTTTTCTGATGGGACCATGCATACCAGGATAAGGATGGGGCCATGCATACCAGGACTAGGATGGTGCCAATCATGCCAAGATAAGGATAGAGCCATGCAAATCAGGACTGGGATGTGGTCAGTCATACCAGGATAAGGATGAAGCCATGCACACCAGGACTGGGATGGGGCCAATCAAACCAGGATAAAGATGGGGCCATGCATATCAGGACTGGGGTGGGGCCAAACATACCAGGATAAAAATGGGGCCATGCATATCAGGACTTGGTGGGGTCAGTCATACCAGGACAAGGATGGGGCCAGGCATATCAGGACTGGGATGGGTCCAATCATACCAGGATATGGATGGTTCCATGACTGGGGTGGGGCCAAACATACCAGGATAAGGATGGGGCTATGCATACCAGGACTGGGATGGGGTCAGTCATACCAGGATAAGGATGGGACCATGCATACCAGGACTGGGATGGGGCCAATCATGCAAAGATAAGGATGGGTCCATGCATACCAGGACTGGGATGGGACCAAACATACCAAGATAAGGATGGGGCCATGCATACCAGGACTGGAATGGGGTCAGTCATGCCAGGATAAGGATGGGGCCATGCATACCAGGACTGGAATGGAGTCAGTCATACTAGGATAAGGTTGGGGCCATGCATACCAGGACTGGGATGGGGCCAATCATACCAAGATAAGGATGGGTCCATGCATACCAGGACTGGGATGGGACCAAACATACCAGGATAAGGATGGGGCCATGCATACCAGGACTGGAATGGGGTCAGTCATGCCAGGATAAGGATGGGGCCATGTTTACCAGGACTGGGATGGGGTCAGTCATACCAGGATAAGGATGGGACCATGCATACCAGGACTGGGATGGGACCAAACATACCAGGATAAGGATGGGGCCATGCATACCAGGACTGGGATGGGACCAAACATACCAGGATAAGGATGGGGCCATGCATACCAGGACTGGAATGGGGTCAGTCATGCCAGGATAAGGATGGGGCCATGTATACCAGGACTGGGATGGGGTCAGTCATACCAGGATAAGGATGGGACCATGCATACCAGGACTGGGATGGGGACAATCATACCAAGATATGGATGGGGCCAATCATAACAGGTTAAGTATGGAGCTCTACATACAAGGATAAGGATGGGGCCACTCATACTTGGATGAGATGGGGACCCTGCATACCAGTATAGTGACGAGGGCAATCATTTCTTCCAGTATAAGGATGAAGAAGACCATTCTTACCAGGATAGGGATGATGAGGCATGCATACCAGGATGAGAATGAGGGGGCCATGCATACTAGGAAAGGGATGAGGGGCCATGTTTATCATGATGGGGATGAGGGCATAATATTTGCCAGGATAGAGGATATTAAGTACAGAATTGACCACATTTTTTGATTCACGGTTATTTTTCCTAAATTCTTCTTCTAAAACCTAGGTGCGTCTTATGGTCCGAAAAATACTGTAGTTTTATCAGTGTTAAAACATCTGTATAACCACAGAGGAACTGCAGTAGTGCAAGCTGTCAAAATAAACCAACATTTTAGAGTTTGTTTTTACTATTTTATTGGCTTATATAATTCAGAGTTTTCTAAAAAAGAAAAAAAAAACTTGTTTTATGTATCCTTTTTCCAAGAATGTTATCTTTTCTTGTTTTACCATCAATGAAGCTATTTGGGGTACACAATATGTTTATATTGCTTCTTATTGCATTATTTTGTTTTATTGCGGTGACTTTCAAAAACCAGCAATTCTGGTGCTTTAATATTATTACATTACCGATTGGCTTAAAAAAATTTAGATTTTGATGGATCGGATTTTTATGGTCTGTTCCTAATAACACCTACTATGTATAATTTATATATACACCATGTTCCAAATTATTATGCAAATTAAATTTTTCTCTGATTTTCCTAAGTGGTCGGTGCAAATGACAGTCTAATAAAAGTCATCACCCATTAGATCAGGGTTCCCCAACTCCTGTCCTCAAGGCCCACCAACAGGTCATGCTTTCAGGATTTCCTTTGTATTGCACAGGTGATGCAGGTAACCCTGCGTTAGAGTATACATTGAATTTTATTGAAGAAACCTCCCAATGATAACAGTATAATCTCCAAAATGAATAAAAACTCAAAATTCACTGTTCCAAATTATTAGGCACAGTACAGTCATGGCCAAAAGTTTTGAGAATGACACAAATATTATATTTTCACATGATCTGCTGCCCTCTGGTTTTTATGTGTGTTTGACAGATGTTTTTATCACAGACAGAAATATATATTTGCAAACATATGAGTAACAAAAGCTTATATTGACAGTTAGAATGAGTTAATGCAGCAAGTCAATATTTGCAGTGTTGACCCTTCTTCTTCAGGACCTCTGCAATTCTCCCTGGCATGCTCTCAATCAACTTCTGGACCAAATCCTGACTGATAGCAGTCCATTCTTGCACAATCAATGCTTTCATTTTGTCAGAATTTTTAGGTTTTTGTTTGTCCACCCGTCTCTTGATGATTGACAACAAGTTCTCAATGGGATTAGGATCGGGGAGTTTCCAGGCCATGGACCCAAAATCTCTATGTTTTGTTCCCAGAGCCATTTAGTTATCACCTTTGCTTTATGGCAAGGTGCTCCATCATGCTGGAAAAGGCATTGTTGATCGCCAAACTGCTCTTGGAGGGTTGGGAGAAGTTGCTCTTGGAGGACATTCTGGTACCATTCTTTATTCATGGCTGTGTTTTTAGGCAAGACTGTGAGAGAGCCGATTCCCTTGGCTGAAAAGCAACCCCACACATGAATGGTTTCAGGATGCTTAACAGTTGGCATTAGACAAGACTGGTGGTAGCGCTCACCTTGTCTTCTCCGAATGAGGCGTTTTCCTGATGTCCCAAACAATCGAAAAGGGGATTCATCAGAGAAAATAACTTTACCCAGTCCTCAGCAGTCCACTGCCTGTACCTTTTGCAGAATATCAGTCTGTCCATGATGTTTTTTCTGGAGAGAAGTAGCTTCTTTGCTGCCCTCCTTGAGATCAGGCCTTGCTCCAAGAGTCTCTGCCTCACAGTGCGTGCAGATGCACTCACACCTGCCTGCTGTCATTCCTGAGCAAGCTCTGCACTGCTGGTAGCCGGATCCTGCAGCTGAAACACTTTTAAGAGATGGTCCTGGCGCTTGCTGGTCTTTCTTGGGCGCCCTGGAGCCTTTTTGGCAACAATGGAACCTCTCTCCTTGAAGTTCTTGATGATGCGATAGATTGTTGACTGAGGTGCAATCTTTCTAGCTGCGATACTCTTCCCTGTTAGGCCACTTTTTTGCATTGCAATGATGACTGCACGTGTTTCTTTAGAGATAACCATGGTTAACAGAAGAGAAACAATGATGCCAAGCACCAGCCTCCTTTTAAAGTGTCCAGTGGTGTCATTCTTACTTAATCATGACAGATTAATCTCCAGCCATGTCCTCATCAACACCCACACCTGTGTTAATGGAGCAATCACTGAAAAGAGGTTAGCTGGTCCTTTTAAGGCAGGGCTGCAATGATGTTGAAATGTGTTTTGGGGGATAAAGTTCATTTTCTAGCCAAATATTGACTTTGCAAGTAATTGCTGTTAAGCTGATCACTCTTTATAACATTCTGGAGTATATGCAAATTGCCATTAGAAAAAGTGAGGCAGTAGACTTTGTAAAAATTAATATTTGTGTCATTCTCAAAACTTTTGTCCATGACTGTATAATTTCTAAACATTTGATCTGTTTTAAAGAACTGAAAATGCTCATTTGTGGAATTTGCAGCATTAGGAGGTCACATTCACTGAACAAAAAAAGCTACTTAACTCCAAAACATCCCAACAGGCCAAGTTACATGTTAACATAGGAAGCCTTCTTTGATATCACCTTCACAATTCTTGCATCCATTGAACTTGTGAGTTTTTGGAGAGTTTCTGCTTGTATTTCTTTGCATGAAGTCAGAATAGCCTCCCAGAGCTGCGGTTTTGATGTGAACTGCCTCCCACCCTCATAGATCTTTTGTTTGATGATACTTCAAAGGTCCTCTATAGGGTTGAGGTCAGGGGAAGATGGTGGCAACACCATGAGTTTATCTCCGTTTATACCCATAGCAGTTAATGATTCTTTGCAGCATGAGATGGTGCATTGTCATGCATGAAGATAATTTTGCCCCTGAAGGCACGTTTCAGCTTTTTATACCATGGAAGAAAGTTGTCAGTCAGAAACTCTATATACTTTGCAGAGGTCATTTTCACACCTTCAGGAACCTTAAAGGGAATCTGTCACCCCATTTTTTCCCTATGAGATGCAGGCACCGCCATCAGGGGCTTATCTACAGCATTCTGTAATGTTGTAGATAAGCCCCCGATTTCACCTAAAAGTGAAGAAAAACGAGTTATAATATACTCACCCAGGGGCGTTCCGCCATCCGGTCCGATGGGCGTCGGGGTCCGGTTCGGCGCCTCCCATCTTGTAGCGAAGCTGACCTCTTCTTTCCATCCCGTCACGGCTCCTGCGCTGGCGCACTGATCTGCCCTGGTGAGGGCAGAACAGAGTACTGCAGTGCATAGGCGCCGGGAAAGATCAGAGATGTCCAGCGCCTGCGCACTGCAGTACTCTGCTCTGCCCTCACCAGGGCTGAGCAGTGCGCCTGCGCAGGAGACGCCACGGGACAGAAAGAAGAGGCCGGCTTCGCTACAAGATGGGAGGCGCCGAACTGGACCGCGACGCCCATCGGACGGCGGACCGCCCCTGGGTGAGTATAATATAACTCGTTTTTCTTCTCTTTCAGGTAACAACGGAAGCTTATCTACAGCATTACAGAATACTGTAGATAAGCCTCTGATGGCGGTGGCCGTATCTCATAGGGCAAAAGTGGGGTGACAGATTCCCTTTAAAGGGCCATACCAGCTGTTTCCTCATGATTCTGGCGCAAAACATGACTCCGCCACCTCCTTGCTGACGTCGCAGCCTTGTTGGGACATTGTTATGATTTGGTAACTGAGGAGGACCAAAGCAAAACAGCAAGGCAGCCGAACACCTGAGAGGTTGGAAACTAATGGGTTGCAGATCCCTAAACTAACCGCACAACTAGAAGCAGCCGTGGGGCATAACTACGGTGGTCCGAGATGCATCGGCACAGCCGGATAGCTAGCTACACCTAAAGATAGAAACAGGAAAGCTAACTGCCCCGGAGTAGAGCCCCAAAGGAATAGGCAGCCCCAAACATATATAATGGCGGTTAGACAAGATGAAACACAAACGCTGGCAGAAAATAGAGTGAGCAAACGCTGGGGCCAAACACTGCCAAATAGGACAGGACAGGACAGAATACCATCTGCAACCCAGCAAAATCCTAGTAAAACATCCAACACTTCTGATTTCAAAAATGCTGAGATCACACGATCTCGCCACCCACTAAATCAGATCTCAGTGTGACCAAGGCTAACCCGCAGCCACTGAAAAAGCAGGGAAAGAGAAATTGAACAAATAACAATGGCTACTGAAAAACAGAGAGTAGCACAGGTCCCAGGAGGGGACCCGGCTAACCTCCACAAAGGTGCAGACAAAAATGGATATAGCAAACATAATAGAAACCAGCAGAAAATATCTTATCTGAAGGTAGCAGACGAAGGCAAGACACCAGCAGACTTCCAAATGAACCAGGAAACAACAGTTGATCACCGACGAGGATCATGGGAAGGCGGCTCCCTTATATCAGCCCAGTCAGTGACTCCTGATTGCCAGTCATCACTGACAGGTGAGGAGGACCTGTCATTAGATAAAGCTTCAGTACCGTCAACAACAACCAGAGGGAGCCTCAGCTCAGAAATTGTCTCCAACACGTTCACAACAGTACCCCCCTTGAGGAGGGATCACCGAACCCTCACCTGCGCCACCAGGCCGATTAGGATGAGCTTGGTGATAGGCACGAACCTGTCTCTCCGCATGAATGTCAGAAGCAAACACTCAGGAATTGTCCTCCTGACCATAACCTCTCCACTTAACCAAGTACTGGAGTCTCCGTCTAGCGAAACAAGAATCCAATATCTACTCCACTTCATACTCCAGATTGCCCTCAACCAAAACAGGCTCAGAAGGCTCAGCCATAGGAACCACTGGCTCGACAAACCTTTGCAATAAAGATTTAAAGATTTGTGGAAGACGTTATGAATCTTAAACGTCCCTGGAAGAGACAAGCGAAAAAAAACTGGATTAAGGACTTTCAAAATCCTATAAGGTCCAATGAACCTTGGCTTAAACTTTGCAGACAAAACCTTCATAGAGATATTCTTTGAGGATAACCAAACCAAGTCACCCAATTTAAACCGAGGACCATCAGACCTAAACCGTTTGGCAAAACATTGGACCTTCTCCTGAGAGAGAGACAACTTATCCACTACTTGATCCCAAATCTGCTGCATTCTCTCTACCACAGAGTCAACACCTGGACAGACAGAAGCCTCCACCTGCCCCGAAGAAAATTGAGGATGAAACCAGGAATTGCAGAAGAAAGGGAACATCAGAGTGGCAAAACTGGCCCTATTATTAAGAGCGAATCCAGCCAGGGGCAAATAAGAGACCTAGTCATCCTGATCCGCAGACAAAAAAACATCTCAAATAAGTCTCCAAGGTCTTGTTTGTTCACTCAGTTTGCCCACTGCTCTGAGTATAAAACGCAGAGGAGAAAGACAGCTGAACTCCCAGTTTAGAACAGAATGTCCTCCAAAATCTGGAAACAAACTGGAGTCCCCTGTCAGACACAATGTTCTCCGGAATGCCGTGCAAACGAACCACATGCTGAAAAAACAAGGGTACCAACTCAGAGAGGATAGCAACTTAGGCAGTGGCACAAGATGAATCATCTTGGAGAATCTATCACAGATCACCCAAATGACAGTCATTCTCTGAGAGACAGGGAGGTCGGAGATAAAATCCATAGAGATCTGGGTCCATGGCCTCCTGGGCACTGGCAGTGGCATTAACAATCCACTAGAGCGAGAACAAGTCATACAGGACTGCACAAAATTCCTGACATCGCGAGATAAAGAAGGCCACCAAAAGGATCGACTCACCAAATCTCTAGGAGTTTCCGCAAGGGCATCTGCAAACACAATAGACACAAGCAGAAAATATCTTATCTGAAGGTAGCAGACGAAGGCAAGACACCAGCAGACTTCCAAATGAACCAGGAAACAACAATTGATAACCGGTGAGGTCATGGGAAGGCAGCTTCCATATATCAGCCCAGTCAGTGACTCCTGATTGCCAGTCATCGCTGACAGGTGAGGAGGACCTGTCATTAGATACAGCTTCAGTACCGTCAACAACCACCAGAGGGAGCCTCAGCTCAGAAATTGTCTCCAACACGTTCACAACAGGACATGGTGGCCATCCACCAACCATCCACTACTCCATCCATCTGGACCATCCAGTGTTGCTCGACACTCATCAGTAAACAAGACTGTTTGAAAATTAGTCTTTATGTATGTCTGGGCCCACTGCAACCGTTTCTGCTTGTGAGCACTGTTTAGGGATGGCCGAATAGTAGGTTTATGTACCACAGCAAGCCTTTAAAGGATCTTACACCTTGAGGTTTGAGGGACTCAAGAAGCACCAGCAGCTTCAAATATCTATTTGCTGGTTTGTAATGGCTTTTTAGCAGCTGCTCTCTTAATCCGATGAACTTGGCTGGCAGAAACCTTCCTCATTTATCTGTGCTCAGAATCAGCCACAAATCTCTTAACAGTACGATGATCAAGCTTAAGTTTTCTGGAAATATCTAATGTTTTCTTCCCTTGACCAAGGCATTGCACTATTTGATGCTTTTCAGCAGCAGAGAGATCCTTTTTCTTTCCCATGTTACTTGAAAACTCTGTCCTGCTTAATAGTGTGGAACATCCAGTTTTCCTTTTATTGGGCTCACATGCCAAACTAATTATCACAGGTATCTGAGATTGATTTCAGTGATCCTAAGAACCCTGAGACACAATACCATCAATGGGTTTCATTTACAAAAAAAAACAAAAAACGCTATGACACTTAAAACCAATTTGTATAATAATTTGGGACATGGTGTATATATATATATATATATATATATATATATATATATATACATATATATAATACATATATATATATATATGTATATATATATATATATATATATATATATATATATACAGTCATGGACAAAGGTTTTGAGAATGACAAAAATATTAATTTTTACAAAGTTTACTGCTTCACTTTTTCTAATGGCAATTTGCATATACTCTAGAATGTTATAAAGAGTGATCAGCTTAACAGCGATTACTTGCAAAGTCAATATTTGGCTAGAAAATGAACTTTATCCCCCAAAACACATTTCAACATCATTGCAGCCCTGCCTTAAAAGGACCAGCTAACCTCTTTTCAGTGATTGCTCCATTAACACAGTTGTGGGTGTTGATGAGGACATGGCTGGAGATCAATCTGTCATGATTAAGTAAGAATGACACCACTGGACACTTTAAAAGGAGGCTGGTGCTTGGCATCATTGTTTCTCTTCTGTTAACCATGGTTATCTCTAAAGAAACATGTGCAGTCATCATTGCAATGCACAAAAATGGCCTAACAGGGAAGAGTATCGCAGCTAGAAAGATTGCACCTCAGTCAACAATCTATCGCATCATCAAGAACTTCAAGGAGAGAGGTTCCATTGTTGCCAAAAAGGCTCCAGGGCGCCCAAGAAAGACAAGCAAGCGCCAGGACCATCTCTTAAGTGTTTCAGCTGCGGGATCGGGCTACCAGCAGTGCAGAGCTTGCTCAGGAATGGCAGCAGGCAGGTGTGAGTGCATCTGCACGTACTGTGAGGCGGAGACTCTTGGAGCAAGGCCTGATCTCAAGGAGGGCAGCAAAGAAGCTACTTCTCTCCAGAAAAAACATCATGGTAAGACTGATATTCTTCAAAAGGTACAGGCAGTGGACTGCTGAGGACTGGGGTAAAGTTATTTTCTCTAATGTATCCCCTTTTCGATTGTTTGGGACATCAGGAAAACGCCTCATTCGGAGAAGACAAGGTGAGCGCTACCACCAGTCTTGTCTCATGCCAACTGTTAAGCATCCTGAAACCATTCATGTGTGGGGTTGCTTCTCAGCCAAGGGAATCGGCTCTCTCACAGTCTTGCCTAAAAACACAGCCATGAATAAAGAATGGTACCAGAATGTCCTCCAAGAGCAACTTCTCCCAACCCTCCAAAAGCAGTTTGGTGATCAACAATGCCTTTTCCAGCATGATGGAGTACCTTGCCATAAAGCAAAGGTGATAACTAAATGGCTCAGGGAACAAAACATAGAGATTTTGGGTCCATGGCCTGGAAACTCCCCATATCTTAATCCAATTGAGAACTTGTTGTCAATCATCAAGAGACGGGTGGACAAACAAAAACCTAAAAATTCTGACAAAATGAAAGCATTGATTGTGCAAGCATGGACTGCTATCAGTCAGGATTTGGTCCAGAAGTTGATTGAGAGCATGCCAGGGAGAATTGCAGAGGTCCTGAAGAAGAAGGGTCAGCACTGCAAATATTGACTTGCTGCATTGACTCATTCTAACTGTCAATATAAGCTTTTGTTACTCATATGTTTGTAATTATTATATTTCTGTCTGTGATAAAAAACATCTGTCAAACACACATAAAAACCAGAGGGCAGCAGATCATGTGAAAATATAATATTTGTGTCATTCTCAAAACTTTTGGCCATGACTGTATACACAGTACAGACCAAAAGTTTGGACACACCTCATTCAAAGGTTTTTCTGAATTTTCATGACTGTGAAAATTGTACATTCACACTGAAGGCATCAAAACTATGAAATAACACATGTGGAATTATATACTTTTCCTTTTCCGGTGACTCTCTTTTGAAGCTCATCAAGAGAATGCCAAGAGTGTGCAAAGCAGTAATCAAAGCAAAAGGAGGCTACTTTGAAGAACCTAGAATATAAGACATATTTTCAGTTGTTTCACACTTTTTTGTAAAGTGTAATGTATAATTCCACATGCGTTAATTCATAGTTTTGATGCCTTCAGTGTAATTCTACAATTTTCATAGTCATGAAAATTCAGAAAAATCTTAGAATGAGAAGGTGTGTCCAAACGTTTGGTCTGTACTTTATATATAATATATATATATATATATTTATATATGTATATTACATTTCTTTACTGATAACTGTGGAACAGAGGGTGGATTTTTTATACTATTTTGTTTATCTTACAATATTTTTTTAAATTTTTTACATTATTTGTTGTTTTTCTTAGTGGACGTTAGCATTTATCTTTAGAAAACCAGACACAAAAAACAAATATGGTGTCTGGTTTTCTCTGTATAATGGTCATGTGTTAATATGCATTTACATTTTGAATACACATTACCTTACTTTTTCAGCTCAGACCTAGTTTTTCATTTAGTTCTTAGTGCATTCCGTGCATATAAGGGTGTGACCGCCCTGTTTCTGAGCTGAGAAATCCATCCTGTCTGGCCTATGCTTTTACTGGTGGGTTCAGTCCCTCTGCCTTGTTCACATTTACGTCACTTGACAAGTGGAAAGGTTTTTAATACTAGAGTAGGACTGTCCCTCAAAGGGTTGCCTTGACGTGGCGGGATGGCTTGTATATTCTTTTGATCAAAATTATGTTTACGTAATACCTTTATAATTACTACTACCTTCATGCATTTTTTTGCAAAAAAAAAAAAAATTATTTATTTTATTTTAGGATATTGTTTTTTGTGTCTGTTTTTCTCTATGTAATGGTCATGTGTTAATATGCATTTACATTTTGCATACACATTAACTTACTTTTTCAGCCCAGATCTAGCTTCTTATAGCAATCATAAGGCGTCACACATTTTCTATACACGGTGTATGTATCTACTTCAGTAATGAATTTAGGTTTTTTTTTAGATGCATTGATAGCAGAAAATTGATCTGGAGACCATGTGCCCAATACCATCAAGAGGCCTTTTAGGATGGAACATTTCATCCATCACACTCCCAAATTATTGTGTGGTCTGGCATAATCCCTTTAATATTCACTCCAGGTTTCCTAATATCTCAGTGTTACATTGAATTGGTCATTTTACTAGTGGTTCAGCCATTTCACCAGTGTGCCAAGAACCAATTTTCTACACAATAGTGCAAGGCTGCATGCTTCTCCTGCTACTTTGAGTAGCTTTTGTGGCTGAACCTTGGCCACTGGTGTCTCCAGACTTGTTTTCCATCAAGAATTTTTGAGATATCACAGGTCAACAGTAGCAAATAGAGCTGCAGCAGCAAATCTTAATGATCTCTGAGCCCAGGTACATTTACAATGGTAGTCCATCTCTCTAACAAACATTAATAACCTCATTAATAGCAGCCAAGTCATGTAAGTTTGTGAATTTTGGTGCATGATGCTCATACTCAGCACTGAATAAATCACAATGTTCACACAGTTTTGTTTTCATTTATTCATCACTTGCATGTCATTACAATGTCTATTCATTCTATGATTTCCAAAATTTTTCATTCTTGCTATTGTTGCTATTGTTGATAGTGTTGCTATTTTTATGTTGAGTGTAGTTTCTTTAGTTCCAATGTTCCCCCCAGGAAATGAGCCAAACATGTTGCACATCTTTTTGCATTGGTGCCATGTAATAAATTATGTTAACTGCAGCCCTGTTGAAAATCAAAAATAATACAACAAATTATCATAAAGCCACCACAAATGGCCCCTGATGTCCCTGTACAAGGAATAATAGTACCTATTGATAATACTTACAATAACTTCCCTACTGGAGGTGAGGGTGAGAATAGTCTATACGTCTCAGTGATCACATTGCCCTCCATTTATACTTTATTGTTAACTACAATATCATCCCTAGGATGGTGCTGGGGAATTAATAAAAATGTGATGGGATTTATTTAATAAGCAGCAAAGGGTTTTATTGTTGTAATTACCCCAGGGACTAAAAAATCCCACTGAAGAATGGATAGTGTATTAGAAGAATTTAGGCCGAGTTCATAGCATTAATGTCCTTGGTTCTGCCATGTATAACCAAAAGATTATTTTCTTTAATAACACTGCTCTAAACTGCGTATATAATCTAAAATATGCAACGTGTGCACTAAAGGATGGGGAAGTGGATCCGTGATGGTACACGGAATGGCCAAGTCTGTGGAACAGGTGAAACTGTGCCACCAGCGGGAGAAGACCAAAATGTTCATTCATGAAATGTAGGTTCTTGCGTCATTATGCAGGGGATGCGAGACACCACTGCTGAAGCCAGAACAGTGTAAACATCTTATTGGTCGGATTGCAGATAATGTTTCCAGTTTTTTTAACAGCATCACCATGTCTTCCACATGTTCCAGTCTCACTATTCAAGAGTCTGGACCACATAATTCTCAACCTGATTCACCTTATTCCCACTATGGTAAGTCCCAGGAGACAATGACCACACAATTGGACACTCCGAGCGGCTCTTTACCTTTCCATTTATTGATTCTGGCTTCTCATTTTTAAAGAGTGACATGACAAGATTGTGTGTGGTGGTAGCCAAATATTTGAGCAGCCATGGTCAAAAAAAGCCAATGATAGAGAATGACAATTACTCTCAAGAGGTGAATGATGATGAGACACAGTTGCCAGCAGCAAGTCAAGTGACGTCCACAAGTCAGGAGGAGGACCAGAGTGAGGAAGTGGAAAACGATGTGGTTGATGATAACCAAACCTGGAAAGGTGGCATGCAGAGCGAGTACAGCAGAATAGAGGGGAGGGATCCATAGCACCTCAACAGTCAAGAAAAGGAAGTGGTTTAAATAAAAGGAGCTGGTTTTCAACTGTTACCCAGAGCACCCACACGCAGACAGATCCCAGGCCAAGGGTTAGGTGTTCCCCAGTCTGGCATTTTTTTTGTGGAAAGTACAGAAGACAAGAAAATGGTCATGTGCAACCTATGCTCTACCTAGCTCAGCAGGGTCCAGACCTCTACCAGCCTGGCCACCACCAGCATGCTCAAGCATATATCATCCAAGCACCTAAATAGGTGGGCCAAACACCTTAGTCCACAATCAGTGTCTTTGGGTGACACCATTGCCTCTTCGTCGTTTCTACATTTTTGCCAATACCTTGTCCATGCCATAGGTGCAGGCACCTGTCATTGCCCATTTGCAAGCTCTTTCAACAGGCACATCCACTTTGTTGTCCCAGCACAGCATTCAGCTGTTTCTACCCTAGGCCTTGTAATGCAAACATAAATTTCAAGCCACCCACAGGCCCAAACACTAAACAGACATATTTCCAGATTGCTTTTCCTATAAATCTTGCTGTTTAGACGTATGGACACTAAGGATTTACACAACCTCTTGGAGACAGCCGTCCCTCGATACTCGATATTCAGCCTACAGTATTTTGCCTCGACAGCCATCCCTGTTTTACACCATCACATGTCCCATATCATCACCCGTACACTGGCCAATGCAGTTGTTGGGAATGACCCCTCAACCACCAACATATGGACAAGTGCCTTTAGCCAGGGATGCTATATTTCGCTGATGGCACACTGGGTGAACGTGATGGAGGCCAGGACCAATTCGGATCCAGGTACGACACATGAGCTACTGACGCCTAGCATTGCGAGCCCAAATTCCATCAGGGTTTTCTCCTCCCAATTCACCACTTCCTGCATTCCATCCACATCCTCATCCTCTCATCTATTGTCTATATCTGTCGCAGTCTGTTAGCACTGCATGGGTGATGCAACAGGCTCTGCTTAAACATGTATCTTAATAAAAGAGAATGGACGGGGGCATGGCCTGGGCATCCAACATGGCAGATGTGTTCTGGATATGCTCCTGCCACCAGGCTGAAATATATATCTGATGGTATTACGGTCAAATCCATACTGAGTGAGCTTCTGTGTGTGACTCCGGAAATATATACGGAGATTTAAATTTTTCCCTACACCGTATACAGCTGAACGCTTCTGATACAGTACTGTATATCTGCTGTTTGTATTACGGTCAAATACATACTGAGTGAGTGTCTGTGTGTCACTCCTGAAATAAATACGAAAATTTAAATTTTCCCCTACACCTTATACAGCTGTACGCTCCTCATACAGAACCATATATCTGCTGGTATTATGGTCAAATCCATACTGGGTGAGCGTCTGTGTGTGACTCCGGAAATATATACGGAGATTTAAATTTTCCCCTACACCGTATACAGTTGTGCGTTTCTCATACAGTACCGTATATCTGCTGGTATTACGGTCAAATACATACTGAGTGAGCCTCTGTGTGTGACTCCGGAAATATATACCGACATTTAAATTATTCCCTACACCGTATACAGCTGTACTCTCCTCATACAGTACCGTATATCTGCTGTTTGTATTATGGTCAAATCCATACTGAGAGAGCGTATGTGTGTGACTCCGGAAATAAATACGGAAATTTACATTTTCCCCTACACCGTATACAGCTGTACGCTTCTGATACAGTACCGTATATCTGCTGTTTGTATTACGGTTAAATCCATACTGAGAGAGCGTCTGTGTGTGACTCCAGAAATAAATACAGAGATTTAAATTTTCCCCTATACCGTATACAGCTGTAAGCTCCTCATACAGTACCTTATATCTGCTTTTGTATTACGGTCAAATACATACTGAGTGAGAGTCTGTGTGTGACTCCGGAAATGTATACGGAAATTTAAATTTTCTCCTACACCGTATACAGCTGTACCCTTCTGATACAGTACCGTGTATCTGCTGTTTCTATTATGGTCAAATCCATACTGAGAGAGCGTCTGTGTGTGACTCCGGAAATAAATACGGAGATTTAAATTTTCCCCTAGACCGTATACAGCTGTACGCTCCTCATACAGTATCATATATCTGCTGTTTGTATTACGGTCAAATACATACTTAATGAGCGTCTGTGTGTGACTCCGGAAATATATACGGAGATTTTAATTTTTCCCTGCACCGTAAACTGTTGTGAATGCTATGGATTCTGTGTTGGGGCTCCCTCTGGTGGCTGTTGATATTATTGAAGCTGTCATGACTGAGAGAGGCCCTTCAGCTGAGGATCCAGCTGCGGACGATCTGGGAGTGATGACTGGGGAGATTTAACATCTTCCCGACCTCCGTCATACTAGTACTGTTCTGCGGGAGGCACATTTCTGCCGAGAGCAGTACTAGTACGGCGCTGCCATTTTCCAGTCACAGCACGACATCGCGCGGTGACTGGGTTCCGATGGCTGCTGTCCGTGGCAGCAGGCAATCTCTGCACATAGCGCCGGGGGGTTGCACCGCCCTGTTATGTTTTGGTAGCTGAGGAGGGCAGGAGCAAAAAACTGCAAAGGCAGCCAAACACCAGAGAGGTTGGTATCTAACAGTTTGCAGCCACCTAAACTAACCGCACAAATAGAAGCAGCCGTAGGACGTTCCTAGAGTGCCCTAGACGCCTCGTCACAGCCGGAGAGATTAGTTACCCCTGTAGATGGAAATAGGAAAGCTAACTGCCCCGGAGTAGAGACCCAAAGTATTAGGAAGCCCCCAAACATATAATGGTGGTTAGACAAGAGGAAAACACGAACACAGACAGAAAATAACTGAGCAAATGCTGGGGCCCAAAACTGTCTAGATATTATAGTAAAGGAGAAAATACTGTCTGCAACCCAACAAAACCTTAGGAAAAATTCCAACACTTCTGAATCCAAAAATGCTGAGACCACACGGTCTCGACCACCTATATCAGATCTCTGGTGGGAAAACGCAGCTACCCTGCAGTAAAATATCACAGGAACTGAGCACAAGTGCAAATACAAAAAGAGAACAGAGACCAGCGCAAGCACCCCAAAGGGGACCCGGCTGAACTCAAGAGCAAGGCAGCAAAAACAAGGGAAATCAAACCACAGAAAAAAAAACAGAAAGTAACTTATCTGAATGATAGCAGGAGACAGCAGAAAAGCAAGCTGAATTCCAACCTAGACCAGGAAGTAACAATTGATCACCAGCGAGGATCATGGGAGGCCAGCTCACTTATATCAGGCCAGTCCGTCCCCCCTGTTAACCATTCATCCATTGCAGAGGGAGAACTATTGCTGTTCAACATAGGTTCAATACCCTCAGCAACCACCAGAGGGAACCTCAGCTCCAAAGTCGTCTCCAACACATTCACAACAGTACCCCCCTTGAAGAGGGGTCACCGAACCCTCACGTGCGCCACCAGGCCGATCAGGATGAGCTTGGTGATAGGCACAGACCAGTCTCTTAGCATGAATGTCCGAAGCAAACACCTAAGAATTGTCCTCCTGACCATAACCTCTCCACTTAACCAAGTACTGGAGTCTCCGCCTTGCAAAATGAGAATCCAATATCTTCTCAACCTCATACTCCAAATTTCCCTCAACCAAAACAGGGTCAGGAGGCGCAGCCATAGGAACCACTGGCTTGACAAACCTCTTCAATAAAGATTTGTGGATTACGTTGTGAATCTTTAATGTCCCTGGATTAAGACTGTCCATGATCTTATAAGGTCCAATGAACCTTGGCTTAAATTTTGGAGACGCAACCTTCATCGGAATAATTTTTGAGGACAACCAAACCAAGTCCCCCACTTTAAACCTAGGACCATCAGTCCTATGCCGGTTGGCAAACCGCTGGGCCTTCACCTGAGAGAGAGACAAATTATCCACTACTTGGTCCCAAATCTGCTGCAATCGCTCCACAATAGAGTCAACACCAGGACAGACAGAGGCCTTAACCTGCCCCAATGAAAACCGAGGATGAAACCCGGAGTTGCAGAAAAAAGGAGACATCAAGGTGGCAGAGCTAGCCCTATTGTTAAGAGTAAACTCAGCCAAAGGCAAAAAAGAGACCCAATCATCTTGATCAGCAGACACAAAACATCTCAAATAAGTCTCCAAGTTCTGGTTTGTTATCTCAGTTTGCCCATTGGTCTGAGGGTGAAATGCAGAGGAGAAAGACAACTGAACTCCAAGTCCAGAACAAAATGTCCTCCAAAATCTGGAAACAAACTGGACTCCTCTGTCAGACACAATATTCTCTGGAATGCCATGCAACCGAACTATCTGCTGAAAAAATAAAGGCACCAACTTGGAGAAGGATGGCAACTTAGGTAGTGGCACAAGATGTATCATCTTGGAAAACCTATCGCAGATCACCCAGATAACGGTCATTTTCCGAGAGACAGGGAGGTCGGAAATAAAATCCATAGAGGTATGAGTCCATGGCCTCTTGGGCACAGGCAATGGCAGTAACAAACCACCAGAGCGAGAGCAAGGTTTGGACCGAGTACAAGTCCCACAGGACTGCACAAAGTCCCTGATGTCACGAGACAAAGTAAGCCACCTAAAGGACTCACCAGATCTCTGGTACCAAAAATACCGGGATGACCAGCCAACGCAGAGCAATGAACTTCAGACATCACATTCTTCCTCCACTGATCTGGGACAAACAATTTTCCAACAGGGGAGCGTTCAGGTTTATCTTCCTGAAATTCCTCTAGAGCCAGTCTCAAATTGTGCAAGATAGTGGAAAGAACCACACACTCCTTCAGAATAACAGCAGTTCCAGTTACCTCAGGAGAATCCGCAAAGAAACTCCTCGAGAGGGCATCCGCCTTAACATTCTTAGTGCCAGGGAGAAAAAAGACCACAAAATTAAAACGTGTGAAAAACAAGGCCCACCTGGCCTGTCTAAGATTAAGTCGCTTGGCTGATTCGAGATAAACCAGGTTCTTATGGTCAGTGAGGACCACCACCTAATGTTTGGCTCCTTCCAGCCAATGTCTCCACTCTTCAAAAGCCCACTTCATAGCCAAGAACTCCCGATTTCCCAGATCATAATTACTTTCAGCTGGGGAAAATTTTTGAGAGAAGAAAGCACAAGGTTCACTCTTAAAACGTCTCCGGATCCCTTTGGGACATAACGGCACGTGCACCAATCTCAGAAGCATCAACCTCCACTTGAAATGTAGAGAAACATCAGGTTGCCGTAGAACAGGAGCAGAAGTGAATCTCTGCTTAAGCTCCTGAAATGCAGAAACTGCCTCAGGAGACCAATTCACTACATCAAAACCCTTTTTGGTCAAATCAGTCAGTGGTTTCACAATTAGTGTTGAGCGATACTGCTTGGTATCGGAAAATATCGGATCGGAATGCAGTCGCCGATATCACTAAATATCGCCGATATCCGATTCCGATAGCGGAAGTCCAATGTAAGTCTATGGGAACAAAATATCGCAACTAAAAAAAACCTTTATTTCCTTGTAAACACTAAATATACACACATAGAATACATATATATATATATATATATATATATATATATATACATGTCATTGTGACATATATATATACATATATGTATAGTTTATACACTTCTACATAGTAAAATATCCTCTGATTCAATTGCCGGGTAAAGCCGGCTTCTGTGAAAAGACAGAGGCACCCGACATGAAATGACACTTGGTGTACATAGGGTTAACCATGTCTTTTCATGTCGTTTGCAATCTGATTTGCACAAACAATTACATCAGTTTATGTGTGCAAAATTTCACACCTGTAGGGGTTAATTAAAGGTGTAAATTCGTTGTAAAAAAAACGGACTTTTTTGCTACGAATTTACACCTTTAATTAACCCCTACAGGTGTGAAATTTTGCACACTAAAGGTACTGCCACACTTAGTGATCTCGTTAGCGATCTCAATAACGACGCAAGCTAATGAGATCGTTTTTGTGATCGTTTTAATGTCGCTAGTAGCTGCCACACTTAGTGATCTCGTTAACGACGCATGAGCGGTTAGCGATCTCATTAACGACTTTATACGGTCATTGCGATGTAAAAAACAGCGCACATCGCTCACAAAAGGTGCCAGACAGCGATATAGGCTCACCAGCAGGACGCCAACGATCTAAATACGGTCCAGAACTCTAGTGAACGATCAGCGAGATCACAGCAGGGGCCACGTCGTTGCTACATGCCACACACGTTAGCGTCACGAACGAGATCGCTAAATAGTGACGTATTTAGCGATCTCGTTAGCGACGCTGTTTAGTGTGGCATACCCTTACACTCATGTAATTGTTTGTGCAAATCAGATATCAAACTACATGAAAAGACATGGTTAACTCTATGTAAACCAAGTGTCATTTCATGTCGGGTTCTGCATTTTCACAAAAGCCGGCAATTGAATTAGCGGCTATTATACTATGTAGAAGTGTATGAACTATAAATATAAATATATATATATATGTGTCACAAATTTAATGACATGTATATATATATATGAGGTGTAAAATTGCTGAAAAAAAATGCGTGGGCTCCCGCCCTATTTTCGCAACCAGACAGACAAAGCCAGTGAGTGGGGGCAGATAATAATAGCCCAGAGAGGGACCATTATTTTTGCCCCCCCCCGGCTTCTAACATCTGCCCCCAGACACCCCAGAAAGGGCAAATCTCTAATTAGATTTGCCCTTTCTGGCACTTTGCCCATCTATTCCCATTGCCCTGTAGCAGTGGCGAATGGGTTAATAAGGAGTTACAATGACATTGCAATTGAAAGGTCACTTTAAGCCAGGTTAATAATTGAGAGCTGTCAATTAGACAACTATCAATTATTAATCCTATTGTATGAAAGAAAAATCAAACACACACACTTTAATAAAAAAGAAGTTTAATGAAATAATCGCACAGTTTTTGACCATATTTTATTTTCCTGCTAAAACCATTTCCTGTAATAAAAATAAAATAATAAAGCAAAATTATTCTTACCAATCCGATGCACAGTCCGGTCCCACGGTGTAATCCTTCAGAAAGGGTTAATGTTTACTGCAGGGACCGCAGCTAATGCTGCAGCCTCACAGTAAACCCCCAAATGAATGAGTTCCTCTCCTGGCTGACAGGAGAGGAAGTGGAAAGCTTAATTGATTGATTTCCACTTTCACTTCAGGTCAGCCAGGGACACCATCAGTGACGTCAGAGGGAACTGGTTAACAAAAATAGGGGATCCCCTCGAAAAAAATTGGCGTGGGTCCCCCCTATTTTTGTTAACCAGCCAGATGAAGCAGACCGCTGAGGCCTGGTTTTTCAGGCTGGTAAGGATCCAATATCCATGGACCTTGCAAGCCTGATAATACCAGGCCACAGCAGTCTGCATATCTTGGCTGGTTAACAAAAATAGGGGATCCCCTCGAAAAAAAAACGGCGTAGGGGTCCCCCTATTTTTGTTAACCAGCCAAGTAAAATGCAGACTGCTGCGGCCTGGTATTAAAAGACTGTCAAGGCCCATGGATTTTGGCCCTCAACAGCCTGATAATACCAGGCTACAGCAGCCCCACATTTGGCGCATCAAAAGATGTGCCAATTGTGGCACTTTACCCGGCTCTTCCCACTTGCCCTGTAGCGGTGGCAAGCGGGGTAATAAGGGGTTAATGTCACCGTTGATTGCACGGTGACAATAAGCCCGGTTAATAATGGAGAGGTGTCAATAAGACACCGATCCATTATTAATCCCAAAGTTTTTAAATGTTTAAAAAAAAGACAAAGCAAGAAAAAAGTCTTTTAATGAAATAAAAGAGACAACACAGTTTTCATTAATTTTATTATACTCTCATTCCTGCGATGCCATCGATCTCCTGTAAAAAAAGAAAAAAAACAAACCAACAATATACCACCTGTCCGACGCAGTCCATAGTAACGACAGTCCCACGACGATCCAGCTCTGCTACATCGCAATGACAGGCAGAGCCTGTCATCGCAACGCAGCACAGCTGATTACCTGCTTCCCCGGCGGTGACATCATCGGACTGACTGCTTTACGGCCGGGATTACCCAGCAGTCACTGCAGTTATCGCGAGAATCTGCATGTGACCGCCGGGAAAGAAGATTGCGGCCATGAAGCAGTCCAGCCCGTGACCGCCGGAGATCTTCTGCCAGGTAAGTGCCGCTGACTCCTGACAGACCCGACCGACGGACACTGACAGTGACAGTGACAATCCCGATTCCGGTATCCGATATGACGAAAATATTGGAACTCGGAATCGGAATTCCGATACAGCCAATATCGGCCGATACCCGATATTTGCAGTATCGGAATGCTCAACCCTACCACTGACTGATTTGACAAAAAATTGCTCTGATGTGGTAAATAGAGGTAAGCGAGTCTGCCTTTTTTAGGGTCGAGTCGGGTTTCATGAAACCCGACTTTCTCAAAAGTCGAGTCGAACGAAATCGGCCGACTATCGTAAAAAGTCGGTGGTCCCACTGAAACACGAAACCCAAAGTAAGTCAATGGGTAAGCAAAGTCGGCTGGGAGTGGAGGACAGTAAACACACCTACAGTGCCCAATTGAATGGCAACGACATCAATTCTTATTACTTAAGCTTGGCAACCTTAATTAACTTTATAATAATAGTTACGCATTGAAAACTGGGGGTTATTTGGCTAAACTTGTGGGGGGGGGTAGGGCTGGCTCCAGGTTTTCGTGTGCCCCGGGCCAAAGAGTGTCAGTTGTCCCCTTTAACACATACCACAATTCATGATGCTCCGATATGGCAGAGAAATGTTTTTATACTGCAATGAAAAATACTTCACTTCCTACATTACAAAAATCTACAATAGCTCAAAAACCGGACAGTATATTACTCCATACAGTATTATGGGCACCACATAGTGCGCCATACAGAATAATGAGCCCCATATATTGCTCCATACATAATTGGTCCCATATAATGTTCCATACAGTATGTGATGAGCTGCACATACAGCTCCAGTATATGATAGTCCCCATAAATGTGCCATACAGTATAGGACGGTCCCCATAGAGTAGAATGAGCCCCACATATTGCTCCATACAGTATGAGTCACATATAAAGCTCCATACAGTATATGATGTGCCCCATATATTGCTCCATACAGAATGGGCTCCATATAATGCTCCATACAGAATAGGCCCCATGTTTGCCCCATATAATGCTCCATACCCTATATGATGCCCCATAAATAATGAACCTCACATGATTCTCCAGTATATGATGGGCCCCATGGATGATGCTCCAGTGTATGATGGGCCAAAATAATGCTCCATATATAATGGGCCCCATTTAAAATGCTCCATTGTATAATGGTCCCCGTAAATGCTGCTCCAGTGTCTGTTTTCGTCCTTTTAGAATGCTCCAGTATATGATGGGCCTCATGGATGCTGCTTCAGTGTCTGATCTGCCCCATTTAGAATGCTCCAGTATATGATGGGCCCCATGAATGATGCTCCAGTGTATGATGGGCCAATATAATGCTCCATATATAATGGGCCCCATTTATAATGATCCAGTGTATAATGGTCCCTGTAAATGCTGCTCTAGTGTTTGTTTTCCCCCTTTTAGAATGCTCCAGTATATGATGGGCCCCATGGGTGATGCTCCAGTATCTGATCTGCCCCATTTAGAATGCTCCCATATATGATGGGCCCCATGGGTGATGCTCCAGTGTCTTATGGGTCAAAATAATGCTCTATATATAATAGGCCCCATTTATAATGCTCCAGTGTATAATGGGCCCCATAGATGCTGCTCCAGTGTCAGATGTCCCCCATTTAGAATGATCCAGTTTATGATGGGCCCTATCTATGGTGCTCAAGTGTATGCTGGGCCCCATATATAATTCTCCAGTGTATAATGCTGCCCATATATTTCTCCAAACATTAAAAAAAATTTAATACCTCTCCTCGCTGTGCAATCCTCTACTCTAGACTCCTCAGCATCACCATCTTACAGCTCTCTGTCCTGAGAATGTTGATACCCCATATGTGGGGGTATACCACTGTTTGGGCACACAGCTGAGCTCGGAAAGGAACGAGCGCCGTTTTACTTTTTCAACGCAAAATTGGCTGGAATTAAGATCGGACTCCATGTCGCATTTGGAGAGCCCCTGATATGCCTAAACAGTGAAAACCCCCCACAAGTGACATTATTTTGGAATCTAAACCATCTATGGAACTTATCTTGATGTGTGATGAGCACTTTGAACCCGCAAGTGCGTCACAGACGTTTATAACATAGAGCTGTAAAAATAAAAAATCATATTTTTTTCCACAAAAATAATGTTTTCACTCCCAATTTTTTATTTTCCCAAGGGTAACAGAAGAAAATGAACCCCAAAAGTTATTTTGCAATTTGTCCTGAGTACGTTGATACCCCATATGTGGGGGTAAACACCTGTTTGGGCGCATGGCAGAGCTCAGAAGGGAAGGAGCGCCAGATTATACAGTTATGGTTTGCAGGTCCCATGTGCCACTGGGAGGGCCCATGAGGTGCCAAAGCAGCAGAACCCCCAATAAATGACCCCAATTTAAGAACTACACCTCTACATGAATTCATCTAGGGGTGCAGTGATCATATTGACATCATGGGTGTGTCACAGAATTGTATACTATTGGGCAGTGTGTACAAAATAACTACATTTTTATCACCAAAATTTTGTTAAAGGGAATCTGTCACCACATTTTTGGACTATGAGATGTGACCACCGCCATCAGGGCTTATCTACAGCATTGTGTAATGCTGTAGATAAGCCCCGGATGTTACCTGAAAGGGAAGAAAAACGAGTTATTTTATACTCACCCGGGGCGGTCCGCCGCCTGGTCCGGTCCGATGGGCGTTGCGGTCCGGTTCGGCGCCTCCCATATTCTAGAGAAGCTGGCCTCTTCTTTCTGTCCCATCGCGGCTCCTGCGCAGGCGCACTGATCTGCCCTGGTGAGGGCATAGCAGAGTACTGCAGTGCGCAGGCGCCAGACCTCTCTGACATTTCCCGGTGCCTGCGCACTGCAGTACTCTGCTCTGCCCTCACCAGGAGCCACGACAGGATGGAAGATGGGAGGCGCCAAACCGGACCACGACACCCATCGTACCGGACGGCGAACCATTTTTCTTCTCCTTCAGGTGACATCGGGGGCTTATCTACAGCATTCCAGACTGCTGTAGATAAGCCAATGATGGCGGTGGCTGTATCTCAAAGTCCAAAAATGGGGTGACAGATTCCCTTTAAAGCCAAAGATTTTAATTTTCACACAAGAAGTGGGTAAAAATGGCAACAAAATTTGTCCAACAATTTCTACTGAACGTGGCAATACCCCATATGTGGCTGTACAGTGCTACTTAGCCATCGGGAGAGACTCAGGAGGAGCAGAACGCTATTTGCCTATTCAAGTAAATGGGTTTGTGCACACGTCAGTGTGTTTTCACGGACCATGTGTCCGTACGCACACTTGCATTGGCACTGGGGAAGAAGCATTACAGCAAGCGCTGTTCCCCGGCGATGGGTTATGAACACAGCTCTCATCATTCTCACCTGCTATGCCGGCGATCGGCACAAGCAGGGAAGAATGATTCTCCCCTTTTTGTGCCGATTGAAGGCAGAGCAGGGGAGAATGATGAGAGCTGTGTTCATAACCCGTCGCCGGGAACAGCGCTTGCTGTAATGCTTCTTCCCTGGTGCCCGTCCTTGTGGTACAGATGCGGCACACGCATGACACATGGGTGCCGCAAGTATTACACACACAGACACTGACATCTCCGGTACCGAAAATATCAGGACATGTGAAAGAGGCGTTATAGCGGGTTTTTATGTTTGGCAGCTGTCACACACTAAACGATGCTTTTTATTGCAAAAAATATGACAGCTGACAGGCACGGCAAGCGGTGCGGGGACCTTTGCAGTCGGTCCCCGCACCTACAGCGCTGTGGTTGGTCAGTCAATCTGACTGACCAAACACAGCAGCGATCGGGCAGGAGAGGCTGAAATCTCAGCTTGTCCTGTCCGATCAGTGCTGAAGCTCAGCGCTGCAGTGGCCGAGCTTCCTGCACTGACAGCCGGGACCGGCGTCCACGCCGCCCCTGGCTGTTAACCCCCTAACTGCAACATGGTCACAGCAGCTTTCTCCATTGGTATAATGCATTGCAATGTATTATACCTGCAATCAAAAGTGAAAAAGTGAAAACCCCATAAAGGGACAAGGTAAAAAAACATTTTTTTAAAAAAATTTGTAAAAAAATGTTAAAAAATAATAGAGAAAATTCCCCTAAAAAATACACATTTTTATATAAAAAAAAGAACAAAAAACAAAAATATACACGTTTGGTATCGCCGCGTCCATAAAAATCCCATCTATAAAAGCGTAACCCTAGTTAACCCCTTCAGTGAAAACCGTAAAAAAACCACAAAAAAGTAGTAAATTATACTTTTTCCAAGCGGTATCATCATGCCGCTTGGGAAAAAGTGCAATAACACACGATCAAAGAGACTAATGTAAATAAACATGGTACCGCTGAAAACGCCATTTTGTTCAGCAAAAAACAAGCTGCTATATAGCATCATCAGCGAAAAAATAAAAAAGTTATAGCTCGCAGAATAAAGTGATGCAAAAATAATTATTTTTTCTATAAAAAATTTTTATTGTGTAAAAAACGCCAAAACATAAAAAAATATATAAATGAGGAATCGCTGTAATCGTAGTGACCCGAAGAATAAAGCTGCTTTATCAATTTTACCACACGCGGAACGGAGGAAAAATAAAACAATTCCTGAATTGCTGGTTTTTGTTCATTCTGCTTCCACAAAAATCAGAATAGGAAGCGATCAAAAAACGTTATGTGCCTGAATATGGTACAAATAAAAACGTCAGCTCGTCCCGCAAAAAAATAAGCCCACAGATAACTCTGTCGGCCGAAATATGGAAAAATTATAGCTCTCAAAATACGGCGATGCAAAAATTTCTTACAAAAAATTCTTCCAAAAAAAAGCATCTTTTAGAGTGTGACAGAAGCTAAACATGAAAAAAGGGTGTAAATCTGGTATCGCTGTAATCGCACCGACCCGAGGAATAAAGTCGCCTAATCACTAATACCGCACGAGGAACGGCGTAAAAAAGAAAACCAATTCTTCACCTTTTGTAGATTTGTTCATTCTGCCTCCCAAAGATCTCAGTGGTTCCCCTCCACATATGGGGTACCAGCGTATTCAGGACAAATTGCACATCAACTTTTGGGGTCCTATTTCTCCTTTTACCCTTATAAAAATAAAAATTTGGGGGCAAAAAGATAATTTTTGTGGAAAAAAATATGATTTTTTTATTTTCACGGCTCTACGTTATAAACTTCTGTGAAGCACTTGGGGGTTCAAAGTGCTCACCGCAGATCTAGATAAGTTCCTTTGGGGGTCTAGTTTTCAAAATGAGGTCACTTATGGGGGGTTTCCACTGTTTAGGTACATCAAGGACTCTCCAAACGCGACAAGGTGTCCGCTCTTGATTCCGGGCAATTTGACATTCAAAATCTCAAATGATGCTCCTTCCATTCTAAGCACTGCAGTGTGCCTAAAGATTGGTCTTCCCCCACACATGGGGTATCAGTGTACTCAGGAGAAATTGTACAACAAATATTGTGGTTCATTTTCTCCTGATACCCTTGACAAAATTAAAAAAATTGTGTTGAAAGAAAAATGTTGGGTTAAAAAAGTTAAATGTTCATTTTTTCCTTCCACATCGCTTCAATTCGTCTGAAGTACCTAAAGGGTTAATAAACTTCTTGAATGTGGCTTTGAACACCTTGAGGGTTGCAGTTTTTAGAATGGTGTCACTTTTGGGTATTTTCTGTCATATTGACCCCTCAAATTCACTTCAAATGTGAGGTGGTCCCTAAAAAAATGGTTTTGTAAATTTTGTTGTAAAAATGAGAAATCGCTGGTCAAATTTTAACACTTATAACTTCCTAACAAAAAAATTTTGGTTCCAAAATTGTGCTGATGTAAAGTAGACATGTGGGAAATGTTATTTCTTAACTATTTTGTGTGACATATCTCTGTGATTTAAGGGCATAAAAATTTAAAGTTTGAAAATTGCAAAATTTTAAAAATTTTCGCCATATTTCCGTTTTTTTCATAAATAAACCCAAGTTATATCGAATAAATTTTATCACTAACATGAAGTACAATATTCATGAGAAAATATTCTCCGAATCGCCAAGATCCATTGAAGCGTTCCAAAGTTATAAGCACATAAAGTGACAGTGGTCAGAACTGGAAAAATTGGCCCGGTCATTAACCTACAAAATGGCTTGGTCCTTAAGGATTTAATACCATTCTACATGTGGTAAAATTGAAAAAGCAGCTTTATTCTTCGGGTTAATACGATTACAGCGATACCTCATTTATATCATTTTTTATGTTGTGGCGCTTTTATACAATAAAATTATTTTATATAAAAAATAATTATTTTTGCATCAGTTTATTCTGCGAGCTATAACTTTTTTATATTTCCAGTTATGGAGCTGTATGAGGGCTTGTTTTTTGCTGGACAAGTTGATGGTACCATTGTTATTTATATCCGTCTTTTTGATCGCGCCTTATTCAACTTTTTGCTCGGCTGTATATAAAGCATTGTTTTTGCCTTTTTTATGGTGTTCACTAAAGGAGTTAACTAGTGGGACAGTTTTATAGGTCAGGTCACTACGGACGTGGCAATACCAAATATGTGTACTTTTATTGTTTATATTTTTTTTTCATTCAAATATTTATTTATTGATAGTGTACGGATGTGGTCTCGCTGGTGTGCGACCGGAGGTAAGCAGGAGGGCGACTATTCCAGGTTCTTTAAGCAAGTTTATTATAACTTCATAAACTTGCCTTAAAACAGAAAAGAAAACAGCCTTCTCTGGCACAAAGTAACAAAAACAGATATTAAGTCCTGGTACTCTAACTGAGCACTATTTCAGCAACCAGACTGGTGGTCTCCTCAGAACTCCCACACTGGAGGTTTCCACACCTCCAGCCACTCACACCTGTGGTCAGCAGCAGGCTCACTTATATACACCAGCCATTCAGCTAACACAGAGCACATGACCTGTCATGTGCTCTTGTGACCTCATCACAGGTCCTCAAACCACATACAAAGGTATAGTGAAGTCTTACTATCACTACATACCTCCCCCTCTGCCTAAAGCCGTGGGCTTGGCACATTTCATTCACCGACTAGAAACTCCTTTCAGTCGTCTCCACAATCAGCTGGTCTGTCACAGCTTGCCTTAGGTCACTGAGTCCTGATCTAATTGAGGTGTCACTGCCTCTAGCTCTCATTTCAGGCCATCTATGTTCTGTCTTAGTTTCACTTCGATGACCTTCATTCTGCAGCGAACCTCTGCGCCTCTCTATACTGTGGGTTGAAGGTGACTGCCTTTTTTTCCTCAACTCTTGCAGCTGTCTGTTGGTCTGCTTCTTCTCAAGTTTTAGCTGTTCTATTCTTCCCTGGTTCACCTCCAAGAGCATCCGGATCTTCCCAAGGCTTTCCACCAACACCCTCCAACTTGGAGGTTTTCTTGTTGGCTCCCGACATCTCTGCTTCTCGTGGAGGTATTGTAGTGGCATAGCTCTTATGTCCGCCTCCCGCTTCACTGTGACTTTCCGGGTGTGGCCATCTGGGGGGCGGTTCCCTTGCTGGCTTTCTTTCACCGTCGAGGCCCCTTCTTTGGTCAACCTCTTCAGTTCACTCTCTTCCCGTACGCACGGACCGGGAGTGCACAACCGTTCGATTTCCTGGTCTGTCGTGGATTTCCTGAGCTGTGCGTTAGATTCCTTCTCTATCTGGAGTTTTTGGAGAATTTTCTCTTGCTCCTCTGCCCAGCATCGGTGCTCTTCTTCTCTCCGTAGAAGTTCCTGCTGATGCTTCTCCTGGGCCTCTCTGAGCATCTCTGTATCTTTCACTAGGACTTGGTTCACCGTCAGGCACGCTGATAGTTGACCTTGGACTTTAGAGAGTTCTTTCTCCAGGTCCTTCATTCGTTGCTCAATCTCTTGTCCCCGTATCTTTTCTCGCATGACTGTCTCTTTAAGTAGCTCTATCTCATGGCCCTGCTCTCTTTTATCCAGTACATGTGGCACCATCCTTCTCCCCTTTTTTCTCTTCTTAGAAGCATAGGCTGTCTGGCCTTCCTGCAGCCCCTGCGGTGAGGAGAAGGTCTGCCACTTGTACCTGACTCCACCTTGCTGCACTCGCTTTCACTTGCAGTTAAGTTACAGTCTGCATAGGAGTCATTCCCACTCCCTCTGTCATCTTGGAACGGCAAGTCCCCACTTAACCAGGTGTCGGCCCCTATTCCTAGGGCGACCCAGTTTTCTGTGGACCTATATTTGGTCACCCCAAAGTCCTCACTTTGGTCTGAGCCCCCTTTCTTACGGCTACCAGGCACTGGGTATCTTTGACTTTAGGGGTGGCTACCTCTGTTTTACCCACCACCCTATCAGCAACCACTACAGCCTCCTGCAGGAATGGGCCTCTCTTAGGGTCATTCTGGTTCCCTTCTGAGCAATCAGCCAGTGCTTCGTCCCACATCTCCCAAAACCGTTTACAATCCTGGCCTATTATTATAGGGTAGGGTAAGTCTGGGACTACAGGGATATCATGGGTAGAAATAATAGTGTCCGTCTCAACAATTACCCTGGTTACCTGATACTCCCTAGTGACCCCATGAATGCAAGGGACTTCCATCTTTTTTTCAGGAATCAAATAGACAGGGAGTGTGTCGCTCAGCAGAGTCACCTGGCTTCCTGAGTCTAGAAGTCCACTCACACACTCTCCATTCACTATTAGAGAACAGTTCAATGCCCCCTGGTCAGATGTAAAGTCAGTACACCATTCGCGACATACACTGTTCAAACCCCGAACCCGGCAACAGTTCCTCGGCTCATCCGACGCCACCTCTCCTCTCCTCATCGACTCAGCTTGAGACTCCGCTCCCTCCGCATGTGGCGATATTTTGCCAGGGCCCACTGGTTCCCCATTCTCGCCAGGGACCACAGAACCCTTTCTCCACAGATCCCAAACAGACAGAAATCCCGGCCTATAATTATAGGATGCACCAAGTCCCGAACGACGCCGACTTCATGGGACTCAGTGCCATGCGTCGTTTCAATGTCCACTCTGGCCATAGGGTAGTCCTTTACATCACCATGTATGCATTGAACACCAACTTTTTCCCTGGTAGTATGTTGAGAGAAAAAGTGGCCCTAATCAAGGTCACTAAGCTCCCAGAGTCTAGCAGCGCCGTTACTGCTTCACCGTTCACCTTCACGGGACAGACTTGAGGACCCTGATTGGGGAACGGGTTTCCACTGCAGGCTGGATATGCATACCATGAAATACAGTGTCCTATGCTGCAGTCCATCTGCTCAGTGGTCTGCGGACACCGGGCAGCTATATGTCCTGGCTCGCGGCACCTCCAACAAATAATATCACCCGTAGTGACCTTGGGCACCACCTCCCCCCGCCATTTTGACCTTGGGCTCCCCACCCCTTTTTGGGACTCTGCCCCCTGTTGGGCCCGCCAGTACGGAATAGGCTCCTTCCCCAAGGCACCTTCCATTCCCTGGTACCTCTCAACCAGTCCGACTAGTTCATCAGCATTCCGGGGATCACCCTGGGCAACCCAAGTCTGTAGGGGCTTTGGCAGGGAGTGCACAAACTGATCCATGACGACTCTTTCTACCATCTGTGCCGGCGTAGCGGACACTGGCTGTAGCCATTTTTGGACCAGGTGCAGTAAGTCAAACATTTGGGAGCGAGGTGGTTTGTCCCGGTGATAAGCCCAGCGGTGCACTCTCTGTGCCCTGACAGTCATTGTTACCCCCATACGTGAGAGGATCTCTACCTTTAGCTTAGGATATTCCTGAGCGTCCTGCACAGTCAAATCGTAATACGCCTTCTGGGGTTCACCTGTCGGTATGGGGCCAGTACCTCTGCCCTCTGCCCTGGGGGAAGTCTTTCCCTCTCAGCAACCCTCTCAAATACAGTCAGGAAAGCTTCCACATCATCCCCGGGGGTCATTTTTTGTAATGTGCGTCTTACCGCCTTTCTGACGTGGTTGTCATCAGCCAGACCTGGAGTTGGGGCGCTCGTCCTGCCCTGGATGGCGGTTGTCAAAAGCTGCATCTGCTGCCGATGTTCCTGCTGCATCTGCTGCAAGAACATCCTGTTGGCTTCTTGCTGCTGTTCCTGTGCCTGTTGCTGCTGTACCTGTGCCTGGACCAAGTGTTTCAGCAGGTCCTCCATTTTCTCCGGCAATGCTGGCTGGGTTGCTATAGCCTTGACCCACGACATGCAGTAACCAGTAGTGTTGAGCGATACTGCTCGATATCTAAAAATATCGGATCGGAATGGTATCGCCGATATCACTAAATATCGTCGATATCCGATTCCGATACCGGAAGTCCCATGTAAGTCTATGGGAACCAAATATCGACATTAAAAAAACCCATTCTTGCCTTGTTGGTTAATTGTACATGAAGGAAAACAACAAAGACTAATGTAGAATGTATTGGGGAAGGTTGAGGAGACAATAAAGGCATACATGTTTAACCCAATGCATTGGAATAGCATTAATATATTTTTTTTTGGAAATACGTTTGGATTGACTAACAAATTGACAATGTTGTTAACCTTTTTTCTATTTTGGCAAATATGTATGTTTCACAACTTCCATGCTCTTCACCTTTTTAGCTTTTGCCAGTGCCACACTTTCTCCTTCATAATCTTCAGCAGCATCATCTTTCTCATCAAATTATTCTTAATCTTCACCTTCTTAATCTTCTTCTTAAACTTCTTGCTATTCATGTTTTTGTTTACATTACTCATATTGTTATTATTAAACTAATTAATCTTCTTCATATTCAAATTCTTCATCTTCTTCCTCTTCATCTTCTTCATCATATTCTTATTTGTGACAGAGATTCCTGTACTTGTAATCTGTAAAAGTATGAATTGTTCATCCTTCCGTTCTTGCTGTCACAAAAGATTTAAATTACAACAGTATTTGTCCGTGTTCAGTTTAGCCTGCAGCAGCAGGCATTTTCCAGGGCACCACGAGGAGGAACGGACTCACCCCCATACACTGCTTAGTCTTCTTCTGCTTAGAATTTAGAGCATATATTTTGCTCTTCATTTTGGTCTTATACTTCATGTTCTTCTGCTTTTTGATCTTCTGCTTATTGTTCTTCTGTCTGTTGTTCTGTATCTTGTAGTTTGTCTTAACCTTCTTTGTCCTGTTGGTGATCTTCTTCTGGGTAATCTTTTATTTTTTCTTTGTGATGGTGTTCAGGCTGGTTGGCTTCATGCTCGTCGTCCTTGTTGTCGTCATCTTCTTCTGGGTGGTCTTTAAGGTCGTCTAATTTCCGAGAACCAGCTGACCTTACTGGAACCCTGACTGGTATCAGATGGAGCAAGAGACAATGGAAGTAACGAGGACCAGCTGACTGTGCTGGAACCCGGAGGGCAGCAGAAGGAAAAGAGGCAATGTCACAACCGAGTACCAGCTGACGTTACTGTGACACGGTTACTAAGCAGGAGGTACCTGTGCTCCAAAGCACTTCCAAGGACCAGCAGACGTTGGTGGAACTCGGATACGGAGATGGAGGCACCTAGGCCAAAGGCACTGGGAGAACCAGTTGACGGTACTGGACCCCGGACGGGTAGCAGAAGGAAAAGAGGCAATGTCACAACCGAGTACCAGCTGACGTTACTGTGACACGGTTACTAAGCAGGAGGTACCTGTGCTCCAAAGTACTACCAAGGACCAGCAGAGCTGCTTTGTAAAGCAGTAGCAGCAGCAGCAGCTCTCTCGGCTGGAATGTACAACAGTATGGATTGCACCAGTGTGTCTTGGTACTCCTGCATTTTACGGTCCCGGTTCACCGATGTGATGAGGGTTTGTAAGTTGTCCCGGTAGCGAGGGTCTAGGAGGGTGTACACCCAATAATCTGACGTGGTGAGAATGTGGGCGATGTGGCGGTCGTTTCTCAGGCACTGAAGCATGAAATCAACCATGTGCTGCAGACTCCCAACTGGCCAACAAAGGCTGTCCTCTGGAAGAGGCGTCATCTCTGCCTCCTCTGCATCACCCCACCCTCGCTCTACATACTGACTAGAGCGTTGTGTACCTCCCTCTGTAGGGATTTCTTCCTCCTCCATTGACTCCTCCTCCTCATCGTCCTCACAAAGTGAGCCCTGCCCAGCCCTTTGTGAGGAACCACGTTGCGCTGACTGTCCTGAAGGTAATTGAATTTGTGACTCCTCATCCTCCACCTCTTCCAAAACCTCTTCCTTTAGTGCTTTCAGTGATTTCTGAAGCAGGCAGATAAGGGGGACAGTCATGCTGACTAGTGCATTATCTGCACTCGCCATCCGCGTTAAGACATCAAACGCACGCAAAACGTCGCAGATGTCCTTCATAGAGGCCCACTCAGTAGTGGTGAATTGTGAACGGTGCAAATTGCGAGTTGATTGCGCCTGTTGCAGCTGATACTCCATTACTGCTGGCTGCTGCTCACACAACCGCTCCAACATATGTAACGTGGAATTCCACCTGGTGGGTACGTCACATATGATGCGATGTTCGGGAAGGCGAAATCTGACTTGCAGAGCTGCAATGCGCGATCTGGCCATGCTGGAACGTCGCAAGTGAGCGCACTCTAGGCGGACCTTGTGCAGCAGTGCATCAAGATCCGGATAGTCCCTCAAAAAACTCTGCACGACCAAGTTGAGCACATGTGCCAGACATGGTATGTAAGTGAGGTTGCCAAGGCCCAGAGCTGCCACCAGATTTCGGCCATTGTCACACACTACCAAGCCTGGCTGGAGATTAGCTGACAAAAACCACACGTCGCTCTCCTGCTTGATGGCATCCCAGAGCTCCTGCGCTGTGTGGCTTCGATTCCCCATGGAAATTAATTTCAGGACGGCCTGTTGACGTTTGGCCACGGCTGTGCTCATATCGGTCGCAACAGGTAAGCGTTCGCGGGTCCATGTGGAGGTATACCGTGACGGCTCGTGCAGCGATGATTCTGAGGAACTGGAGTAGGAGGAGGAATCAATGTGTACAGACTGGATTCCTGCAATCCTTGGAGTTGATATATTTAAAGCAAAACCATGGGTAACAAGACTGTACATAATTTCACAGTGGAAACATGGCAACTCCCTGCATACAGAAATATAACGAATAAAGGAGCATCCAGCCAAACTGGTAAATTGTATAAAAAAGACAATTTTATTGATAATATATAAAGACACACATGAATAAAAAACTTGTTCACAAATATATATGAGCGTATAAACAGATGAGAGTATAATGGTAATATAGCAACAAAAATACCTATGGTACACTAATGGGTAAGACCCAAATGCTCAGAAAAATCAGCCACCCTATCACCATAGAAGGGCACAGTATGTATACAAAACGAGTGTTAGATATAATGTGCTCCCTCCAACAGCAACAGGAGGTCAACGGTATATATAGTGTATTGACGATAGGCTGAAATCATTAGCGTACAGTAAAATTCCTCAAGTGGGAACTTGTGCATCGAGAAGATAAGTACGATGGCAAAGTGAAGATTGCCCAATCTCAATGGACATTGAACTAACTAGAGCATTAGGAAAAGTAATGCTTACCCATGTTGTGTAACAGCAGGAACGTGCTCCGTGGACCCGCAACAGGTAAGCGTTCGCGGGTCCATGTGGAGGTATACCGTGACGGCTCGTGCAGCGATGATTCTGAGGAACTGGAGTAGGAGGAGGAATCAATGTGTACAGACTGGATTCCTGCAATCCTTGGAGTTGGCAGAACACGTACAGCGCCACTGGCAAGATCTGTACCGGCTCCACAACATTGACCCAATGGGCAGTGAGGGAAAGGTATCGTCCCTGGCCATGGGTACTGGTCCACGCATCGGTGGTCAGGTGGACCCTGCTACTGACGGCGTTTAGTAGCGCATGTTTAATGTTTCCCTTGACATATTTTTGCAGAGCAGGGACGGCTTGCCTGCTGAAATAAAATCGGCTTGGCACATTATATTGTGGGACTGCCAATGCCATAAAGTTCCTGAAACTGTCAGTCTCCACCAGCCTGAATGACAGCATTTCAAGGGACAGGAGTTTTGCAATGCCAGCATTCAGAGCCTGTGCTCGTGGATGGTTTGCCAAGTATGGCCGTCTTTTATCCCATGCCTGTGGTACCGATGGCTGTTTTGTGGTCTGGGAGTGTGACGATGACTGTGAACTTGCTGCTGTGGGTGGAATAACAGTTTGTCTATGGACAACAGTGACTGAGGTTCTTCCATGGAGATCCTGTGAGGAAGCCGAACCAGTGTGTGTGGAGCTGGAGGTAGAGGCTCCAACACGACCTGAAGATGTAGGTGCTGCTGTAGGTTGGCCTACATCTCTAGTGCGTCTTTGTAACTCAGCTACGTGCTTTGTCCGTACATGTTTCCATATATTTGTGGTATTCAGGTTACTGATATTTTTACCTCTTTTAACTTTTTGCTTACACAGCTTGCATTGAACATAGCAAATATCATCTACAAGTCTGTCAAAAAAGGACCACGCAGTGCAAGTCATGGGAGCGCCAATTTTGACATTTCTAAGAGAACTGCTCCCAACAGGTGCCAAACTGGAGGCTACAGGCAAGCGAGTCTGCAGCCTACCTCTCCCTCCTCTTTGTACTGTTGGGACAATCTCTTCCTCAGAGCTGCTCCCACCACCTTCCTGTTGCTCACGCCATGTTGGGTCTCGGACTTCATCATCTCCACTACCCTCTTCCAACACCTGCTGCTGTTGGATGGTCTGGGCAGCACCATGCTCCACAAAACCTGGCACCTGAGTCTCATCATCATCATAAGATGCGTTCTGCGGTGTGCTGTCCATCGGCACTGGCTCACCCGCCTCTTCAGATTGAGAGAGACACAGCTGTTGCGCATCACTGCATACTCCCTCTTCTTCAAATTGCAGAATGCTGCTTGCCTGTGCCCGTGTTTGCGAGCCAACAGATTCTGAGAACAGAAGCAGAGACTCAGCTGGCTCCTGTACAGAACTCTCTGACTGCCTGGGCAATTTGACAGGCGGTGAACAGACAGATGGTTGCTCAACAGTGTTGTGTTCCTGAGAGGAGGTGGAAGGAATTGAAGTCGATGCATTGGCTGCCATCCAACCAACAATGGCTTCAATTTGTTCTTCCCGCAGCAGGGGGGCACGCCGAGCTCCTACCAAAGTGCGCATAAAGGAACGCTCATGGGTAAAACTGGTGGATGCTGTGTCACTGAGGGCGGCAGCAGCCACAGAATCCCCACGTCCTCTCCCTGCTGAAAGTCCACGGCCACGACCACGTGCCTTACTCCCTGCCTTCTTCATCTTGGTAGATTGATAAAGAAAGTCAGAAAAGTTATAAGGCCTAAGTGTGGTTATTACGCAGAGACTGAAGTGAACACTGAAACACAACTGTTCACAATCTGTGAAAGGCTACTCCTTTGTCTACTTCTATAGTGTTTGCAACCAATGTATTGGATACGGATGGAAGCGCGTCACACTAATAGATTATATTTATTTTAAATGGAATGGAGCAGAACCAATTGGAGAGAAATGAAAAGGATGAGGCACTGAGACACGCTCAGCAGAGTACAAGCAGCAGTGCTTGAACAAGTAACTGGAGCGTGATGTGCACTCAAAAAATAAAAAACACAGACTGAAGTGAACACTGAAACACAACTGTTCACAATCTGTGAGAGGCTACTCCTTTGTCTACTTCTATAGTGTTTGCAACCAATGTATTGGATACGGATGGAAGCGCGTCACACTAATAGTTAAATTGCATGGAGCTGCAAGAATTACACTGAAGAAAAAAAAAAGAGTCTGTGAGTGACACGTGCAGATGCCTACAGACAGCGTTGCATGCAGAGCAAACTGCAGCGTCACCTGCACTCACACACACCTTGCAGAGCTGTTAAAACAACACTGCAGGCAAAAGGAAGCTTTACACAGCGGTTGGTGCTAGCCTGCCTAAAGCACACTACACTAAATCGCAATCTCTAACTGTCCCTCAGAGTCAGCACAGCAGCGTTCTGTCCCTTACTGAATTCACAGCACAGTGACGCTAAAATGGCGGCGGCGCCTTTTATAGTGCATTCTGACATCATTTCAGCATCCAATCACAGCCATGCCATTAGTTAAGATGACCGCAGCAGTACAGGATGTGCCCACACTTCTTAGGATTCCTCATCGGCTGACTAAAATCACATTGCCTCTCAAAGAATTATGGGAACTTCCGATTCCGGTATACGATATATGGAAAATATCGGAACTAAGTATCGAAAGGCCGAAACAGCTAATATCGGCCGATACCCGATACTTGCGGTATCGTATCGCTCAACACTAGTACCCAGTTTCATTTCTCTGCTGGGAACGCTGCCCGCATTTACGCCACCAATTGTACGGATGTGGTCTCGCTGGTGTGCGACCGGAGGTAAGCAGGAGGGCGACTCTTCCAGGTTCTTTAAGCAAGTTTATTATAACTTCATAAACTTGCCTTAAAACAGAAAAGAAAACAGCCTTCTGTGGCACAAAGTAACAAAAACAGATATAAAGTCCTGGTACTCTAACTGAGCACTCTTTCAGCAACCAGACTGGTGGTCTCCTCAGAACTCCCACACTGGAGGTTTCAACACCTCCAGCCACTCACACCTGTGGTCAGCAGCAGGCTCACTTATATACACCAGCCATTCAACTAACACAGAGCACATGACCTGTCATGTGCTCTTGTGACCTCATCACAGGTCCTCAAACCACATACAAAGGTATAGTGAAGTCTTACTATCACTACAATAGAATAAATATTTTTTTTAATTATTATTATTATTTTTTTTTTAATATTTTAACATGTATTTAATTTTTTTACTTTATTCTAACTTTACACCTTGTCCCACTATGGGACAATCATGTTTTGCAGGCTGATTGCTTCTATAACATGCAGATGAAGCAGTATCTGCATGATATAGAAGCTTTCAGTGCTGAAATACTGCACTGACCTGAAAGACTTCCTGATCATACACTGTGCATGACCGGGAAGTTTCTCAGCTCTGGTAACCCGGATGTCGTCATGACGACATCAGTTACAATGGCAGCGATCGGGACCCCAAGTCACGCCGCGGGGTCTCCGATCAAAAGGCAGAGGGGCTGTCAGCCCTCTGCTTGCTCCCAGAATGCTGTGATCATATTTGATCGCAAAATTTCGGGGGTTAAACTGCCAGGAGTGGTCTGTGACCACTCCTGGCACTTACTGCCTCGTGTCAGCTGTGACTATTCCGTCCATGGTCAAATTGGATGGAATAGTACGTCTGATGTCAGAACAGAGTTAATGTTTGTGAAATTGAAGAATGGCTGCTATTTGTCTCTTATATCACCTTCTACAGGTTATTGTCTGCTATTTTTGCAAAACAGGATTTCATGGTCAGTGTACAAGCAATGTTTTCTGTTATGTTGATTACTAGGGTTGAGCATTCCGATACTGCAAGTATCGGGTATCGGCCGATATTGGCTGTATCGGAATTCCGATTCCGAGTACCGATATTTTCGTCATATCGGATACCGGAATCGGATTGTCACTGTCACTGTCAGTGTCCGTCGGTCGGGTCTGTCAGGAGTCAGCGGCACTTACCCGGCAGAAGATCCCGGCGGTCACATCCCGGACTGCTTAATGGCCGCCATCCTCTTCTCCCCGGCGGTCACATGCAGTTTCTCGCGATAACTGCAGTGACTGCTGGGTAATCGCGGCCGTAAAGCAGTCCGATGACGTCACCGCCGGGGAAGCAGGTAATCAGCTGTGCTGCGCCGGGATGTCAGGCTCTGCCTGTCATTCCGATATAGCAGAGCTGGATCGTCGTGGGACTGTGGTTACTATGGACTGCGTCGGACAGGTGGTATACTGTTGGTTTGTTTTTTTTTTTTTTTTACAGGAGATCGATGGCGTCGCAGGAATGAGAGAGTAATAAAAAAATGAAAACTGTGTTGTCTCTTTTATTTCATTAAAAGACTTTTTTCTTGCTGTGTCTTTTTTTTACACATTTAAAAACTTTGGGATTAATAATGGATCGGTGTCTTATTGACACCTCTCCATTATTAACCGGGCTTATTGTCACCGTGCAATCAACGGTGACATTAACCCCTTATTACCCCGCTTGCCACCGCTACAGGGCAAGTGGGAAGAGCCGGGTAAAGTGCCACAATTGACACATCTTTTGATGCGCCAAATGTGGGGCTGCTGTAGCCTGGTATTATCAGGCTGTTGAGGGCCAAAATCCATGGGCTTGACAGTCTTTTAATACCAGGCCGCAGCAGTCTGCATTTTACTTGGCTGGTTAACAAAAATAGGGGGACCCCTACGCCGTTTTTTTTTCGAGGGGATCCCCTATTTTTGTAAACCAGCCAAGCTAAGCAGACTGCTGTGGCCTGGTATTATCAGGCTTGCAAGGTCCATGGATATTGGATCCTTACCAGCCTGAAAAACCAGGCCTCAGCGGTCTGCTTCATCTGGCTAGTTAACAAAAATAGGGGGGACCCCACGCCAATTTTTTTCGAGGGGATCCCCTATTTTTGTTAATCAGCCAAAGATATGCAGACTGCTGTGGCCTGGTATTATCAGGCTGGCAAGGTCCATGGATCTTGGCTCCTTAACAGCCTGAAAATCCAGGCCTCAGCGGTCTGCTTCATCTGGCTGGTTAACAAAAATAGGGGGGACCCCACGCCATTTTTTTTTCGAAGGGAACCCCTATTTTTGTTAATCAGTTCCCTCTGACGTCACTGATGGTGTCCCTGGCTGACCTGAAGTGAAAGTGGAAAGCAATCAATTAAGCTTTCCACTTCCTCTCCTGTCAGCCAGGAGAGGAACTCATTCATTTGGGGGTTTACTGTGAGGCTGCAGCATTAGCTGCGGTCCCTGCAGTAAACATTAACCCTTTCTGAAGGATTACACCGTGGACCTGACTGTGCATCGGATTGGTAAGAATAATTTTGCTTTATTATTTTATTTTTATTACAGGAAATGGTTTTAGCAGGTAAATAAAATATGGTCAAAAACTGTGTGATTATTTCATTAAACTTCTTTTTTATTAAAGTGTGTGTGTTTGATTTTTCTTTCATACAATAGGATTAATAATTGATAGTTGTCTAATTGACAGCTCTCAATTATTAACCTGGCTTAAAGTGACCTTTCAATTGCAAGGTCATTTTAACCCCTTATTAACCCATTCGCCACCGCTACAGGGCAATGGGAATAGACGGGCAAAGTGCCAGAAAGGGCAAATCTAATTAGAGATTTGCCCTTTCTGGGGTGTCTGGGGGCAGATGTTAGTAGCCGGGGGGGGCCAAAAATAATGGTCCCTCTCTGGGCTATTATTATCTGCCCCCACTCACTGGCTTTGTCTGTCTGGTTGCGAAAATAGGGCGGGAGCCCACGCATTTTTTTTCAGCAATTTTACACCTCATATATATATACATGTCATTGAATTTGTGACACATATATATATATTTATATTTATAGTTCATACACTTCTACATAGTATAATAGCCGCTAATTCAATTGCCGGCTTTTGTGAAAATGCAGAACCCGACATGAAATGACACTTGGTGTACATAGGGTTAACCATGTCTTTTCATGTAGTTTGATATCTGATTTGCACAAACAATTACATGAGTGTAAGTGTGCAAAATTTCACACCTGTAGGGGTTAATTAAAGGTGTAAATTCGTAGCAAAAAAGTCCGTTTTTTTTACAACGAATTTACACCTTTAATTAACCCCTACAGGTGTGAAATTTTGCACACATAGACTGATGTAATTGTTTGTGCAAATCAGATAGCAAAGGACATGAAAAGACATGGTTAACCCTATGTACACCAAGTGTCATTTCATGTCGGGTGCTTCTGTCTTTTCACAGAAGCCGGCTTTACCCGGCAATTGAATCAGAGGATATTTTACTATGTAGAAGTGTATAAACTATACATATATGTATATATATATGTCACAATGACATGTATATATATATATATATATATATGTATTCTATGTGTGTATATTTAGTGTTTACAAGGTAAGAAAGAGGTTTTTTTAGTTGCGATATTTTGTTCCCATAGGCTTACATGGTACTTCCGGTATCGGTATCGGGTATCGCCGATATTTTTTGGGTATCGGCGATACCATTCCGATTCCGATACTTTTGGATATCGGAAAGTATCGCTCAACTCTATTGATTGCACATTGTACCAGGAAATGCAGTTTGTTGGCCTGCAATAAAACAGGACAAACTATGCAATATAAGAGATGAGCCCTTGCTACCTTTCCCCAATCCTGTCGAAAAGTGCCTGAATAAGAGCTGTGAACTATAAAGAGCATTCTGCTTCTGTGTCAAGGGTACTTTACAAAATGGCATCCAAGAACAATCTACTGGACAGCTGTCAGAACACCATGGTTCCATCAAGAGGGACACAGATTTGACGTTCTACAGGATGCCAGCTTAAGGACCATGGCCCTAGCTGGAAGAATACAGATCTCCTCCATTGATTATTTTTATTATTATTATATTATTATTATACATTTTTATAGTGCCATTTATTCCATGGAGCTTTACATGTGAAGAGGGGCAAATATAGACAAGTACAGTAAACATGAGCAATACAAGGCACACACAAGTACAGAAGGAGAGAGGACCCTGCCCGCAAGGGCTCACAGTCTACAGGGATGGGTGAGGATACACTAGGAGAGGATTATCACTGAACCCATGGAGACGTTTGGACAAGCCAGGATTTGGACCCACCAGTCACCTAGTCCCATGGAAACATTTAGGAAAGACAGCATTGGGACTCTCTGGTCACCTGGCCGTATAGATAAATGTATGAAGTCAGAATTTGGAACCAACAGTCATCTGTCACCATAGAGAAGTTTAGAGAAGCCAGGTTGTGACTCTCCATTCACACAGCCATGTGGATCAATGGACTGTCAGCTTTCTAACCTTGTCATTACCTCCTCTCTGTGGGTTTCCACCAAACTCAGGGTGTCAAAGGTGGAGTAGTCAGCCCTGGAAGCCCCAAAGCTGATCTAATCCCAGCGAGTAAGCGGAAGAATTTTGCACAATCTTGGGAACCTTACTGGGAATTTTCTAATTGTTACTATCTGATTGGTTCAATAAAGTATTACCTCACTGGTTTACCCTAACCCTGTGTTGTCTGATTAGTATTCTACCCTTGTGTCTCCACAGCTATCAAGCAAACTGCTATGAGGTGAACAAGGAACACTCCTTCTCATTCCTAGGAATAAAATAAAATAGAAATGTCCAATTGCAAGTGAAGTGTATGGTGTATCTAGACGATTTTGACATAAAAAGTAAGTTTCTTTTTACTTATTCATGTAACAAATAATAATTAATTATACCAGTTCAACCTTTTAAACATTTGTTGAAGGGTTCTCCTGATCTCATGGTTCTTCAGGCTATATATGATTGGATTAATCATTGGAGTCAACACAATGAACAGCAGAGACTGAAACTTGTTAATGCTCAATGAACTGTCATCTGATGGCGCCATATACACCATTAAGATGGTTCCATAGTAGATGCATACAGTGTGAGATGGGAGCCGCAGGTGGAGAAGGCTTTTACACATCCACTGGAAGATGGAAGGATCATTATGGTGAAGAATATCCTAATATAGCTTAAAATAATTAAAGTAAAAGGTGTGACACCCCCAATTATAGCAATAACAAAATCAAGCAAAACTAAAGGGTAAGTATCAGACGTAGCCAAATCAATCATTGGTTTGAAGTCACAGAAGAAATGATCAATGACATTCCGACCACAAAACTTAAGGTGCCAAACCAAAATTATCTCAAATGAAAAGATAAACATTAAGAACCATGAGGCAAGAACCATCTTGAGGCAAGAATGAGGCTGCATTATAGAATTGTAGTGCATCGGGCTGCAAATGGCCAAGTACCGATCATAGGACATAATAGCAATGAGAAAACACTGGACAAACCCGAATATGAAGAATAGGTAGAGTTGGAAAATGCAGGACATCATTGACACCTCTTTCATATCCAACAGTATAATATTTAACATCATGGGCATAATGGTCGTTGTTGTGAGGACATCGGCCAATGCTAGATGTTTGAGAAAGAAGAACATTGGGATATTGAGGTTCTCATTGGTGGATACCAAGACTATAATAAGAAGGTTTCCATTAAGTATAATGAAGTAAGAGAAGAGGGAAATTATAAATAAAGTATTTTATATTTATATAGACCATTAAATCCAAGGAGGAGAAAGTGAGTAACTTCTGTCTGGTTCCCTTCACACATTTTTGTCAAGTGGGAGATTAACAAGAGATGCTGGTTGACGTCTCTTCACTGAAATAAAATGAATTAGGTGAATAATTTCAGATTAGATTAATTTATAATTATACTTATAGAACCTAAACTGAGAAACATTGGGAACTATACTGAATTTACAGTAAAAAAAAGTCACAGAAATGGGAGATGAGAGCGGAGCAATGTATTTACACAAAACTTGGATTACTCTGTGGTTTTAGTTATGAGCTTGAATGAATGGTTTCGGCGGAGCAGTGGGTCACAGAGGTAGGTGCCGGTGGCTCCATCTAACTCCTGTGTCCACTGATAAAGAGAAATGATAATGCACTGCATTCCACGCCCATGGGCATGGAGGGCAATGAATATTCATTTCTTTATGGCATCCTGTTATAACTGCCCCCACCCTGTTCCTGGTATGAAGGGTCCCATCCTTATTCTGGTATGATTGGCCCCATCCCGTTCCTGGCATACATGATCCCATCCTTATTCTGGTATGATTGGCCCCATCCCGTTCCTGGTATGCATGGCCTCTTCAGAAAAGATTAAAAGAAAACAAACAATTACACTTACATACCTCGCACTTCCTCGTAGCCTCCAGCTCCGGTTCCAGCAGCTGCTTAAAGCTTGTAAGCAGCACATGGCAAGGACGTTATGTGCTACACACAAGCAGAGCAAAGCTGTCAGAATACTCACGGGACTGTTCATTGCAGAGAGCAGTAAGTATTCATTCCTCTTCAGTAGCGCGCAGTATCAGCCACCAGCTTCCTGCTGCTGCCAGCGGTCTTGTGTGCTGTTACTTAAGAGAAATTAATATTCAGAATATTGATTTCTCTTAAGTATCGGCACACGTGACTGCCGGCAGCAGGAAGGCTCCGACTGACACTGTGTGCTACTGAAGAGGAATTACTACTTACTGCTCTCAGCGATGAACAGTCCCGGTGAGTATTCCGGCAGCTGTGCTCTGCTTGTGAGCAGCGCATGACGTACCAGCCATGTGCTGCTTACAAGCTTTAAGCAGTTGCTGGCACCAGACAGAACACTGCGAGGAGAGGTCGAAGGTAAGTGTAATGTTTTTTTTTAATCTTTTCTGATGGGACCATGCATACCAGGATCATGATGGAGCTATGCATACCAGGACTGGGATGGGGCCAATCATACCAGGATAAAGATGGGGCCATGCATACCAGGACTGGGATGGGGCCAAACATACCAGGATAAGGATGGGGCCATGCATACCAGACTGGTATGGGGCCAAACATACCAGGAAAAGGATGGGCCATGCATATCAGGACTGTGATGGGGTCAGTAATACCAGGATAAGGATGGGGCCATGCATACCAGGACTAGGATGGGGTCAGTAATACCAGGATAAGGATGGGGCCATGCATACCAGGACTGGGATGGGGCCAAACATACCAGAAAAGGATGGGGCCATGCATATTAGGACTGGGATGGGGCCAATCATACCAGGATAAGGATGGGGCCATGCATACCAGGACTGGGATGGGGCCAAACATACCAGGAAAAGGATGGGGCCATGCATACCAGGACTGGGATGGGGCCAAACATACCAGGAAAAGGATGGGGCCATGCATATTAGGACTGGGATGGGGCCAATCATACCAGGATAAGGATGGGGCCATGCATACCAGGACTAGGATGGGGTCAGTAACACCAGGATAAGGATGGGACAATGCATACCAGACTGGTATGGGGCCAAACATACCAGGAAAAGGATGGGGCCATGCATATCAGGACTGTGATGGGGTCAGTAATACCAGGATGAGGATGGGGCCATGCATACCAGGACTAGGATGGGGTCAGTAATACCAGGATAAGGATGGGGCCATGCATACCAGGACTGGGATGGGGCCAATCATACCAAGATATGGATGGGTCCAATCATATCAGGTTAAGGATGGGGCCCTGCATGCCAGGATAAGGATGAGGCCATGCATACTTGAATGAGATGGGGACCCTGCATACCAGTATAGGGAAGAAGGCGATCATATCTTCCAGTATAAGGATGAGGAGGACCATTCTTACCAGGACGGGGATGAGGGGCCCTGTGTACCATGATGAGGATGAGGGCACCATATTTGCCAGGATAGAGGATATTAAGTACAGAATTGACCATATTTATTGCTTCAGGTTTTTTTTTTCCTAATTTCCTCTTCTAAAACCTAGGTGCGTCTTATGGTCTGGAGCGTCTTATAGTCCGAAAAATATGGTAGTTTTATCAGTTTTAAAACATCTGTATAATGACAGAGGAACAGCAGTACCCAAGCTGTCAAAATAAACCACAGTTTTAGAGTTTGCTTTTACTATTTTATTGGCTTATGCAATTCAGAATTTTGTAAAAAAGGAAAAAAAAAACATGTTTTATGTCTCCTTTTTCCAAGAATTTTATCTTTTCTTGTATTACCATCAATGAAGCTATTTGGGGTACATAATATGTTTATATTGCTTCTTATTGCATTATTTTGTATTATTGCGGTGACCGGTGATGGATCGGATTTTTCTGATTTGTTCCTAGTAACACCTGCTATGTATATTTTATATGTGTATATATATATATATATATATATATATATATATATATATAAATAAATGTGTGTATATACATGTTTATATATGTATAAAAAAAAATATATATATGTATATTACATTTCTTTACTGATAACTGCGGAAGAGAGGGTGGATTTGTTACACTATTTTGTTTATCTTATAATATTTTTTAATTTTTTACATTAGTTTGTTGTTCTTCTTTGTGGACATTAACATTTATCTTCCGATCTCCTGAACCTTACATAGTAAAATGAGAGTATGGACACATTGGCTCCCTGTGTTCATCTTTTGGGCCTTTGCCCTTCATGACATACACCATTCAGAGCTTTTTCTTCTAGGGATTTTTTAAGGAATTTTTCATAACTTCTTGCTATTATCATGTCTTTAATCAAACTATCTTGGTCTACAAATTCTTCTGCCCTAGTAAAGTTATGTTTCAGCAGCTGGAGTTGGCATTTTGAATGCACGTACAGTATTCACATCCAGTGTCACTATGAGGATGCTTACATCTACACGATGGAGAACAAAACGCAAAATACAATCGGTTCTATATGGAATTGCAAATATTGGATTTATAAATCTTATACACTCCGTAAAATTTAAATTTCAGAAGGAAAAGTCAAGGATTTAAAGCAACCCAGGTATCGATAGCCATATAAATGAATTCAAATGGTGAAAATGGAAATAAAATTTCAATTTCTACAGTATCGAATATGAGTGCAAAATATCCACAATTACTTACTTGCTGTTATTGAAGTTTAGTGTTGTTTGAGAAGTTCTCCTCACTGACAGTAAGTCATGGCCAAAAGTTTTGAGAATGACACAAATATTAATTTTTACAAAGTCTACTGCTTCACTTTTTCTAATGGCAATTTGCATAACTCCAGAATGTTATAAAGAGTGATCAGCTTAACAGCAATTACTTGCAAAGTCAATATTTGGCTAGAAAATGAACTTTATTCTCCAAAACACATTTCAACATCATTGCAGCCCTGCCTTAAAAGGACCAGCTAACCTCTTTTCAGTGATTGCTCCATTAACACAGGTGTGGGTGTTGATGAGGACATGTCTGGAGATCAATCTGTCATGATTAAGTAAGAATGACACCACTGGACACTTTAAAAGGAGGCTGGTGCTTGGCATCATTGTTTCTCTTCTGTTAACCATGGTTATCTCTAAAGAAACACGTGTAGTCATCATTGCAATGCACAAAAATGGCCTAACAGGGAAGAGTATCGCAGCTAGAAAGATTGCACCTCAGTCAACAATCTATCGCATCATCAAGAACTTCAAGGAGAGAGGTTCCATTGTTGCCAAAAAGGCTTCAGGACGCCCAAGAAAGACCAGCAAGCACCAGACCGTCTCTTAAAAGTGTTTCAGCTGTGGGATCGGGCTACCAGCAGTGCAGAGCTTGCTCAGGAATGGCAGCAGGCAGGTGTGAGTGCATCTGCACGCACTGTGAGGCGGAGACTCTTGGAGCAAAGCCTGGTCTCAAGGAGGGCAGCAAAGAAGACACTTCTCTCCAGAAAAAACATCATGGACAAACTGATATTCTGAAAAAGGTACAGGCAGTGGACTGCTGAGGACTGGGTAAAGTTATTTTCTCTGATGAATCCCCTTTTCGATTGTTTGGGACATAAGGAAAACGCCTCATTCGGAGAAGGCAAGGTGAGCGCTACCCACCAGTCTTGTCTCATGCCAACTGTTAAGCATCCTGAAACCATTCATGTGTGGGTGTCTTCTCAGCCAAGGGAATCGCTCTCTCGCATCTTGCCTAAAAACACAGCTATGAATAAAGAATGGTACCAGAATGTCCTCCATGAGCAACTTCTCCCAACCCTCCAAGAGCAGTTTGGCGATCAACAATGCCTTTTCCAGCATGATGGAGCACCTTGCCATAAAGCAAAGGTGATAACTAAATGGCTCAGGGAACAAAACATAGAGATTTTGGGTCCATGGCCTGGAAACTCCCCAGATCTTAATCCCATTGAGAACTTGTGGTCAATCATCAAGAGACGGGTGGACAAACAAAAACCTAAAAATTCTGACAAAATGAAAGCATTGATTGTGCAAGAATGACTGCTATCAGTCAGGATTTGGTCCAGAAGTTGATTGAGAGCATGCCAGGGAGAATTGCAGAGGTCCTGAAGAAGAAGGGTCAACACTGCAAATATTGACTTGCTGCATTAACTCATTCTAACTGTCAATATAAGCTTTTGTTACTCATATTTTGAAATTATATTTCTGTCTGTGATAAAAACATCTGTCAAACACACATAAAAACCAGAGGGCAGCAGATCATGTGAAAATATAATATTTGTGTCATTCTCAAAACTTTTGGCCATGACTGTACTTGTGCACACAAATCATTTAGATCCATTGCTGGCAGATCCCATTGCAATTGCCAATCAATGACGTCTCAGATGTGAGGATGAAAGAGAACTGCAGTCCATGGTAGCAAGTTTAGGCCATGCAGGCTGTTCTCACTAGAACGATAAACATGGCATTGTTGTGTTGAAAAATGGCTCCTGGCACTTTGGACAAATGGTTGTTCCTTGGTACTACTGTACTGCTAGTAAATTTGAATGTTACATAGCAAACATAAGGCGTCAAACATTTTCTATAGATGTAATCTACTTCAGTGATGAATTTTAGTTTTTTTTAGATGCATTGATAGCAGAAAATTGATCTGGAGACCATGTCCCCAATACTATAAAGAGGCCTTTTAGGATGGAACATTTCATTAATCCCACTCCCAAATTATGGTGTGGTCTGGCATAATATATGGTAAACAATCCCTTTAATATTCACTCCAGGTTTCCTAATATCTCAGTGTTACATTGAATTGATCATTTTACTATGGTTCAGCCATTTCACCAGTGTGCCAAGAACCAATTTTCTACACAATAGTGCAAGGCTGCATGCTTCTCCTGCTACTTTGAGTAGCTTTTGTGGCTGAACCTTGGCCACTGGTGTCTCCAGACTTGTTTTCCATCAAGAATTTCTGAGATATCACAGGTCAACAGTTGCAAATAGAGCTGCAGCAGCAAATCTTAATGATCTCTGAGCCCAGGTACATTTACAATGGTAGTCCATCTCTCTAACAAACATTAATAACCTCATTAATAGCAGCCAAGTCATGTAAGTTTGTGAATTTTGGTGCATGATGCTCATACCAGCACTGAATAAATCACAATGTTCACACAGTTTTGTTTTCATTTATTCATCACTTGCATGTCATTACAATGTCTATTCATCTATGATTTCCAAAATTTTTCATTCTTGGTGTTGCAATTTTTATGTTAAGTGTAGTTTCTTTAGTTCCAATGTTCACCCCAGAAAATGAGCCAAACATGTTGCACATCTTTTTGCATTGGTGCCTTTTAATAAATTATGATAACTGCAGCCCTGTTGAAAATCAAAAATAATTCAAAAAGTTATCATAAAGCCACCACAAATGGCCCCGAATGTCTCTCTACAAGGAATAATAGGACCTATTGATAATACTTACAATAACTTCACGATTGGAGATGAGGGTGAGAATAGTCTATACGTCTCAGTGATCACATTGCCCTCCATTTATACTTATTGCTAACTACAATATCATCCCTAGGATGGTGCTGGGGAATTAATAAAAATGTGATGGGATTTATTTAATAAGCAGCAAAGGTTTTATTGTTGTAATTACCCCAGGTCCCAAAAAATCCCACTGAAGAATGGATAGGTATTAGAAACATTTAGGCAGAGTTCATAGCATTAATGTCCTTGGTGCTGCCATGTATAACCAAAAGATTATTTTCTTTAAAAACACTGTTCTTAGCTGCATACATAATTTAAAAAATGCAACGTGTGAACTAAAGTATACGGAAGTGGATCCGTGATGAACACGGAAAGGCCAAGTTTGGTGGAACAGTGAAACTGTGCCACCTGCGGGAGAAGACCAAATTGCTCAATTCATGAAATGTAGTTCTTGCGTCATTATGCAGGGCGTTGCGGACATCATTGTTGAAGCCAGAACAGTGTAAAAATTTGATCGGTTGAATTGCAGATAATATTTCCAGTTTGATTCACAGCACCACCATGTCTTCCACATGTTCCAGTCTCACTAGAAAAGAGTCTGGACTACATAATCCTCAACCTGATTCACCTTACTCCCACTATGGCTAGTCCCAGGAGACAATTACCACACAATTGGACACTCCGAGTGGCTCTTTACCTTTCCATTTATTGATTCTGGCCTCTCACATTTAAAGAAGGACATGAGGAGATTGTGTTGGTGGTAGCCAAATATTTGAGCAGCCATGGTCAAAAAAAATGATAGCGGATGACTATTACTCTCAAGAGATGGATGATGATGAGACACAGTTGCCAACAAGTCAAATGAAGTCCACTAGTCAGGAGGAGGACCAAGTCAGGATGTGGAAAATGATGTGGCTGATGATAAAGTCACTAACCAAACCTGGAAAGGTGGCATGCAGAGCGAGTACAGCAGAATAGAGGGGGAGGGATCCATAGCACCTCAACAGTCAGAAAAGGAAGCAGTTTAAATAAAATGAGCGGGTGTTCAACTGTTACTCAGAGCACCCACACCAGACAGATCCCAGGCCAAGGTTTAGGTTTCCCCAGTCTGGCACTTTTTTGCAGAAAGTACAGAAGACAAGAAAATGGTCATGTGCAACCTGTGCTCTACCTAGCTCAGCAGGGTCTAGACCTCACCAGCCTGGCACCACCAGCATGCTCAAGCATATGTCATCCAAGCACCTAAAAGGTGGGCCCAACACCTTGGTCCATAATCAGTGTCTTTGGGTGACACACTGCCTCTTCGTCGTTTCTACATTTTTGCCATTCCATTGTCCATGCCATAGGTGCAGGCACCTGTCATTGCCCATTTGCAAGCTCCTTCAACAGCACGTCCACTTTGTTGTCCCAGCACAGCATTCAGCTGTTTCTACCCTAGGCCTTGTAATGCAAACATAAATTTCAAGCCACCCACAGGCCCAAACACTAAACAGACATATTTCCAGATTGCTTTTCCTATAAATGTTGCTGTTTAGACATATGGACACTAAGGATTTACACAACCTCTTGGAGACAGCCGTCCCTCAATACTCGATATTCAGCCTACAGTATTTTGCCTCGACAGCCATCCCTGTTTTACACCATCACATGTCCCATATCATCACCCGTGCACTGGACAAAGCAGTTTTTGGGGAATGACCCCTTAACCACCAACATATGACAAGTGCCTTTAACCAAGGATGCTATATTTCGCTGATGGCACACTGGGTGAACGTGAAGGAGGCCAGGACCAATTCGGACCCATCACGACACTACTACTGACGCCTAACATTGCGAGCCCAAATTCCATCAGGGTTTCCTCCTCCCAATTCACCACTTCCGCATTCCATCCACATCCTCATCCTCTCATCTATTGTCTATATCTGTCGCAGTCTGTTAGCACTGCATCGGTGATGCAACAGCTTTGCTTAAAAAAGTGATTACTCGATTTATTTGGTCACAAAAACGAGCACGTATTTCATACTTTTTGTTAAGTAGATGGAAGCAAGAAGGGGGAAGAGGTCTGCCAGATTTAGCTATGTATAGTCAAGCAGCAATTGGTACCTGTATTTTAGATCTGTTTCATAATAAAAACAACAAAAAATGGGTTACATTTAGAGTTGAGCGATACTTTCCGATATCCAAAAGTATCGGAATCGGAATGGTATCGCCGATATCACTAAAATATCGGCGATACCCGATACAGATACCGGAAGTCCATGTAAGTCTATGGGAACAAAATATCGCAACTAAAAAAAACCTCTTTCTTTCCTTGTAAACACTAAATATACACACATAGAATACATAATATATATATATTTATATACATGTCATTGTGACATATATATATACATATATGTATAGTTTATACACTTCTACATAGTAAAATATCCTCTGATTCAATTGCCGGTAAAGCCGGCTTCTGTGAAAAGACAGAAGCACCCGACATGAAATGACACTTGGTGTACATAGGTTAACCATGTCTTTTTCATGTCCTTTGCTATCTGATTTGCACAATACAATTACATCAGTCTATGTGTGCAAAATTTCACACCTGTAGGGGTTAATTAAAGGTGTAAATTCGTTGTAAAAAAACGGACTTTTTTGCTACGAATTTACACCTTTAATTAACCCCTACAGGTGTGAAATTTTGCACACTTACACTCATGTAATTGTTTGTGCAAATCAGATATCAAACTACATGAAAAGACATGGTTAACCCTATGTACACCAATGTCATTTCATGTCGGGTTCTGCATTTTCACAAAAGCCGGCAATTGAATAGCGGCTACTATAACTATGTAGAAGTGTATGAACTAAAATATAAATATATAAATGTGTCACAAATTCAATGACATGTATATATATTATATATGAGGTGTAAAATTGCCGAAAAAAAATGCGTGGGCTCCCGCCCTATTTTCGCAACCAGACAGACAAAGCCAGTGAGTGGGGGCAGATAATAATAGCCCAGAGAGGGACCATTTTTTTGCCCCCCCGGCTACTTAACATCTGCCCCCAGACACCCCAGAAAGGGCAAATCTCTAATTAGATTTGCCCTTTCTGGCACTTTTGCCCGTCTATCCCATTGCCCTGTAGCGGTGGCGAATGGGTTAATAAGGGGTTAAAATGACCTTGCAATTGAAAGGTCACTTTAAGCCAGGTTAATAATTGAGAGCTGTCAATTAACAACTATCAATTATTAATCCTATTGTATGAAAGAAAAATCAAACACACACACTTTAAATAAAAAAGAATTTAATGAAAAAATCACAGTTTTTGACCATATTTTATTTACCTGCTAAAACCATTCCGTAATAAAAATAAAATAAATAAAGCAAAATATTCTTCCCAACCGATGCACATTCAGGTCCCACGGTTAATCCTTCAGAAAAGGTTAATGTTTACTGCAGGACCGCAGCTAATGCTGCAGCCTCACAGTAACCCCCAAATGAATGATTTCCTCTCCTGGCTGACAGGAGAGGAAGTGGAAAGCTTAATTGATTGCTTTCCACTTTCACTTCAGTCAGCCAGGGACACCATCAGTGACGTCAGGGGGAAACGATTAACAAAAATAGGGTTCCCTTCGAAAAAAAAATGGCGGGGGGGTCCCCCCTATTTTTGTTAACCAGCCAGATGAACAGACCGCTGGGGCCTGGATTTCAGCTTTTAAGGAGCCAAGATCCATGGACCTTGCCAGCCTATAATACCAGGCCACAGCATCTGCATATCTTGGCTGATTAACAAAAATAGGGGATCCCCTCGAAAAAAATTGGCGTGGGGTCCCCCCTATTTTTGTTAACCAGCCAGATGAAGCAGACCGCTGAGGCCTGGTTTTTCAGGCTGGTAAGGATCCAATATCCATGGACCTTGCAAGCCTGATAATACCAGGCCACAGCAGTCTGCTTAGCTTGGCTGTTAACAAAAATAGGGAATCCCCCGAAAAAAAAAAACGGCGTAGGGGTCCCCCTATTTGTTAACCAGCCAAGTAAAATGCAGACTGCTGCGGCCTGGTTTTAAAAGACTGTCAAGGCCCATGTTTTTGGCCCTCAACAGCCTATAATACCAGGCTACAGCAGCTCCACATTTGGCGCATCAAAAGATGTGCCAATTGTGGCACTTTACCCCGCTCTTCCCACTTGCCCTGTAGCGTGGCAAGTGGGGTAATAAGGGTTAATGTCACCGTTATTGCACGGTGACAATAAGCCCGTTAATAATGGAGAGGGTCAAATAAGACACCGATCCATTATTAATCCCAAAGTTTTTAAATGTGTAAAAGAGACACAGCAAGAAAAAAGTCTTTTAATGAAATAAAAGAGACAACACAGTTTTCATTTTTTTTTTTACTCTCTCATTCCTGCGACCCCATCGATCCCCGTAAAAAAAAAAAAAAAAAAAACCAACAGTATACCAAACCCGTCCGACGCAGTCCATAACGACAGTCCCACGACGATCCAGCTCTGCTACATCGGAATGACAGGCAAGCCTGACATCCCGGCGCAGCACAGCTGCTTACCAGCTTCCCCGGCGGTGACGTCATCGACTGCTTTACGGCCGCGATTACCCAGCAGTCACTGAAATTAAACGCGAGAAACTGCATGTGACTGCCGGGAGAAGAGGATGGCGCCATTAAGCAGTCCGGGATGTACCGCCAGATCTTCTGCCGGGTAAGTGCCGCTGACTCCTGACAGACCCGACCGACGGACACTGACAGTGACAGTGACAATTCCGATTCCGGTATCCGATATGACGAAAATATCGGGACCTGAATCGGAATTCCGATACAGCCAATACGGCCGATACCCAATATTTGCAGTATCGGAAGCTCAACCCTAGTTACATTAAAAATGATCTTAATGACGTGACCCCGTATATTTATTTGGTCCCCGACGGAAGAACGGGATATACCTTTACCCTTCCTCAACAAAAAAATGATATCATTTATTCAAAAGAGGGAGTCGAGAGCTGGGAGTCTCTTGTCTTCTGGCCCCCTAACTCCTATATATGACCATCCATCCTTTCCTGCAGGATTAAAAAGAGACACTTATCTACATAAAAAAAAGAGTTTCATCCCCATTGTCCATGATTATGTTACAAGAACAGGTATGAGTAGTGTTGAGCGATACTGCTCGATATCTAAAAATATCGTATCGAAATGGTATCGCCGAAAATCACTAAATATCATCGATATCCGATTCCGATACCGGAAGTCCAATGTAAGTCTATGGAACAAAAAATCGCAACCAAAAAAACCTTTCTTTCGTTGTAAACACAAAATATACACACATAGAATACATATATATATATAATATATATATACATGTCATTGTGACATATATATATATATATATATATATATATATACATATATTTAAAGTTTTTATACACCTTCTACATATTAAAATAAAACTCTGATTCAATTGCCGGGGAAAGCCGTGACATACCCCATAGAAGTCGACGGGCTCGGTGCCGAGTACCCCCAAAACCTCTTGCTCTTGCGACTCAACTTGGGCGTCACAAACAGGATTCTG
>JARQOD010000004.1:565747972-565808921 GCA_033576555.1 Oophaga sylvatica
TTTCTCATTTTTACAACAAAATTTACAAAACCATTTTTTAAGGGACCACCTCACATTTGAAGTCAATTTGAGGGGTCTAAATGAAAGAAAATACCCAAAAGTGACACCTTTCTAAAAACTGCACCCCTCAAGGTACTCAAAACTACATTCAAAAAGATTATTAACCCTTCAGGTGCTTCACCAGAACTAAAGAACTGTGGAAGGAAAAAATGAACATTATAATTTTTCCAACAAAAATTTTCTTTTAGCAACAATTTATTCATATTCACACGGCCAACAGGATAAAATGGATCCTAAAATTTGTTGGGCAATTTCTCCTGACTAGTACACCGATTCCTCATATGTGGTCATAAACCACTGCTTGGGCACACGGCAGTGCTTGGAAGGGAAGGAGCGCCATTTGACTTTTTGAATGGAAAATTAGCTCCAATCGTTAGCAGACACCATGACACATTTGGAGAGACCCTGTGTGCCTAAACATTGGAGCACCCCCACAAGTGACCCCATTTTGGAAACTAGACCACCAAAGGAACTTATCAAGATGCATAGTGAGCATTTTTAACTCCCATGTGCTTCACAAATTGATCCGTAAAAATGAAAAATTACTTTATTTTCACAAAAATTTTCTTTTAGCATCAATTTTTTCATTTTCACATGGGCAGCAGGATAAAATGGATCCTAATATTTGTTGAGGAATGTCTCCTGAGTACACTGATACCTCATATATGGTCATAAACCACTGTTTGGGCTCACGGCAGGGCCCGAAAGGGAAGGAGCGCCATTTGACTTTTTGAAGGGAAATTAGCTCCAATCGTTAGCGGACACCATGTCACATTTTGAGAGCCCCTGTGTGCCTAAACATTGGAGCAGGGAATAACTTTTTACCGCACACTCCAAATGATCAATTTGCAAAATATCAAACTAAATTTGTGAAGCAAAACAGGAATGTAAACATAAAGCGACACTAATATCTCAACGTTTCGGTTCATCCAGAACCTTAGTCATGTAGTCGCTCAGTCCAAGGAAAATTTTTTGAGTGGATATATAGAGAGATAAGTGTCCGAATATAAAGGAAAAGTGTCCAAATATAGAGGATAGCTGTATCCAATGTCTCTAAGAGAGAAGCCTCAATAGTAATCTGATATATAGTAGTCGGATGGTGGCCAGAAGAAAGGAGACTCTATTAGCCTGTAAAATTTGAGAACTGGCAGTCAGTATTTCAATTATAAGCCTCAGAGATCAAGGGGAGTTTCCCACCTGGTGATCGTTAGTATCGGGTTCAGCGGCGCTCCCGCGCCTTGCTGTGGCTGGACTGCCAAACATTGGAGCACACCCACAAGTGACCCCATTTTGGAAACTAGACCCCCAAGGAACTTATCTAGATGCATAGTGAGCACTTTAAACCCACAGGTGCTTCACAAATTAATCCGTAAAAATGAAAAAGTACTTTTTTTTCACAAAAATTTTCTTTTAGCATCAATTTTTTCATTTTCACACGGGCAGCAGGATAAAATGGATCCTAATATTTGTTGAGGAATGTCTCCTGAGTACACTGATACCTCATATGTGGTCATAAACCACTGTTTGGGCTCACTGCAGGGACCGGAAGTGAAGGAGTGCCATTTGACTTTTTGAAGGGAAAATTAGCTCCAATTGGGTTAGCGAACACCATGTCGTGTATGGAAAGTATGTAGCGTATGAAGGTTCGTGTGTGGTGTGATTTAGTGTATGTAAGGTTGGGGTGTGTAGTGTAGTATGTGTCAGGTTCGTGTGTGTGGTGTTTACTACACCACAAACATCAACCTGACGTACACCACGCCACACCACACACCAACCTAACATACACTACGTCAGGTTGGCGTGTGGTGTAGTGTAGGTCAGGTTGGTGTGTGGTGTGGTGTAGTGTAAGTCAGGTTGGTGTGTGGTGTGGTGTGGTGTACATCAGGTTGGTGTGTGTGGTGTAGTATACACCACACACACATCATCCTGACGTACATCGCACACCAACCAGACATATACTACGTCAGGGTGGTGTAGTGTGTCAGGTTGATATGTGTAGTGTAGTATACACCACACAAACACACGCACACACACACAACCTGACGTACACTACAACACACGCACCAACCTGACTACACTACACCACACCACACACCAACCTAACATACTCTATGTCAGGTTGGCGTGTGTGGTGTAGTGTAGGTCAGGTTGGTGTGTGTGTGGTGTAGTGTACGCCAGGTTGGTATGTGGTGTGGTGTAGTGTGCGTCAGATTGGTGTGTGGTGTGGTGTAGTGCATGTCAGGTTGGTGTGTGTGTTGTAGTATAACACCACACACCACACACACACACACACACACACACACACACACCATCCTGACGTACACCACACACCAATTTTTTTTTGCTTTCTCCTTAGTGGGAGCATGTTGCCCTGGTAACATACGGGAAACTTGAGTTCCAGGAGTGCTGGGACGGACTCCGTCCTCCTCTCCAACAATCATGGCCTTTATCACTGACTCGTGGAACTGAAGGAAGGTGTGGTTGGTCTGGACTGCACATCGTGATAGCACGTATGCGTTATACAGTGCCATTTGCACGATGTGCACAGCCAGTTTTTTATACCACACATTCGTCTGCGGTAAGGCACTATAGGGCTGGAGGACTTGATCAGAAAGATCAACTCCTCCCATGTGTTTGTTGTACCCCAGGGCACAGTCCAGTTTCTGGACCTGTGCTGAGGTACCGCGAACAGTGGTGGCCGTGGTGGGGGATCTTGGATTGTTGTCAAGAAAAAGACGTCCCTTTTGTCTTTGAACTTGACAACAAGCATGTTGCCGCTCCATTGGGCTCGGCTCTCGCCCTTTGGGAGAGGCTGCTCAATTAGTGGCAAAGGGAGACCCCTCTGGTTTCTGCGCACAGTACCGCAAGCTGCGGTAGCTCTGGCAGAGAGGGATTGAAATAGTGGGATTCTTGTATAAAAGTTATCAACGTACAGATGTTATCAAGCAGTGGGTGGACCAAATCCCACACTATTTTCCCACTCACGCCAGAGCAGGTGGACATTCTGGGGGCTGGATCTTGTTGTCCTTCCCTTGGTAAACTCTAAAACTGTGAGTGTACCCTGAGGTACTCTCACAGAGCTTGTAGAGTTTTATCCCGTACCCCGCCCTCATGCTGGGCAGGTACTGACGGAACTGAAGCCTACCTTTGAAGTGGATTCATCCACACAAATTTCCCTTTCGGGAATGTACACTTCAGCAAACTTGTTGCTGAAGTGTTCGACGATCGGCCGAATTTTGAACAGTCTATCAAAATGCGGGTGATCGCGGAGAAGGCTGTCAGTGATGTCCCTGAAATGAACAAACTTATGAATCGCCTCAAAACGTTTGCAAGTCATAACCATGCCAAATACTGGAGTTTGATATCAGTACTCCAGTATTGGCCAATTTCCGGTTTCTTCACAATCCCCATGTGAAGGACCAGTCCCCAATATTTCATCATTTCTACAGAGTCAACGGGACTCCAAGTAGAAAATGAAGAATTAGGGTTTTCAACCAAAAATTGCTGGGCGTACAAGTTTGATTGCTCCACCATAAGACTGACAATTGACTCCGAGAAATAGACTTTCAAAAAGTCTATTTCCCTGAAGTTGGCAGTCTCGAACAGGATTCCTAATTGGGGAACGAAAACAGGAATCCGTGGAGCAAAATTTTCAGGTACGGGGTTCCAGGAGGGGGCACTAGTGCTAGGTTGGGCATGACTAGCACTAGTTTGGGGGTTACTCACACTTGGCTGTGGGTCTTCTCCCCCGGTCTCCGCCTCTTCTTCCCCAGCCTCCGGCTCTTCATCCCTGGGCTCTGGACGATTTCTTGTCCTGCGACGTCTTGGTGTTGGTACATCTGTGTCACTGGAGGAGGAAGAGGGTAAGAAATACAGAAAAGTGGGGTCCTCTCCCTCACTATCAGCTTTGGAGGCAAGAAAAGCATATGCCTCCTCAGCTGAGTACATCTTTTGAAATGGGATGATTGGGATGAGTGGGGCATGGTGTGTGTGGTTTGTGTGCATGTGTAAAAAAAGATAAACTTTATTATAGTGTGCGTGCATGTGTATGTGCGAGTGGTTGGTGAAACATACTGCAGGAGGGGGCTGTCAGGATGGACGCTGTCAGGTGCAGGGGAACAGGAGGGGGCTGTCAGGCGCTGGGCGGCAGGAGGGGACTGTCAGGCGCTGGGCGGCAGGAGGGGGCTGTCAGGCACTGGGGGGGACAGGAGCCGGCAGCAGCAGCAGGGGGAGATTACTGGGGAACGGGGTGATCACAGGTGCGGGGGGTGAAATCAGGCAACAGAGGACATTATAAAAGGGAGATCAGCGGCAGCAGGCGGTGTGATCAGCGGCAGCAGCGGCGATCAGGGGCGATCGGCGATAACAGCCGCGACAAGCGGCAGCAGAGTCGACCAGCGGCAATGACCAGCTGCAGTAGCGGAGACCAGCGGCAGCAGCGGCAACCAGCGGCAGCAGCAGAGACCAGCGGCAGCAGCGGCGGTGATCAGTGGCAGCAGCGCGAGAGCAGCGACGGCGGCGATCAGCGGCAGCAGCAGAGACTAGTGGCAGCGACCAGTAGCAGCAGCAGCGGAGACCAGCGGCAGCAGCGGAGACCAGTGGCAGCTACAATGATCAGCGGCAGCAGTGGAGACCAGCTGTAGCAGCGGAGACCAGCGGCAGAGACCAGCGGCAGCGTCGGAGACCAGCGGCAGCAGCGGCGGAGACCAGCGGTAGCAGCAGAGACTAGAGACAGCAGCGGCGACCAGCAGCAGCATCTGGGGGTGATCACAGGGCCGGGGGGTGATCACAGTGGAGGGGGGTGATCAGAGGGGCCGGGTGGTGATTACTGGGGCAGGGGTTGTGAAATCAGGAAGCAGAGGGGAGAGGAGGACAGCAGTAAAAGATGGTGGCAGCAGCAGGCAGGGAGATCGGCACAGCGGCGGCAGCAGGTGGCGATCAGCGGCGGTAGCAGCAACCAGGGACCTGTCAGACGTCAGGGCAGCAGGAAGCACCTCGCTCTTCACCTTCCATGAACGGGATAAGGCAGAAGAGCGAGGGAAGCCATACCTGACACCGCCCCTCCACATCTGATTGGAGGGATAGCGTCACGTGTTATTGGTGAAACAGTACAATCGCTGTGATTGGCTGTTTCAACAGAACTTAGAGCTAATATTGGCCAACAAACAAGCAACTCTGGTAAACCGTTTGTAAGAGGCATTCCCAGCACACAGCAGCGGTGCAGGTTCTACCACGAGCTGTACTGTGCAACATGGAAGAGGTGTTTGTGGTGCACACAGCCGAAGTGGCGTTGGAGACGGGTTTCATGACCATGTTGTGGTCTGATTTCTCGAGTAACGTTCACACGACTGGTAATACTGCATCAATTGCAACAGACAGGATACAGCAGTTTTCAACTATGGTTCAAAATTACCTCTCCTCCCCTATCGATGTTCTCCCTCACAGTACATTCCCCTTTGACTACTAGGCCTGTAAACTGGACACCTGGCCTGAATTGGCACAATATGCCTTACAGGAGCTCACTTGCAATGCTGGTAGTGTGCTATCAGAAAGAGTCTTCAGTGCTGCTGGATCAATCCTGACAGAAAGAAGGAACCGGCTGTCGATCCAAAATGTAGGTGATCTCACCTTCATTAAAATGAACCATGCCTGGGTTTCAAAGGATTTTCTACCACCTTCCCCTGATGACTCATAGTTTGCCAGCAAAATTGCTCGCTTTGTCCTCCTCTTCCTCTGACTTCTCCAATTCCTCCATTTGCAGCTGCTGAAAATCCAGCCTACACCTCAACATATGCCACTTTTTCCACCTCCCTAACTGGGCTGTACCCCCCCAGGGCTGACATCAGCACGTGGCGCCCCCAGGCAAGTGCTGGTGACCTGAACAGATGGGGAGGCCCACTCACTGTCAGAGACACTGGTGTACTATGAGGGGCCCTGTGCCAGTTCCCAGCGCCCATGAGTGTGCCCCCCCTGCTCGCTCAGGTCCCCAGCACTTGCAATACTTACCTCTCCCTGCTCCACCGCTGTGACATCTTCCATGTTTCCTGACAGTGACATTCAAGTCTTTTATTAATTTTATTGCTCACGTATTCCTCTTTCTTCCCATAAACAGAGATAAATATCACTTGATTTAATTATACGCATTGAAAATGTGCGACGTCAACCAGACTGAAGTCACAGAGTTCCTGATCCTTGGATTTAAAGGTCCAAATACAAGTTTCTGCTCTCCTCCTTTTCCTGTTATGTTACCTGATAATACTGGCTGGAAACCTCCTTATTATAGTGTTGGTGTCCAGCAATCACAACCTCAATACCCCAATGTTCTTCTTTCTCAAGCATCTAGCTGTAGCCGATATCCTTTCCACTACGGCCATTGTGCCCATGATGTTAAATATAATACAACTGGATATGAAGGAGGTGTCAGCGAGGTCTTGCATCATCCAGCTCTACCTGTTCTACATTTTGGTTTCATCCAGTGTTTTCTCCATGCTTTTATGTCCTACGATCAATACTTGGCCATGTGCAACCCGATGCACTATAATTCCATAATGCAACCTCATGTTTGCCTCAAAATGGTTCTTGGTTCGTGGTTCTTGAACTTTGTCCTACACCTAGAGATCATATTTGTTTAGCAGCTGGAGTTTTGTAGTCAGAATTCCATAAATAATTTCTTCTGTGATTCTGTGCCTCTGCTTGCATTGACTACCTCTGACACTTACATCTTGGCTTTGGTTGATTTCGTAATATCTATCTTTGGGGGTGTCATCACTTTTGCTTTGATTCTTATCAGCTATATAAGGATTTTCTTCACTATAATGACACTTTCAAAAACTAGTGGACGAGGAAAAGACTTCTCCTCCTGCAGCTCTGTAACGAATGAAAGCGGAGGCAGAGATGGTGAAGTTCACATTCGTCTTTATTTTTTAATGTGGAACCTCGAGACCGCGGTCCGGGGGGCTCCGAAGGGGGCGTGACTAGTGAGCCCCGGGTACCCGTAGTAAGGCCCCTCGAACAGGACCAGAATGGAATACCCGGAGGACACAGGTGCTACCTCCAGTTAGACCCCGGACACGTGGCAGCTGTCCCAGAGGGACCAAAAGGGTAACAGGTATATAACAGAAACCGTGGAGAGTTTGACGGAGATGAGGAAGGACCTGGTCCAGAGTGGATGGTAGCAGGCTGGCTCCAGTGACCTTGTCACAGTCCACGGATACGGATGGCTGATGGCGGAACTGGATGACACTTGCGCCAGTAATAACCGAGATTGTCCAAGTTAGCCAGATACGGGTTAGCAATGATCTGTGGAGACAAATAGTATCAGTGAAGCACAGAGACTGCAGACGCAGCGCAGACAGATCAGGAACAGAACCGGATGTAGCAATGATAGAACACGTTGCTCCGGCACTCCCCTTATGGTGGAGTGACCAGATATAGTACTGAGTGCGCTGCCATTGGTTAACTGACTATTTCAAAAATGCACGCTGCCCCTTTAAGAGAGACGGTGGGCGCAGCCTCGCGTCCTAAGCAATCTTCCTGAAGGCCTGCTGGCAGGGTGCCAGGAACTGGGGGAGGACGCAGGACGCTGAGGAGCAGGAGACCTCAGCCTGCGCACAGACAGCTGCAGAGGGACAGCCAGAGGAGCAGAAGGTAAGTGACCAGAACGGAGAGCAGAGCCAGCACGGGGACCGAGTGTAACAAGCTCCCATCTCACCACTGTATGGAACCATCTTCATCGTCTACATGGCCCCAAAGGGTGGTAGTTCATTAACTATAAAAAAGTTCATGTCTCTGCTGAACATTGTGGTGCCTCCAATGATGAATCCCATAATATACAGCATAAGGAACAGCATGATCGGGAGAACTCTCCAACAGATGTTTAGAAAATGTAAAGAATATGCTTAAATGCAGCACCCATAAATTTATGAGATTATGCTAGTTATTTTCTGTAAGTTCAGGGAAGGAAAGAACTGTAGATTTTCAATCTGAATTTTCTGGTTGCGAAATTTGTAGCACATCAAGAAATAAATATTGGATGATAACTTTTATTTGGAGAACAAGTTATATATTTTATATCATATTTTTGATGGAAATCTGTCAGCAGGGTTTTGCTGTTCAAAATGAGAGCAGCATAATATAGGGACAGAGATCGTGATTCCAGCGATGTGTCACTTGTTCAGCAGTATGCTGTAGCTTCAGTACAATCAGTATTTAATCAACGGTGGATCATCATTAGAAGACTGGGTGTCATGTGTCTAGAGGTTCGGCTAATCTGGGTAACTCCGCCCCCACTACTGATTAGCAGCCTGCTATCAATGTACAGTATGCACAGGAAGCTGCCAATCAGGAGTGTGGGCGGAGTTATACAAGGCTCAGCATTCTGAGCACAGCATATTAAAAAGCCCAGGAAGTGATGCATCAGTGAAATCAGGTCCCTACTCTTATTTTGGGCTGCCCCCCAAAAGTTGTTGACGGATTCCCTTTAACCATCATTTGTTAGAATTAAAATTTAGCGTTTTGACTGTAAGAGATCATCGATATGCCTTTTAACAGTGGCCATTAAGGGACCATTTTCCTTAGCGCTGCTTTTACATGGCACTGAGGAATAAGTGTATAACACCGCCTAGCAGCCGCAATTTCCAAGTGTTTCAGCTGTACATGAGAGCTGACACGTTGCAGTATTGGCTCCGGCCTGCTTTGAGCCAATCGTGGCCGATTAATCTTATTAAATACCGCTGTCAATCACGACAGCGATATTTAATTTGTTGCAAAGGGGGTTGAAAGACCCCAGAGTATGGCGGTATGTCAGAACATAAGTACTGAAGTGTATGAGACCACAGATCAAAATAATACAAATTTTAGATTTCTCAGTGTTAAAAAAGTGAAAAAAAGCGCCCACAAATCATGAAAAGCTGCAAAACTAAGCAATTGTGAAAAAACAAAAATAAACAATAAAAATTGCACATAATTGGTGTCACCGCATACGGAATGACCCGATCTATAAAACTGCCATGTTATTTATACCATATGGCAAACACCATAAAAAATATAAATAAAACCATGCTAAAAATGTTGCTTTTTCATCATACTGACTCACAAAAACATTGAATAAAAAGCTATCAAAAAGTTGTATGTAAAAAAAAATCTACAAATGAAAACGATAAACTGTCCCACAAAAAATACAAGCCCTAATATGGCTGACTTGGCAAAAAAAATGTACAGCTCTCAGAATATGACGAGGAAAAACAAATTCATTTTTTTTAAATATTGTTTTTAGTATGAACCGATGAAAAAAATCGGTCTTATCACTTTTACCGCTCGGTGAACGGTGTAAAGAATAAAAACAATAACTTAGCTGCAGATTTTTGTTCATTCTGTGTCTGAAAAAATCTGAATGAAAATTGATTATAAAATGTTATATACCTCAAAATGGTAGCAAAAAATTGAAAAGCTATCGCTCTTTGAATATGGTGATGAAAAAAACTACTTTTTATTAAAAAAAGTATTTTTACTGTGTGAGAGCAGCAAAACCTAAAAAAATATAAATCAGGTATCGCTGTAATTGCACTAACCCGAAGAATAAGTCCACCTTATCACTTACACCTCACTGTGAATTGTACAAAAATAAAAGTAAGAACTATTATTGTAGTACTGTTTATTTGTTTATTCTACCTCCCAAAAATCTGAATAAAGCTCTGGTCACATATATCCTGCACTATGCGGTGGGTGCTTACTTTGTGGTTTCCGTGTAAATTCTCAAAAACCTCGATTCAGACAAAACCCCGGATGGAACCACTCACTTATAAGGCAGATGGAGTCACTTAAGACTCCTGTGTTCGGGCGGTGTCCCATCATTTTAGGTGACTTTCTAGCGCACATGTATGGTCGACCACAGATCTGTGCAGGCCTAAAAAGATGGACACCACCGGAGCAGTAGCAAAATGGACTCAAAATGTCTCCATCTGCCTCATTATTGTGGGTTGTTCAGTTTGGTTTTTGTTTGAATCACATTTTTGTGAGATTTACATGGAAAAATAACGTAAGTGCTCACTATAAGTGTTGAGCATTCCGATACCGCAAATATCGGGTATCGGCCGATATTTGTTGTATCGGAATTCCGATTCTGAGTTCCGATATTTTTATCATATCGGATACCGGAATCGGAGTTTTCCGGCAAAGTCCATGGGGAGTTCCTGTGTCACAGAACGAAGTACGTGACACAGGAACTTCCCGAAACTGTCACTGTCAGTGTCAGTCGGGTCTGTCAGGTGTCAGCAGCACTTACCTCGCAGAAGATCCCCGGCGGTCACGTCCATCCATCCATCCAGACCGGCCATTACCCTCTCCCTGGCGGTCACATGCAGCATCTCGCGATAACTGCAGTGACTGCCGGGTACTGGGTAATCTCGACCAGCTGTACTCTTGTGACAGCTGGCCGTAAACCAGTCCGGATGACGTCACTGCCGGGGAAGCCGCAATGGTAAGCAGCATCTAGCAGCCGTGGCAGGGCGCGAGAGCGCCGCCATTCCACCACATATTCTAACACAGCAAGTACTCTGTGAATACTAGATACAATACGTTCCTGTTATGCAGCATATGTTTGTTTCTAATACAGTTTCTGACGACCACTCTTAAGGTACTGCCACACTAAGCTATCCCGCTAGCGATCTCGTTAGCGTTGCATACTAATGAGATCGCTAGCGGGATTGTTTCTATATCGCTAAATGCTGCCGCATTTAGCGATATAGTTAACGACGCTATCGCCGTTAGCGATCTTCCTAACGACTTTAGCGGTACAAAAGTACCGCTAAATCGCTAAGAAAAGGTGCCACACAGCGATAAGATACTTACCCAGCGGGAGCGCCAGCGATGAAATAGGGTCCGGAACGATTCCAGCGACGAGCGAGATCACAGCAGGAAGCTCATCGCTGGAAGCTGCCGCACTGAACAATATCGCTAACGGGATCGCTAAATAGTGACGTTTTTTAGCGATCCCGTTAGCGATATTGTTTAGTGTGGCATACCCTTTAGAGATTTTGGTCGTCTGACCCTGACAAGTGCCTGTACTCTGAACTACCCACCATTCAGTACGCCATGACTAAGACTCGGGAGGGTCGAAACGTCGGGTATTTATGAATGTAGGGGTATCTTTGCTATGTTTGCATGTTATACCTATCCGAGTGGCACTTTACTTATCAGTGTGGAGCACAATAAACTATAATTTGGCAAATCTAACTTTAGTAGTGTGTGCGGTGAATTCCATGTTTTTCGTTATCATCCAGATGTAGCAGAGCTGGACTCGTCGTGGGACACTCATGATTTTGGACTGCGTCGGACAGGGAGTATTTGTGTTGGTTTGTTATTTTTGTTCTTTTACAGGAGAACGATGTTGTCGCAGGATGAGCGTGGAATAAAAATAATGAAAACTGTATGGTGTTTTATTTCATTAAAATACTTTTTTCTGGTTGTGTCTCTTTTAAAAAATTTACAAACTATGATTAGTAATGGATCGGTGTCTTATTGACGACTCTCCATTAGATGGCCAAAATCCATGGGCCTTGACAGTCTTTTAATACCAGGCCACAGCAGTCTGCATTTTACTTGGCTGGTTAACAAAAAGAAGGGGATGCCCACGCCATTTTCTTTTCGAGGAGATCCCCTATTTTTGTTAGCCAGCCAAGCTAAGCAGACTGTTGTGGCCTGGTATTATCAGGCTTGCAAGGTTCATGGATATTGGATCCTTACCAGCCTGAAAAACCAGGCCTCAGCAGTCTGCTTCATCTGGCTGGTTAACAAAAATAGGGGGGACCCCATGCCATTTTTTTTTCGAGAGGATCCCCTATTTTTGTTTATCAGTTCACCTCAGCTCAGCCGGGATTCCCTCTGACGTCACTGATGCTGTGCGATGTCCCTGGCTGACCTGAAGTGAAAGTGGGAAGCAATCAATTATGCTAACCACTTCCTCTCCTGTCAGCCAGGAGAGGAGATGAATCAGTCGGGGGTTTACTGTGAGACTGTCAGCATTATCTGTGGTCTCTGCAGTAAACATTAACCCTTTCAGAAGGATTACATTGGGGGACCTGACTGAACATCGGATAGGTAAGAATAATGTTGCTTTATTATTTTATTTTTATTACAGGTGAACAAGGGCTTCGCACGGAATGGCAGTAAAATAAAATATGGTCAAAAACTGTGTGTTTATTTCATTAAAATGATTTTTAATTAAAGTGTGTGTGTTTTATTTTTTATTTCATACAATAGGATTAATAATTGATAGTTGTCTAATTGACAGCTCTCAATTATTAACCTGGTTTAAACTCACCTTTCAATAGCAAGGTGGCTTTAACCCCTTATTAACCCATTCGCCACCGCTACAGGGCAATGGGAGTAGACGGTCAAAGTGCCACAAAGGGCGAATCTAATTATAGATTTGCCTTTTCTGGGGTGTCTGGGGGCAGATGTTAGTAGCCGGGGGGCAAAAATAATGGTCCCTCTCTGGGCTATTATTATCTGCCCCCACTCGCTGGCTTTGCCTGTCTGGTTGAGAAAATTGGGCAGGAGCCCACGCATTTTTTTCAACAATTTTACACCTCATATATATATATATATATATATATGTCATTGAATTTGTGACACATTATATATATATATATATATATATATATTTATATTTATAGAACATACACATCTACATAGTATAATAGCTGCTACTTCAATTGCCGTTTTTTGTGAAAATACAGAACACGACATGAAATGACACATGGTTTACATAGAGTTAACCATGTCATTTCATGTAGTTTGATATATGGTTTTCACTAACAATTACATGAGTGTATGTGTGCAAAATTTGACACATATAGGGGTTAATTAAAGGTGTAAATTCGTAGCAAAAAAATGCTGTTTTTTTTACAACGAATTTACACCGTTAATTAACCCCTACATGTGTCAAATTTTGAACACATACACTCATGTAATTGTTAGTGAAAACAATATATCAAGCTACATGAAAAGACATGGTTAACTCTATGTAAACCATGTGTCATTTCATGTCGGGTGCTTCTGTAATTTCACAAAAGCCGTCATTGCCCGGCAATTGAATCAGAGGCTATTTTACTATGTAGAAGGGTATGAACTATAAATATATGTATATATATATGTCACAATGACATGTATATATATATATATATATATATATATATATATATATATATTCTATGTGTGTACATCTATTGTTTACAAGGAAAGAAAGAGGTTTTTTTAGTACCAATATTTCTGTCGCATTGACTTGCATTGGGTTTCCGGTATCGGATCGGCGATACCCAATACTTTTTGAGTATCGGGCCGATCCAATCTGATCCGATATTTTAGGATATCGGGCAGTATCGCTCAACACTACTTATCAGACCAAAACACAGATTTCCACTGGTCGAATGTCCATTCCTTGTGTTCTTTAGCGCAAACAAATATCTTCTGCTTGTTGCCTGTCCTTAGAAGTGGTTTCCTAGCAGCTATTTTACCATGTGAGCCATTTTCTTTGTAGCACTTGAAGATGGGGCCCGGAGGAAGCCCCCCATGACTGCAATCTGAGAGAGGTTTTTGATAGACAGGGGGCTCTCCTGGCAGGGATTGGTGGAAAATGGAGTGTATGGGCTAGGGTTTGTGAGGAAGTGGTGGGGGACCGGGAAAGTGCGGAAAAACCGCCTTCCACTTTTGAGAGACGAGCAGACAGTACTACCCACCTGCAGACTGAGATCGAGTCTGTGGATACCCTCATGTCCTGTCTCCAGAATGTGGCCTGGTCCAGGTGGGGGGATGGCTGGAAGCCCAGCTGTCCTCTCTCCTCCCAGTGTCGGGCGATGCGGTGATGAATCGGAGGGGCAGGAGGACCAGGCCCCCAGAGAGACTATCCCTAGAGGTGGCTGCGTGCAGCAGGCTCCGGAGCCCCTCCGGGGACCATGTGGACGGTGTGCCGGCCAGCGGAGCCCTTCTGCACAGCGCCCGCTCCAGCAGGAGTCAGGAGTCGAGCGCCAGACCAGAAGTGCAGGCGGGGCAGGAAGAGTGGCCTGCACGGGCTGCATCCAGGGACCCGGCGGCGTCTGGCCTGCATATCCAGCCGGGAGCAGGCCCCGGTAGGCTTGCGGCCTTGGGGTTCTAGACCCAGCAGCAGAGGAATGTCATTGCTACTGCATCCGGGAGTGGTGGTGATGGATCCAGGAGCAGCTGTGAGGGGGCACAGAGCGGTGCTTTCGTCAGGGACCCCCATGGAAGTCCGGGCTGGGGGGCCCGTTAAACGGAGCTTTAGACAGCGCGGTGTGGCATGGCTCATCCGGTGATTGGCTGCCCAGGTGAGCAATGGGCAGCAGGGGTCGGCTGTCGGATAGCCCATCACGGCAGGAAATGGACAGGGCAGGATGGCCCGGGTCAGGGGACTATGTCAGGTCCCGCTCCAGGCGTCGGTCGGCCGTGCGACAGGAGTCGAGCACGCAAGTCCCCCCTGGTGACATGGAGGCCAGGGTCGCGGGTCGTGAACAACAGAGTGGGGCGGACGCATCAGACTCCGGCAGCGATGATCGTGATGATTAAGTACGACAGGAATCCGGACGTACGGCTGCCGGGGACACAGCACCCGGGCAGCTGCTTGAGTATGGCTCTATGTTTCGTGTGTTGCCCGCAGGGGCGATGTTGCAGGGGGCTGAGGATAGTCAGTCATCTATGCTTGAGGATTGGGGGTTTAAAGGGCCTAGTGGGGCTGAGGTGCCAGGGCTGCAGGACGTGTTATTCAGTATGACGCAGTTTTTAAAGAGGTTAGAGAGTGGAACGGCGCAAAGGGCTGTTACGTCGCCAGTTGGGGCATGGATACCGGGGCAGGTTTTTGGGACCCAAACAGGGGGTGAGGTGTTGACGCCCAGTAGGGAGGACGCAGGGGCATCGTCGGGTGTTATCGGTGCAGACGGAAAAAGAAAAAAGGGACATGATTAAGTTGGACGACAGGGCAAAAGGGGAGGTTTACATGTGCTTCGAAGGGCTTTGGGGGCGCATTTAAAGAAGGAGGTAAAAGAAAAGATTTGGCGGGATGAATATGTCGAGATATTCTCCCTATTGCCTTTGGAAAAATTCAATTTGGATAAGGGGAAAATGGATGACAGCAAAAAGGAGGAGGAGAAACGGAGATGGAGACTGATTCCGCAGACATTCATAAATTGGTTTCAGGCATTTGCTATATTGGCGAGAATCATAGGGGAAAAGTCTCCCGAGAATTGTTCAGACTTTTTCTGTTACTTGGATGCTATAGGGGAGGCGCACCGCACCTATGGGGTCAACCATGGCTAAGGTACGACGAGCAGTTTAGACAAAGGAAGGCCGTACGACCTGAGATTAAATGGGAACAGAAGGACATCGGCCTGTGGCTGAAGGTTATGGCCCCGGTCAGGTATGGGCAGTCATTTCATGGGAGCAGAGGTAGCGGTAGTCAGCAAGGGGGACACGGGAGTGGTGGTCAGGGGACTCAGGGAGGAAAAGAAAAGCTGGGAATGTGTTGACAGTTTAATGATGGCCAGTGCAAGTATGGGAGCAATTGTAAATTTAAGCACGTGTTCCTACTGCAGCGGAAGCTCACATGGCGCTTCCAAATGTTTTAAAAGGGAAAAGGGAAGCCCACAGTGGGTGCCAGACAAGGGGGAGAGTCCGGTGAGACTTCCAGAGATGACCCCCTTTCTAAATAGGTATCCAAAGCGTGCTGAAGCTGTAAATATTAGAGAAGGTTTTACCGATGGTTTTCGGATTCCTCCTCCCGTTCATGTTGTTCCTTTTTCCGTTAAGAATCTGCGTTCAGGATTTTACATTCTAAGGTTGTTGATGTTAAATTGAAGGAGGTGGAACTGGGTAGAATGGCGGGTCCATTCGCTTGTGTTTCTGTAGCTGGAGCGATTATTTCTCCTTTGGGGTTAGTGCCGAAAAAAGAGCCGAACAAATTTCGTTTGATACAGCAGTTGTCGTATCCGAAAGGGTTGTCGGTTAATGATGGTATTGCCCAAGAGTTGTGTTCGGTGGAAAATAGCTCGTTTGACTCGGTGGTGCAATGGTTGCGCTGTTATGGGCAGGGGGCTTTGTTGGCAAAAACAGACATCGAATCGGCGTTTTGTTTACTTCCGGTTCATCCGGATAGCATTCCGTTGTTGGGCTGTTTTTGGAAGGGGGGTTTCTATTTGTACCGGTGTTTGCCAATGGGCCGCTCTCTTTCTTGTTCGTTGTTTGAGACTTTTAGCACTTTTCTGAAGTGGGCAGTGAGGGACGTTGCAGGCGTTAAGTTGATTATTCATTATTTGGATGATTTTCTTTTCTTTGGGCCTGCGGATTCGATGTGCAGAAACGCGCTGGCAGCAATGTTCTGGGTGGCAGAGCGTTTTGGCGTGCCTTTGGTGGCGGAGACGACTGAAGGCACTTCGACCGTTATTAGTTTTTTGGGCATTGTTATTGATTCAGTACGAATGGAGTGTCATTTACCGTAGGACAAATTGGCATTGTTAAAGCAGGAAGTTGATAGAGTTGGGAGGTTACGGAAAGTGACGTTGAAGGAGTTGCAGTCGGTGTTGGGGAGGCTGAACTTCACTTGCCGGAATATGCCCATGGGTCGCATATTTTGTCGATGGTTGTCAGGGGCGATGGCAGGGGTAAAAGCCGGACATCACTTTATTCGCTTAAACAAAGAGCATCGGGAGGACTTAATTGTGTGGAACCACCGGGTTCACCTGCTCAAGAACTTTAAAGGGACCCAAAAAGCGAGGTGCCAACTTGGTGGACTCTACACGTAGCCTGATGTTTCGGGCAGAGAGCCACACTTGGTCACCCGGAGCAAATGTAGGAGCGGGGCGCCGATGGGCATCGGCCGGAGTCCTCATCCTCTCTTTGGAGGCCTGAATGGCATCCTGGGTGCGGTCCCAAATGTCCCGTGCCTCCACAGCCCAGTCTGCCACCCTGGAATCGGCGTAAGACACGGGCATGGGCACTGGTACCCGTGGATGCTAACCGTAGTTCAGGAGGAATGGGGTCTGTCCGGTTGAGTCAGCCAAAGCATTATTTAGAGCGAACTCAGCCCACGGTAAAGGATGCCCAGTCATCCTGCCTGGCAGAGACAAAATTTCTCAAGTATGTGACCAAGGTCTGGTTGGCCCTCTCTACCAACCCATTAGTCTCGGGATGGCATGCAGAGGAGAGATTCAACTCAATGCTGAGTAAATGACACAGCTCTCTCCAGAACCGAGATGCAAACTGGCGACCTCGATCACTGACAATTTTGTCTGGCATACCGTGTAGGTGGAAAATATGCCTAATGAATAATGCTGCCAAGGCCCGTGCAGAAGTTGTTAGGGTTCGAGTTCCCGCTGCTGCACAAGGGAAGTCTCGAACCAGTCCCGCTGCGATCTCCCATCCATCTCGATGCAGTGGAGCCTGCTCAGCAGAGACATCGGTCCCAGCGTCTTGCCCATTCCAATACTGTGCAGAGACTTGCTGCTGTCTCTCCTGGATCTGCTATTATAGCCAGTACTAAAGCAGATGTCTTTGGGACGAAGTCCTGCGTTTCCCCTTTCCTGAGCATGCCCAGGGTAAGATCTCTCATTGGAGATCAGGGGTCTCATGTTCAGTTACTGCAGCCGCTCCTATTGGTCCTCCAGGAAGGCCCTGAAACTACATGTGTTTTGGAACAGTTTCTCATTGGTCCTTGTTTCTGGCAGGTCCTGTAGCTGTTACTATAAAAGGGTGGCATGGTTGGGCCACCTTGCGCTAGTATCAATTGCATTATGTGCTTTGCGCCAGTGTGATCATGCACGCATGTGGTTAAGGCTCGGCTAAAATAAGCCCCTAGAATACCGGCACCTCCGGTGAGGAGATTTGAGTGCAAGTTGGTTAGGGCATGGCTGAAATAAGCCATAGAATACAAGCACCTCCGGTGAGGAGATTTGAGTGCAAGTTGGTTAGGGCTTGGCTGAAATAAGCCCTAGAATACCGGCTTCTCCGGTGAGGAGATTGCTTGATTGCGTTGTTGTCTGCATGATCACGGACTGCTATCCGCACAGCTGTTATCTGTGTATCCCTGTGAGTCTAACAGGACACTGTCTTTTTCTCAGCGGCTCTGTGACGCAACAGGGTTCGCTTTTTAACGCTGGTTCAGCGCCCTAGCGTTTTACTTTGCGGCTCACTGAAGTTAAGTGAGTTCGTACTTATCGCCATATATAGCGCTGTGGCATTCCCGTTAGCGGCTCTGGGGATTAACAGAGTTCGCACTAACTGCCAAAGCATGCTACGGCGTTTATTTTAGCGACTCTGCGGGATAACAGAGTTCGCTACTTTCGCCATCTTACTAGCAGCGGGCTTTGCCTGCACGGTGGACCCTGGGCTGCGAACGCACCTCTCAACAATATCTATTAGGTGCGTTCCGCAGACCCTAACATAATACTAGCGCAAGGGTCTGGCTAGTAAAATGGCGGACGACCAGCGTCTACAGCAGTACATCCAGCAGCTGGAGGGTAGGTTGGCGGACCTTGAGCGCACAACTTCAGCTGTGGATGTTACCGCAGTCGCTGTTCAGGCTGCTAGCGTGGCTGGAGCCAGTGTGTACACTGCCACCTCTGCCCCCACAATATCCAACCTCCCGCTTCCAGACAAGTTTGCTGGTGACAGCAAGCATTGTCGGGGATTCGTGAGTCAGTGCTCTATACAGCTTGAGCTCCTGCAACACGTTTCCCCACAGAACGGGCACAAGTGGCTTTTATTGTGTCTCTTCTGTCGGGCAGAGCATTGGAGTGGGCAATGCCGCTGTGGGAGCGTGACGATCGTGTGGTGCGGAGTGCTTCTCGGTTTTTGGAGGCTCTGAAAAAGGTTTTTTAGGACCTCAGGTCACGCACGATACGGCACTCCAACTGCTGGCAATGTCACAGGGCTTGTCCATGGTCAGCCAGTTCTCAGTCCAATTTCAGACTTTGGCCTCTGAATTAGAGTGGCCAGATAAAGTTTTATTCCAGTGTTCTGGAGAGGACTGGCAGACCATGTAAAAGACGCTTTGGCTACCAGGGAAATTCCTGCCATACTGGAGAAACTCATTTCTATATCTACCCGCATCGACCTCTGTTTTCACGAGCGTAGGTTAGAGCGGACCCAGTTTGGCAGAGGTTTCGGCTGGCACCCACCTTTGCCAAACCTCTTGAATTTCTTGTTCGGGCATCCGACTCCCCAGAGACCGTGGAGACTACTCGAGTGAGATCTAAGTCTCGGACCACTCGAGTATCCATGGTCTGTAGAGTGTGTCAGTAGCCTGGACATTATGCCAACCGATGTCCTCAGTGAATGAGTAAACGGTTCATGTTCCGTGACCATGGGTGCAGGGTCATTAGACGCGAGGGATTTTGCTCCGAAAGTGCTCCTTAAAGGGTTAATCTTTCTAGGTTCAGCCACTCTTCCCGCCAAGCTTTGAGTCGACTCTGGGACAGAGGGGAATTTTATGTCCTCCTCCTTTGCCTCTCGCAATTCCATACCGCTGATGACGCTCGCCGAGCCAATATCGGTGAGAGTATTGAATGGAGCAATCCTGCCCTCACAAATCACCCACCAGACTGTCTCACTACCTCTGTCAATGTCCCCTTCTCATCAGGAGAATATATCCCTTTTTGTTCTTCCTGAGGGAATGGATGAGGTTTTGTTGGGATTACCCTGGCTTCGCCACCACTCTCCCCATATTGAGTGGTCCTCTGGGAGAATACTGGGTTGGGGTGATCATTGTAGAGACAGATGTCTCAGAGAGGACGTTCAGGTTTCCACCACGGAGATGCCTATAGACCTTGCTTCTCTCCCCAAGGTTTATCGGTCATATGCGGACGTATTCTCCAAAAAGGCAGCGGAGACCTTCCGCCTCATCGCCCCTATGACTGTCCTATAGACCTCTTGCCTGGAACGGAGCCCCCTCGGGGAAGAGTGTATCCTCTCTCTCTTCCTGAGACAGAGGCCATGTCACAATACATCCAGAAAAATCTGGCAAGAGGGTTCATTAGGAAGTCAGTGTCACCAGCTGGGGCAGGATTTTTCTTCGTGCAGAAGAAGAATGGAGAATTACGACCGTGTATAGACTACAGGAGTCTTAACGCCATTACCGTTAAGAACAAATATCCTTTGCCTCTAATATCTGAGCTCTTTGATAGGCTCCGGGGAGCAAGGGTATTTACTAAGCTAGATCTTCGTGGTGCCTATAACCTGATCCGCATCCGTGAGGGGGACGAATGGAAGACGGCGTTCAATTTCAGAGATGGACATTACGAATACCTAGTGATGCCGTTTGGGCTCTGTAATGCTCCAGCCGTCTTCCAAGATTTCGTAAATGACATCTTCCGGGACATGCTTGCCACCTCTGTGGTAGTCTATCTGGATTACATTCTCATCTTTTCTCCAGATATGGACACCCACCGGAGAGATGTTTGCAGGGTTTTCGACCTCTTGCGGGCGAATTCCTTATATGCGAAGTTGGAGAAGTGTGTATTTGAGCTGGAGTCTCTGCCATTCCTAGGCTATATCATCTCCACTCAGGGATTGGCTATGGATCCTGCCAAACTACAGGCTGTAATGGTTGGCAAGAACCCCACTCTCTTAAAGCGGTGTAGTGCTTTATGGGGTTTATTAATTACTATCGCCAATTCATTCCCCACTTCTCTACTTTGGCTGCTCCCTTGGTAGCCCTCACCAAGAAGGGAGCCAATCCCAAATTGTGGTCAGAGGAGGTCTCCAAGGCCTTTACTTCAATCAAGTCCCATTTTGCTAGCGCTCCTATATTACATCGTCCCGAGGTTGATAAACCTTTTATATTGGAGGTAGATGCCTCGTCCATTGGTGCTGGAGCAGTCCTTTTCCAAAAGGATGCTCAAGGTCGTAAACAACCTTGCTTCTTCTTCTTCAAGACCTTCACACCAGCGGAGAGGAATTATTCCATTGGGGATAGGGAGTTGCTAGCCATGAAGTTGGCCTTTTCCAAGTGGAGACATCTCCTGGAGGGGGCTCGCTTTCCCTTTCAAGTGTTTACTGAACACAAAAATTTGGTCTATTTACAGACCGCCCAGCGGCTGAATTCCCATCAGGCCAGATGGTCCCTGTTCTTCTCCCAGTTCCATTTCACCCTTCATTTTCTCTCCGGGGACAAGAACATTTGTGCCGATGCTCTGTCTCGCTCCGTGGTGTCCTCTGAGGAGGTGGAGGAGGAGACTCGGCTGATTGTCCCCATAGAGAGCCTAAAAACTGTGGCTCCGGTATCGCTCGAGTCTGTGCCTCCAGGCAACACTTTTGTGCCCATCAATTTGCGACTTGAGGTACTCTCTTGGGCACACTCGTCCAGGGTGGGTGGACATTTTGGGGCAAAGAGGACATCTGAGTGTGCAACATATGGTCTCCGTGACGTCAGGGAATAGGTTCAGGCGTGCGTCTCCTGCGCCAAGAATAAATCCCCTCGACAATGGCCGGCTGGACTACTTTTCAAAATGGGACTTAATTGAAGTAAAGGCCTTGGAGACCTCCTCTGACCACAATTTGGGATTCGCTCCCTTCTTGGTGAGGGCTACCAAGGGAGTTACCAAAGTGGAGAAGTGGGGAATGAATTGGCGATAGTAATTAATAAACCCCATAAAGCGCGGCACCACTTTAAGAGAATGGGGTTCTTGCCAATCTATCACAGCCTGTAGTTTGGCAGAATCCATAGAATCCTGGGCGGAGATGATATAGCTCAGGAAAGGTAAAGACTCCTGCTCAAACATGCATTTCTCCAACTTTGCATAGAGGGAGTTCGCCCTTAACAGGTCGAAGACTTTGCAGACATCCCTCCGGTGAGAGTCAATATCTGGAGAAAAGATGAGAATATCATCCAGATAGACTACTACAGAGGTGGAAAGCATATACCGGAAGATGTCATTGATAAAGTCTTGGAAAACGGCGGGGGCATTGCAGAGCCCGAAGGGCATCACCAGGTATTCATACTGCCCATCCCTTGTATTAAAAGCCATCTTCCATTTGTCCCCTTCACGGATGCGAATCAGGTTATAAGCACCACGCAGATCTAATTTAGTAAATATACCCTTGCTCTTTGGAGCCTATTAAAGAGTTCAGAAATCAGGGGCAACGGGTACTTAAGGTGATGGCGTTAAGACCTCTGTAATCTATACACGGACGTTATTCTCCACTTTTCTTCTGCACGAAGAAGAATCCTGCTCCTGCTTGTGACACCGACTTCCTAATGAACCCTATTGCCAGATTCTCCTGGATATAATGAGACATAGCCTCCGTCTCAGGAAGAGAGAGGGGATAGACCCTTCCCCGAGGGTTTCTGCTCCAGACAAGAGGTCAATAGGACAGTTGTAGGGACGATGAGGTGGCAGAGTCTCCGCAGCCTTTTTAGAGAACACCTCTGCATATGACTGATAGCACTTGGGAAGAGGAGAAAGATCTGTGGGTATCTCTGTAGTGGTAACCTGAATGCACTCCCTGACACATCTGTCCTTACATGACTCACTCCAACCCAGTATCCTACCGGAGGTCCACTCAATATGAGGGGAGTGGAAACGGAGCCAGGGTACTCCCAGTAGGATTTTGTCTATTCCCTCGGGAAGAACGAGAAGGGAAATAATTTCCTGCTGGGAAGGGGGTACACACAAAGTAAGAGGGACAGTCTGATGTGTAATTGGCGAGGGCAATGTCAACCAATTCACTACCCGGACAGTCACAAGTTTGTCGAGCGCTACCAGGTGTATTGCGTGGCGACAAGCAAAGGTAGATGACATGAAATTCCCCTCCCCTCTGAGTCCACACAAAGCTCGACTGTAAGTGTGGAAGAGTCTACAGTGACTGTCCCTTTAAATGTCATATTGGAGGATAATGCCGCTGTCTCTAGTGAACCTCCTTCCCAGGGCCACTAGACGCGATCGCTTCCCCGGTCGCTGTGGACATTTTTGGCATAGTGTCCTGTATGCTGACAAAGGTTACAGACCAGGATACTCGGACGGCCCAAGACTTAGGTCCTGCACGAGGAACCTCTTGTCTTTAACATGGTCAGCCAGTCCTCGACAGTAGACTGGAATGAGAACTATATCCGACCAGTCTAGCTCAGATGCCAGAGTCCGAAACTGGATGGAAAACTGACTGACAAAAGACGAACCCTGTGCCAATGCCAGCAGTTGGAGCGCCGTATCGTGGGTGACCTGAGGTCCTAAAAAGACCTTTTAAACAGCCTCCAGGAAACAAGGAGCACTCCGCACCACACGATCGTCGCGCTCCCACAGCGGCATTGCCCACTCCAATGCTCTGCCCGAGAGTAGAGAAAGTACAAAACCCACTTATACCCGATCCATAGGGAAACGTGCAGCCAGAAGCTCGAGCTGTATAGAGCACTGACTCACGAATCCCCGACATTGCTTGCTGTCACTGGCAAACTTGTCAGGAAGCGGGAGGTGGGATAATGTAGGGGTAGAGGTAGCAGAGGACAAACTGACTGCAGCCACGCTAGCAGTCTGAACAGCGAATGCGGTAACATCCACAGCTGAGGTTGTGCGCTCAAGGGCCGCCAACCTACCCTCCAGCTGCTGGATGTACTGAGTAAGACACTGGTCATCCGCCATTTTACTAGCCAGACCCTGTGCTAGTATTAGGTTAAGGGCCTGCGGAACGCACCTAATAGATATTAAGGAGAGGTGCATTCGCAGCCCGGGTCAACCATGCAGGCAGAGCCTGCTGCTAGTAAGATGGCGTAAATAGGCAGTATGAGCGAACTCTGTTATCCCGCAGAGTCGCAGATGTAAATGCCGTAGCACTATATGGCGATAGAAGTGGACTCTGTTAATTCACAGAGCCGCTGTAACAAAGACTGTGTCCTGTTAGACTCACAGGGAACACAGATGATTGCTAAGCGGATTGCAGTCTTTGGTCATGCAAACAGAACCCAAACAGTAATCTCCTCACCGGAGTAGCCGGTATTCTAATGGCGTTTTCAATCGAACCCTGAACACGTGCATACAATCTCCTCACCGGAGGTGCCGGTATTCTAGGGGCTTATTTCAGCCTGACCTAACCACAAGAATACATGACCACACTGGCGCAAGCACGTAACAGATTTGATACTAGTGCACGGCCGTGCGGTAAGGACAGCCTTTTATAGCAGCCACGAGAAAAAGACCTTCCAGGAAGGACCAATGGAAAGCTGATTCAGAACATCAACAGCCACAGGACCTTCCTGAAGGACCAATAGGAGTGGCAGCTGTATCTGAGCATGTGACCCTGATTTCCATTGGGAGATCTTTCTCTGGGCATGCTCAGATGAAGCAACAAAGGACTTAGTCCTAAAAACGTCTGCTCGCCGCTGACCAGTACTGGTACAATAGCAGAACCAGAAGAGGCAGCAGCAAGTCTCTGCACAGTATTAGACCGGGTGAGACGCTGGGACCGACGTCTTTGCTGAGCAGGCTCCACTGCGGCTGGAGATGGATGGGGGACCACAGCGGGACTGGTTCGAGACTCCCATTGTGCAGCAGCGGGAACTCGAATCCTAACACTGGTTAGCTTCTTCCCCTCCTGTAATCATATAGGTCAGGTTTCTGGTTTTAAGGTGTCTTGATTTGAATGCATGGATTTTGGCAGTGCATGTGCCAGGCGTTAATAACTCTATCGCGGATGCTTTGTCTCGCTTTCAGTGGGAGCATTTTTCGAGAGCTGGCCCCGGGAGCGAACGTTTCTGGTATGGAATGTCGTGTCTGTGGGAGGTTATTACGGGAGAGCTGGACGGTTGATTCAGGAGTCGGTCGGGAGCCAGCCTTGGTCGTCGTATGAATCTGCGTGGCGAGTATGGCAGAGTTGGGTGGCTAGTTTAGGTGAGGTTGAGACTGCGGAGGATAAGACACTGGCGGTATTGTTTTTTGTCGGACGGGCCTCCGAGGTGGGCTGGTCGTTTTCTAAGTTGAACAAATTTATTGCGGGTTTGTCATTCGGGTTCTAGTTGCAAGGGGTCGAGGATGTGACTAAAAGATTTTTGGTTAAACAGGCATTGCAAGGTTTTCTCAGGGGTAATAGGGTGTCAGATAAGCGTAGGCCTATTTCATTTAGTATGTTGGAGAGCTTGGGTTCTGCGTTGGAGGGTATCTGTTGTTCTGTTTTTGAGCTAGCATTGTTTAGGTTAGCTTCCTCTTTTGCTTTTGTCAGAGCAATGCATTTAGGTGAGGTAGTTTCGTGCAGCAAGAACCGGGTTGGTGGTTTATTGGCGGAGGATATGGATTTTTGGGCTGGGGGAATTGTATTTTGGATAAGACAATCGAAAACAGATCAGATGGGTAGAGGCAGGCGTGTGGTTTTGAGGTGAGTTGAGAGTTCATTGATGTGCCCGGAAAGGTGCCTGGAAGTGTATTGTCGAGTCTGGTCAGGTAGGGTCGGCCCTTTATTGTGTCATTCAGATGGGACTTTTTTATCCCGGTATCAGTTTCTCGCTGTCCTGAAGAAGGGTTTGTCGAAGTCGGGCCTCCTCCCTGGTAGTTATGGGTCGCATTCGTTCAGGATCGGGGCTGCTTCGGAGGCAGACAGTCTTGGATTGGGGGCTGAAGCAATTAGAAGGATCGGCAGGTGGAGGTCGGATCCCTATTTACTGTATGTGCATCATTAATTTTTCATCAGTAGTATTTTGGGAAATGTTTTGGCAACTTGTTTGTTGTGTATATTTTTCAGGTGCCGTCCCATTATTAGCATGGATATTCGGACATTCCTACGTACATTGGGGGGCGCTGCGAGCTGACGTCTGGCCTGACGGTAGGCAATTGGGTTTTCGTAGGGAGCAAATTTTATTCCGATGGTTGGGATTTCGAGGTTTGGTTTGGAGTAGGGTACTCCCTGAGTTTTCTAGAGCCTCCCGCCTGGATAGACCACCTGACATTTTGGTTATGTATTCGGGAGGGAATGATTTAGGTGTTCGGCCCATTAGGGAATTGATCAGGGACATTCGTTTCGACTTCTTGAGGTTGTGGATGTTTTTCCCTAATGTTGTCACTGTGTGGTCCGATGTCGTACCCAAGAAAAAATGGAGACAGGTCAGGTCGTTGAAAGGGATCAATAGGGCCAGAGTAAAATTAAACAGGGCTGTGTCTGGTTTTGTAGTTCAGAATGGGGGTGTTGGGGTCAGGTATTTCGAGTTAGAAGCTGGTGTAGGTAATTTCTGGTTGGAGGATGGGGTTCATTTGAATCCGATTGGAATCGATTTGTGGGCCCTTGCCATACAGGAGGGTATCGAGAGGGCATAGGTGGCTTTGGGGCACTCACTAGTCTGAAGTGGTCAGGGCTGTTCATGGATGGCGGGGGGTGGGGTTCTTGGAGTTGATGAGGATTGTTCAGAGAAGGAATTTGTAGCAAATTTCTTGGCAGTTTTAAAATGGTAAGGGGTTGGTCTGGCTTTGCTTATGGGTTCTGGATGGGTTTTTTTCCCCCGGGAGCTCTGGTGGATATTCTTCCCGGAACGGGATGTACGGTGCCCTCGAGCTGGTGATGGACGGCTGAGGGTTACATAGTGAGCGAGTTTTTAATTGCTTATAGCAAAGTGTTTAAGCCAAATCTTTTTGCTCCAAGAACCTCCTCCTCATAAATTACATTTTATATTGTATGTTATCATTTATTGTTATATGTTGTTTGTTAATAAAATATGGCCACTGTGGCCGAAATTATCCAAAGAATTAAGTTGTGGCGTGTTTCATTTGAAGAGGTGGGGGGAGCATTAGATTAAGTGGGGAGGAGAAGGGGGTTTATTCCTCTTTTAGTGCGGGGCCTATTTAGGCGGGGAGAGTAAAGAAAAAACCGTCCTCGCCATACGCGGTCAAGATGGGGCTGGAGGAGGCGCAGCCTGGAGTAAGCCCCCCATGACTGCGATTGGCGGGAGGTTTTTGATAGACAGGGGGGCTTTCATGGCAGGGATTGGTGGAAAGTGGAGTGTATGGGTTGGGGTTTGTGAGCAAGTGGTGGGGGAACGTGGAAAGTGCGGGAATACCGCAATTCCACTTTTGAGAGACGAGCAGACAGTCTCACCCACCCTCCCTTTTCATACGTTTGCTTGTGGGCCGGGTGTTGAGCAAACAAGGAGGGCATAGGTCAGGGTATTCATGGTTTGTATTATGTTTTCTCGTCACAGTGGCAGAGGGTCAGGGGGTGGGGTTCTTGAAGTTGATGAGGATTGTTCGGAGAAGTAATTTGAGGCAAATTTCTTGGCAGTTTTAAAATGGTAAGGGGTTGGTCTGGCTTTGCTTATGGGCTCTGGATGGGGTTTTTTCCCCCGGGAGCTCTGGTGGATATTCTTCCAAAGAATTAAGTTGTGACGTGTTTCATTTGAAGAGGTGTGGGGGAGCATTAGATTAAATGGGGAAGAGGAGGGTTTTTATTCCTCTTTTAGTGCGGTGTCTGTTTAGGCGGGGAGAGTAAAGGAAAAACCGTCCTCGCCATACACGGTCATGGTTTTTGCAACTGCACTTGGGGACACTTTCAAAGTTTTCCCAATTTTTCGGACTGACTGACCTTCATTTCTTAAAGTAATGACTGATGGCAACTCGTTTTTCTTTACTTAGGTGCTTTTTTCTTGCCATAGTACAAAATTCTAACAGTCAGTAGGACTATCAGCTGTGTATCCACCAGACGTCTGCACAACACAACTGATGGTCCCAACCCCATTTATAAGGCCAGAATTCCCACTTATTAAACCTGACAGGGCACACCTGTGAGTGAAAACCATTCCCGGTGACTACCTCATGAAGTTCATCAAGAGAATGTCAAGAGTGTGCAAAGCAGTCATCAAAGCAAAAGGTGGCTACTTTGAAGAACCTAGAATATAAGACATAATTTCAGTAGTTTCACACTTTTTTGTTAAGTATATAATTCCACATGTGCTTTTTCATAGTTTTGATGCCTATATATATGTTTGTATGTATCTCTGTGTATATATGTAATGTTTTGTGAGCTGTCAGTGTGATTTTACAATAGCCAGACATGAATTGCCGGCTTTTCAAAGAACACCGGTGCGTACAAAATACTACAGCACTCACATGGTGCAAGTACTGTGCGATTTTTTTTCTCGCACCTATTGACTAACATTGGTGAGTCTTGTCCGAGAATCACAGCAAAACGCATCATGCTGTGATTTTATTGAATAACATTGGTACGAGTGCAATCCGATTTTTTATCGGATTGCACTCGTCCGTACTTCTCGCCAGTGAGTATGAGCCCTTAAAGTGGTGTTGTTCCACAAAGCGACTAACCTGTGCGTGCTGCATCTCAAACTCCAGTATCACCTGCTACTGCATGTATATTCTCTCCAGCATGTGAAAGGTGGAGTTCCATCTTGTAGGTACGTGACATATGATGCAGTGAGTGGGAAGGCAGAAATGAAGCTCCAGCGCCGACAGGTGAGCAGCTGTAGGGTGAAAACGCCAAAAGCAGGCATAGATGACCCACACTTTATGACTGAATGAGGAGATGGTGGAAGAAGTAGAGTAGGAAGTAGAAGCAAAATGGACAGAGACCAATGCCAGTTTTAGACAAACTGAGGCCCTGGGCAAAAGTTTAAAGAGAGACCCCAAAAGCTCACATATTTCACCATCATACAGAAAAATTTCTGTTGTATTTACAAGTGCTAAGTTCAGGCCACTACATGAGCGCAATTGACAATATTGAAGTTTAATGCTTGTTTCCTGGCCTCTTTAGGGGTATGTGCACACGTTCAGCAATTTGCGCTACCGGCTATTGAACTCAGGTCATCCGCAGGTGTTCATTAAAACATGCTGAATCACCGCATTCAATTGACATGCTGCGGTCTGGAGAGACACGACGCCAGTCCGTCTCAGTCGGTGAGCTTTGGGCATCTGTGCACGCCTAGTGGGCATGGGATTTCTTGAAATCCCATTAACTGTGCTGTAACGTCTGGACACTGCACAAATATGCAGCATCCAACCCGCAGCGTTTACTGACCGTGTGCACCTACATTTACTCTGGCTGAGAAAGAATAATTGGTACAGATAGTCTTCTATACAGTATAATGCAGGTCCCATAGAGTACATATAGTATAATGCTCTCCACATGGTACTTGATAAAGTATAATGCAGCCCCCCTCAGAATATACTGCAGCCTTCTCAGAATATACTGCAGCCACCCTCATAGAGTATACTGTAGCCCCCTAATAGTGTATAATGCAGCCCCTCAGAGTATACTTCAGCCCCCTCATAGAGTGTAATGTAGTCCCCTCACAGAGCATAATGGAGCAAACCTCAGACTGTAATGCAGCCCCTTAGGGTATAATTTTGCCCTCTCAGAGTACACTGTAGCCCCCTCAGAGTATAATGCAGCACCCTCAGAGTATAATGCAGCCTCATCGGAGTAAAATGCAGATCCCCAAAGTATAATTCAGCCCCCCCACAAACACACACAGTAGAGTACAGCCCCCTCACACATAAAGTATAATGCAGTACCCCCACACACAGTTTAAAGCAGCCCCCATAGTATAAAGCAGTCCCTCAGAGTATAATGCAGCCCTCCACACACAATATGAGGTAGCCCCCCACATACAGTATAATTCAGCCCCCCTCACACAGTATAATACATCCCTCCACACACAGTATAGTGCAGTCTGCCTACACAGTACAGTGTAGCCCCACCACACAGTATAGTGTAGTGTAGCCCATCACACACAGTATAATGCAGGCCCCCACACACAGTATAATGGAGCTCCCCTCACACAGTATAAAACATCCCTCCACACACAGTATAATGCAGTCTGCCTACTCAGTACAGTGTAGCCCCACCACAGTATAATGCAGCCCCCACATACACAGTTTAATGCAGCCCCCACTCATTCACAGTATAGAGCAGCCCTCACACAGTATAGTGCAGCCCCCCACACAGTATAGTGCAGCCCCCACACAGTTTAATGTAGCCCCCACACTCACAGTGTAGTGCAATCGACACGCACAATATAGTGCAGCCCCCACACAGTATAATGCAGGCACCACATAGACAGCATAATTCAGCCTATCCACACACAGTATAGTGCAGCAGACACATAACACAGTATAGTGCAGTCCCCCACACACAGTATCATGCAGCACACACACGCACACAATACTTGCCTCTCTGTTGTGAATGTGCTAGAAATGAATTCTGAGCAGAAGCTCCCTCTGGTGGTTACAAACAGTACTGAACTATTTAATGAAGATTGTGAAGATTGGCGATCAGGTATTACTGACTGGTCTTATATAAGGGAGGTTCCCTCCCATCAGGGTTGCCGGTGATCAATTGTTCTGGTCTCAACTTTTGTTCCTGGTTCACTTTGAAGCTTGCTGTTTTGTGCCTGCATCTTCTGCTAACAGATAAGACATTTTCTTCTTTTAATTTTTTGTGCTTGCTTTTTGCATTTTGTCCTGCACTTCTGTGGGGGTCTGCCAGGTCCCCTCCGGGGCTTGTGCTCCTCTCAGTTTAGTTCAGCCAGTTGTTTGTTCTTTTGCCTTTTCCAGTTTTTTTCTGTGGCTGCGGCTTAGTTTTGTTACACCAGAGAACTAATTTAGGTGGTAGAGGTCGTGTGATCTCAGGTGTTTTTGCAATTAGTGTGTTGGTATTTATTTAGGGTTTTTTGGATTGCAGTAAGTGACCTTCCTATCCTTTTCTGTTTAGGAAGATTGGCCCCAACGTTTTCTCATAAATTTTCTGTCTGTGTCTGTATTTCCTCTTGTCTAACATTACATGTTTGGGGGCTTCCTATGTTTTTTGGGGATCTGCTCCGGGGCAGATAGTTTTCCTCTTTCTATCTTTAGGTGAAGTTAGCTTCTCAGGCTGTGACGAGGCGTCTAGGACCAACGTAGGTACGCTCCACGGCTGCCTTTAGTTGTGGTGGTTAGTCAGGGTACTGCAATCCAATAGATTCCAACCTCTCTGGTGTATTGCCATTTTTTGCCTGCTCTCCTCAGCTACCAAATCATAACAGTATCACCGGCCAAAAACTGATAATTATTTGTTACTCACAGAAGGGAAAAATAGTGTGAAAGAAAGAAGATTTTTTTTTTTTCCCTCTGTATCTCTGGGTGCTGAGGAGGATTTTTTTTTCTCTCAATGGAGTTTGCACAGTTGTCTGGCCGTGTGGATCAGCTTGCCACTGAAGTTCGGAGTATTGCTACCTATCTTGCAGGGTTGCCTGTTGTGGAACCTAGGATTCCCATGCCAGATTTGTTTTTAGGGGATCGAGCTAAATTTCTGAATTTCAAAAATAACTATTAGTTGTTTTTTGCCTTATAATCTAAGTCCTCAGGGAACGCAGCACAGCAGGTTCAAATTGTCATCTCTCTCCTGCGCGGCGATCCTCAGGATTGGGCTTTTTCCCTGACACCTGGGGACCCTGTTTTGAGTAATGTTGATGCATTTTTTCAGGCTCTGGGGTTATTGTACGATGAGCCTAATGTCACTGATCAAGCTGAAAAAGCCTTGTTGGCATTAAATCAGGGGCTTGAGGACGCTGAGTTATACTGTCAGAGATTCCGAACGTGGGCAGTCCTGACCAAATGGAATGACGATGCTTTGGCAGCCCTTTTTCGGAAGGGTCTGTCAGAGAATGTAAAGGATGTTATGGTGGGATTCCCTGTCCCCTCTGGTCTCAGTGATTCTATGCCATTAGCGATTCAAATTACAGACGTTTGCGTGAGCGTAGAGGTATGCGTGGAATAGTGTTGCCTTGTGAACCAGCTTCTGACCTCAAGCAGTGTGATAGAGTGGCTTCTGGGGCACAGCGTCATGAGTTTCGAAAACGCAATGGGTTATGTTTCTACCGTGGTGATGCCTCTCATGCTATTTCAGTCTGCCCTAAGCGGGGAAGACGTTTTGCACGTTCAGTTGTCTTGGGTAGTGTTCAGACTAAATTTTTGTTGACTGTTACCCTGATTTGCCCCCTGTCCACATTTTCTGCTCAGGCTTTTGTTGATTCGGGAGCAGCTATTAACCTGATGGATTTTGATTTTGCTAAACGTTGTGGGTTTCCCTTGATACCCCTACGGAAGTCTATTCCCCTACTGGGGATCGATTCTACCCCTTTAGCTGAGAATAAACCCCAGTTCTCTACTCAGGTGATAATGAGGGTTGAACCTGATCATCAGGAGAGTTGCAAATTTTTGGTGCTGTATAATCTGCATGACATTATTGTACTGGGTTTCCCTTGGTGAAAAGTGCTACTTGGTTTACCAAGCTTGACCTCAGGGGGGCATATAACCTTATTCGCATTAAGCACGGGGATGAATGGAAGACGGCATTTAATACCCCAGAGGGGCATTTTGAGTACCTAGTGATGCCCTTTGGGCTCACTAATGCTCCTTCCGTCTCCCAGTCCTTCATGAATGACATTTTCAGGGATTTTGTGGATAAATTTCTGATTGTTTATTTGGATGATATCTTGATTTTTTCCAATGATTGGGACTCTCATGTGAAACATGTTCGGACTGTGTTCCAGATTTTGAGAGAGATTGCTCTGTATGTGAAGGGATCAAAGTGTCTTTTTGGCGTACAGAGGATCTCATTTCTGGGATTCATTTTGTCCCATCTGTTATTGAAATGGACCCGGTCAAGGTTCAGGCCATCTGTGATTGGGTCCAACCTACTTCATTAAAGACTCTTCAGAGATTCTTGGGTTTTGCCAATTTTTATTGTAAATTTATTGGTAATTTCTCTGTTATTGTTAAACCATTGACTGATTTGACCAAGAAGGGTTCTGATTGGTGAATTGGCCTCCTGAGGCAGTTTCTGCGTTTCAGGAACTTAAGCAGAGATTCACTTCTGCTCCTGTTCTACGGCAGCCTGATGTTTCTCTGCCATTTCAGGTGGAGGTTGATGCCTCTGAAATTGGGGCAGGTGCCGTTTTGTCCCAAAGAGATCCAGAGACCTCTAAAAGTAACCTTTGTGCCTTTTTCTCTCGAAAATTTTCTCCAACTGAACGTAATTATGACGTGGGTAATCAGGAGTTATTGGCCATGAAGTGGGCTTTTGAAGAGTGGAGACATTGGCTGGAGGGAGCCAAACATCAGATGGTGGTCCTCACGGACCATAAGAATCTGGTTTATCTGGAATCAGAAAAGCGACTTAATCCTAGACAGGCCAGGTGGGCCTTGTTTTTCACACGTTTTAATTTTGTCGTTTCCTTTCTTCCTGGCACTAAGAATGTTAAAGCGGATGCCCTCTCGAGGAGTTTCCTTGCTGACACTCCCAAGTTATATGATCCTACTGTTATTTTGAAAGAGGGTGTAGTTCTTTCCGCCATCTCGCCCAATTTGAGACTGGCTCTGGAAGGGTGTCAGGAGGATAAACCCGAACTCTGCCCTATTGGGAAATTGTTTGTCCCAGACCGGTGGAAAAAGAGTGTGATGTCTGAGATTCATTGTTCCGCATTGGCCGGTCATCCCGGAATTTTTGGTACCAGAGACTTGGTTAGTCGGTCCTTTTGGTGGCCTACTTTGTCTCGTGACGTCAGGGAATTTGTGCAGTCCTGCGGGACTTGCTCTCGCTCCAAGCCTTGCTCTTGCTCTAGTGGTTTGTTGATGCCTTTGCCTGTGCCCAAGAGACCATGGACCCATATCTCTATGGATTTCATTTCCGACCTCCCTGTTTCTCAGAGAATGACCGTTATCTGGGTGATTTGTGATAGGTTTTCCAAAATGATACATCTTGTGCCATTACCTAAGTTGCCTTCCTCCTCCGAATTGGTGCCTTTGTTCCTTCAGCACGTGGTTTGGTTACACGGTATTCCTGAGAACATTGTGTCTGACAGAGGAGTCCAGTTTGTTTCCAGATTTTGGAGGACTTTTTGTTCTAAACTTGGTGTTCATGTGTCTTTCTCCTCAGCTTTTCATCCTCAGACCAATGGACAAACTGAGAGAAGAAACCAGACATTGGAGACTTATCCGAGATGCTTTGTGTCTGCTGATCAGAATGACTGGGTCTCTTTTTTGCCTTTGGCTGAGTTTGCCCTTAATAATAGGGCTAGCTCTGCAACCTTGATGTCTCCATTTTTCTGCAATTTTGGGTTTCACCCTTGATTTTCTTCAGGACAGACGGAGGCTTCTGTCTGTCCAGGTGTTGACTCTGTTGTGGAGCGTATGCAGCAGATTTGGGACCAGGTAGTGGAGAGGTTGTCCCTCTCTCAGGAGAGAGCCCAGCGGTTTGCCAACCGGCATAGGACTGATGGTCCTTGGTTTGAAGTGGGGGACTTGGTCTGGTTGTCCTCAAGAAATATCCCTATGAGAGTTGCATCTCCTAAGTTTAAGCCTAGGTTCAGTGGACCTTATAAGATCATGGAGATTCTTAATCCTGTTTCCTTTCGTTTACTTCTTCCAGGGACATTTAAGATCCATAACGTGTTCCACAAGTCCTTATTGAAGAGGTTTGTCGAGCCAGTAGTTCCTATGGCTGTGCCTCCTGACCCTGTTTGGGTTTAGGGCAATCTGGAGTATGTGGTTGAGAAAATATTGGATTCTCGTTTTTCTAGATGGAAACTCCTGTATTTGGTTAAGTGGAGAGGTTATGGTCAGGAGGACAATTCTTGGGTGTTTGCTTCGGACATCCATGCTAGAAGACTCATCCGTGCGTATCACAGAGCTCATCCTGACCAACCTGGTTGCCCAAATGAGGGTTCGGTGACCCCTCCTCAAGGGGGGTACTGTTGTGAATGTGCTAGAAATGAATTCTGAGCAGATTCTCCCTCTGGTGGTTACAAACAGTACTGAACTATTCAATGAAGATTGTGAAGATTGGCGATCAGGTATTACTGACTGGTCTTATATAAGGGAGGTTCCCTCCCATCAGGGTTGCCGGTGATCAATTGTTCTGGTCTCAACTTTTGTTCCTGGTTCACTTTGAAGCTTGCTGTTTTGTGCCTGCATCTTCTGCTAACAGATAAGACATTTTCTTCTTTTAGTTTTTTGTGCTTGCTTTTTGCATTTTGTCCTGCACTTCTGTGGGAGTCTGCCAGGTCCCCTCTGGGGGCTTGTGCTCCTCTCAGTTTAGTTCAGCCAGTTGTTTGTTCATTTGCCTTTTCCAGTTTTTTTCTGTGGCTGCGGCTTAGTTTTGTTACACCAGAGAACTAATTTAGGTGGTAGAGGTCGTGTGATCTCAGGTGTTTTTGCAATTAGTGTGTTGGTATTTTTTTAGGGTCTTTTGGATTGCAGTAAGTGTCCTTCCTATCCTTTTCTGTCTAGGAAGATTAGGCCACAACGTTTGCTCATACTATTTTCTGTCTGTGTCTGTATTCCTCTTGTCTAACCGCCATTACATGTTTGGGGGCTTCCTATGTTCTTTGGGGATCTGCTCCGGGGCAGATAGTTTTCCTCTTTCTATCTTTAGGTGAAGTTAGCTTCTCAGGCTGTGACGAGGTGTCTAGGACCAACGTAGGTACGCTCCACGGCTGCCTTTAGTTGTGGTGGTTAGTCAGGGTACTGCAATCCAATAGATTCCAACCTCTCTGGTGTATTGCCTTTTTTGCCTGCTCTCCTCAGCTACGAAATCATAACACCTCTCATCTTCGTTTCCCTGCTGCTCTGGTTTCTGCAGAGCATCTCAGCGTCTCATCAGCTCCACTGCTGGCACACAATAAGTCAGAGGCAGAGGGACTGATGGAAGAGGGAGCATAAAATGACAATCTCTTCTCCATCAGTGCTTTCAATTGTTCCTAGTACCTGTGTATTCCGGAGCCTTATGTGCAGCGGTGGATGAGACAAAGCCAATATGGATGTGCCCTTTCCCCTGGAGCTATTCCCTCATTTTACAGTGACTATGCTTCTGTTTACTGATGTGAAGAATGCGTCTCAGCTGAGAAGGAAGGCCATGAATGGCTGCAAAGAGGGGCGCTACTAAGCCCCACCATGGTACGTGATCCTTTTCAGGTTCTTGTGGCAGTAAATAAAGCAGTCCATCTACAGAAATTAGAAAAAATAAAAACTAGAACTCTCCTACCAACAATCTTTCATAAGGGTTATCACCTGGCTTTCTTAGACTTGGAAGCAGTATATATATTACTATATTTCACGGACTATAAGATGCACCAGACCCTATGCCAAGCCCTTCATTGGCTTCCTATTGTCCAGAGGCTCCAGTTCAAAACCCTAACTACGTACAAAGTCATCCACAAGCTGTCTCCTCCATACATCTGTAATATGGTCTCCAGGTACTTACCTACACGCAACCCGATCCTCTCAAGATCTCCTTCTCTACTCCCCTCTTATTTTTTCTTCCCGCAACCGCACACAAGACTTTTCCCGTGCTTCCCCATACTCTGGAACTCTCTGCCCCAACACATCAGATTCTCGTCGACCATGGAAACCTTCAAAAAGAATCTGAAGACCCACCTCTTCTGATAAACCTACAACCTGCAGTAATCCTCAGTCTACTGAACTGCTGCATGACCAGCTCTACCCTCTCCTAGTGTATCCTCACCCATCCCTTGTAGACTCTGAGCTCTCGGTGGCAGAATCCTCTCTCCTTCTGTGCTTGTGTGTGCCTTGTTTTGCTCATGTTTATTGTACTTGTCTACATTTGCCCCTTTTCACATGTAAAGCGCCTTGGAATAAATGACGTTATAAAAATGTATAATAATAATTATATCAGCAGGGTAGATGCAGATATGTTGATTGCGCAAAGCGGGAGGGTGCTGCCCGGCCCCTCTTGCTCTTACTCAGGGACTCTATAGCGGCCGCATGGTGCGCCGCTTTTGGTGGCACACCACTGGCTGATGGCCCCTGGAGGAATGGGTGCCTTTGGTGGCTGCATGGTCTGCTTGCCCTTAACACCGGCCCTGATAGAGACAGCTGACTTAATGACTAAAAGCTGTCCTCGATGCGTAGTAGCAGGAAGTTTCATAGGTAGGGGCCAGCTTAAGAGCTTTATAGCAGCTGATGTAATAGCAATGGGCCCTGTCATGGTGCACAGTAGCAGTTAACTTAATGGCTAGGGGCAGGCCTCTGAGCATTTGCATCCAGATCCCTATTTTCTGTGCAGCTGGAACAGTGTTTCCACCACATTTTCTTTCAAACTGCCCACATCACTCGGATGGCCTTGACTCCATGTTGAGTCTAGAACCTCATCATCCTCACTCGCATCATCACAACTCTCCAGTCTGTCCTTCAATCTGCTGCCTCACTAATCTATTTCTGTCCTCACTACTCCTCTACTTCACACCTCCAATCTAATCCATTCATTGTCTCTCAGTTCCACAATGTATCCACTTCAAGCTACTAACACTGACAAATAAATCCATCCATAATCTGTCTCTTCCTATATATCTCTGAACTACTCTCACAATATCTTTCACTGAATAATCTGTGGTCCTTTCAAGACTTTCTTCTCTACTCCACAATCGGATGTTCCTCATTCAATTGCCTGCAAGATTTCTGCCGAGTATCTCCGATCCTGTAGAATTCTCCCCTCCTTTCCAGACTACAAACAGCAGAAAGCTTCAGCAGTTGGCAACTGTGTTTCATCATCAGATGTGCAATGATGGTCCACTGACCATTTACACTACCCCTCCCATGTACTCATACACCAACAGAACAAGTGGTTAGCATCAGTGTACTCAATTTCTTCCAATTATTGGCCAGGTCCACATGGATGGCTACAGTCAGCAGAGTAATGCAAAACCTGAAGTGACTGCTTAGTTGATTTGCAAGGTGGGAGGTGGAAGATGTATGTCAATGGGCCATAGGTGCAAAATCTCTGCTTTCAGCAAGGGACCAGGTAGAAAACCAAGCAAAGGAAATGAAGGCACGCTCAGCCAACTAATCTAAAACCACCTCTGCTTCTTCTGGCCTTACTTTTCATCCAGCTGTGCTCATGCCTACAAAATTATTCAGAACGTACTGATGCATGCATGCACCAAAGGTAGTTGTTTCATTTGGGCACATAGCAGACAAGGCTGTGGAGTTGGTAAGCCAAACCTATGATGCCTCAATTTTCTTGACTCCTGACTACACGACTCTGACTCCACGGTAAAGCTTCACTACAGAGCAGGGGCGGACCTACCGCCCGTGCAGCCCGTTCATTGAACGGGGGCCCCAGGGGAGAGGGGGCCCCTCCAGCCTCCAGCACCGCATGGCTAATTATTTACCTATTCAAATTAGCCATGTGGTGCACTCAGGGCCGGCGTCAGCACCCGGCACACCCGGGCAAGTGCTGGGGCCCTGAGCAGGTGGGGGGGCCCTGAGCAGGCGGGGGGCCCACTCGCCGTCTGGCACCCCCGTGGCCGTTAGCGGAGGAGAGCGGTGTCAGCGCCACCACTGGGCCCCCCCGCTTGCTCAGGCCCCGGCATCAGCTGGCACAATACTTACCTCTCCCGTGCCTCCGTTGCCACAGCTCCGGGCTCCAGGGGCGCCGGCGCTTCCTCTCACAGCAGCGCCGCTGAATGACGTCATCATTCAGCGGCCGGCTGTGGCAGAGAGCGCGGACGCTGAACAGGTGAGACGTGTGTGTCTGTGTCTCTGTGTGTGTCTGTGTGTATGTAGTGCGGTGCTTTGTGTGTGTGTGTATGTGTGTGTGTATGTATGTGAGATGTGAGAGAGTGCTTGTGTGCTGTAGTGCTGTCTGTGTGTGATGATGGGCAGGCATTGCTGATAATGGGGAGGCATTGATGATAAAGGCCAGGCATTGATGATGGGGAGAAGATGATGATAATGGGCAGGCATTGATGATAATGGGCAGGCATTGATGATGGGGAGAAGATGATGATGGGCAGGCATTGATGATAATGGGAGGAATTGATGATGATGGGGAGGAGATAATGATGATGGGGAAGCGATGATGATGATGGGCAGGCATTGATGATAATGGGGAGGCATTGATGATGATGGGGGGGCGATAATTATGATGGGGAGGCGATGATGATGATGGGCAGGCATTGATGATAATGGGGAGGCCATGATGATGATGTGGAGGCCATGATGATAATGGGCAGGCATTGATGATGGGGAGGAGATGATGATGATGGGGAGGCCATGATGATAATGGGCAGGCATTGATGATGGGGAGGAGATGATGATGATGGGCAGGCATTGATGATGAAGGGGAGGAGATGATGATGATGGGCAGGCATTGATGATAATGGGGAGGCAATGATGATGATAAGGAGGCAATGATAATGATGGGGAGGAAATCATGATGATAATGGGGAGTCTTTCCACAGCGCCCTTTCCTGAGCCGTAACAGTGCAGAACGCAGTACAGCACAGAGGAGAGCTCCATATTATGTATGGAGCATTATATGGGACCAGTATCCTGTATGGAGCATTATATTGGGTCCAGTATTATGTATGGAGCATTATTTTGGGTCCAGTATTCTGTATGGAGCATTATATGGGGGTGACATCCTGCATGGGGTATTATATGGGTGATGAGGGGGAGACTGTGGTGTACAGTACAATATTGTAATATAATATTGTATGGAGGACTGTACTGTCCAGTCTGTACTGTGCGCTGTGAGGATTTGGCGGTTTTTGAGCTATTGTACAATTTACAATAGATATCAGTCATGTAATGGAAGAAGTGAAGTGTTTGGCGTTGTGCTATACCCATATTTCTCTGCCGTATCTGTGCATCATGAATCGTGGTCTGTGTTAAAGGGGCCCTCTGAGGCTCTTTCGCCCGGGCCCATAAAAACCTGGAGCCGGCCCTGGTGCACTACGCAGCCGAGGCACAAGGAGAAGAGCAGCGCTGCGGGAGGCGTCGGGAGCGGGTCCTGAGAGTGCGAGTGCGGCTCGCCGGTGTTCTTTGATAGTTGCGTTATAAATAAATATTACAATCTATATGATTACATAACTTTGTTGCCCTATAAAGTGCGGGGGGAGGAGGGCCCGAAAAATTTCTTGCACAGGGGCCCACTACAGTCTGTGTCCGCCCCTGCTACTGAGCATGCACATAAAGTGCTGCACAGATTCATCTCCATTAAAAGCCTACATCCTTACACAGGAATAGAGCATACATTTATAGTACATTTCATAATGTGCCCAGATTATTATTAAAAATGTACAGCTCATACTGCATTGAACTACTGTACTTAATTTATTAAATACTTTAGGAGTCGGACTCAGTCCGGTTTATACCGACTCCTACTCCACCAAAATAGGCACCCACTCAGACTCCACAACTCCGACTCCACAGACATGGTAGCAGGCACAGATCTACAATATTCTCACTCTCCCTGCAGCAGCTATACCACCACCACCAGCAGCAACACAGACATATCCCCTATTTGATGCTCTCCTCAATGTTTTAAACCCAAAAAAGTGTGGAGTATTACACAATCTGTATACACACAGACATTTGCCAGCGAATTAGTACACTACCTGTTTTCAAAATACCCCCCCAAAAAAACAGTATTGGCTATTTCCTCCTCCTATGCCACATCCACCTACATCTCAACCTTCTCCTCCACTTGAACCTCCGCCTCCTGGTTCTACAGTGTTATTTTTATCATTACATGTTCTTTTAAGTCTGTTACCTAAATAAAAAAACAAAAAAAACACTAAAATAGTGTTGGATATCTCCTTCCCTGCCTCTTCCACCTACACAGCCACGTCCACCTCCTCCACCCCCTTCACTTGGTCCTCCGCTTCTTGATTCAAAATTATTAGTTTTTTTTTACTCTTTTTAATTTTAAATAAATTCCCTATATGAATATGTTTGCAGGGCAATTGTCCTGTTCTTACCCGATTTAGTTTCCTTTAAAATTCCAGAAACCTTCACTATGACTATTTTACAGCTATTTTAAAGCACCAAAGTTTGGGTCCCCTTTGACTTTTATTGGGTTTGGGTCTTCAGATGCTCATGCGCCGCCCCCACCTATCAGCCTTTTTCCCGGAGTCCAGTCCACCGCATAGGAAACCATTTTACTGCCATGCTATTAGTTTTCACAAGATGTCGGTAGAGCCCCTGCAGCACCTAACACCAGCAGCAGCGCAGCACTGCACATCCGCGCACCAACTCACCCCAGCCTGAGGCCTACAGCAACACTCCACTCTTGCCTCCTCCAGCAGCGACCCTGGGACCTAGCTTCACCACATCCATCATCCCGAGTAAGCAATAAGATGCAAGGATTACAAGAGGCACCACCCTTTTATTAAAAAAAGTTTTATTCCTATTTTTCTCCTTAAAATTTTGGGTGCATCTTAAAATCCGATGCGTCTTATAATCAGCAAAATATGGTACCATGTCGTGAACACCTTTAATCTAGCTTCTGAGGTTGGGCTCCTTCTGATGGCTGCTTCTGGTGATGGAGCTGCCCTGGCTGACAGAGGTCTCTCACCTGACGGGGATGAGTGGCAATCAGGTGTTACTGACTGGAGAGATATAAGTGAGCAGCCTTCCCATAATGCTTGCCTGGTGATTGTTTTCTTCCTAGCCTCTTGGAAGTCTGCTGCTCATGCTTTGTCCTGCATCTTTCAGATGAGTTTTTCACTGTTTAAATCTTTGGTTTTGGTTTACCTGTTTCTTTTCTCAGTGTTATTCCTTGCTGGACTTTATTCAGCCGGGTCCCTTGTGGGGTCCTTTGCTGGACTCCGTGTTCATTTGCCACAGCCAGCTTCAGTCTTTTCTGTGGTTCCAGCTCCCTGTTAATTCAGTAACTGTTGTTTGCTTCCAGTTATACCAGAGTTCTGATTTAGCGGGGGAGAGATCGTGTGGTCTCTGTAGTTTTGCATATCAGCAGTGTTGGAGTTTTTTAGGGTTTTTTGCTGGATTGCAGACAGTGTTCTTTTCTTTCCTGTCCTATCTAGACAGCATGGGCCCCAGAATTTGCTCACTCTATTTTCTGTCTGCATTTGTGCTTCATCTGCCTCACCTTCAATATATGTTGGGGGCTATCTATACCTTTGGGGCTCTACTCTAGGGCAGATAGTTTTCCCCTTTCTCTCTGTAGGCTTAGTTAACTCTGTGGTTGTGACGAGGCGTCTAGGGCATCGAAGGTATGTCCAATGGCTAATTCTAGTTGTGTTGTCAGTTTATGGTTCTGCAATCCACTAAGTTATCAATCTCTCTAGTGTCTGGTTACCTAGTCTATTTTTCCTACTATCCTCCTCGGTTCCGAATCATAACAGTACCACTTGTACTTCCACTTATTAATTTCTATTTAATAAATGCAAGTTGTTGTTGTCACAGCTATGCAAAAAAAAAACCTTGAATGATGTGTTCTGAGTCATAGTATAACAATTTTTTACAATTAGAATTTGTTTCACATATGAAACATAACAAAAATCTTTCAAATTGAAAGCATATATTATAAAAGATTAACTTGCTTTTGCTACCAAATGTTTCAGTGTTTGTCTCAGATGAAAAAAGAAAAACAAACAATCAATCTCCCGTCTGTTCTTACTATTAAATGTTCAGGTCTCTTTGTATATTCTATGCCAAGATTGTTCTACACTGAGCTGCACAATGAGGTTGTGTGATGTGACACAAAACTTTTAATTAGCAGTTTAGTTACAAAATTTGTCACTTGTGCATCTGAAACCTTGTATAACATCTAAAGAATTGATTAGAATTCATAAATAGGAAGATTTTTACATTTTTTTATCTGAAATAAAATATGTTTTGTGAAAAATAATAATTATTAGCAATAACGAACCATTAGGCTTTATAAAATAATGAGCCATAACAAGACTCCCCCTTGGACAATTAGACTATCAATTAATCTAAGCAGCCAGTCTTGTGTGTTTGCTTCTTACAGCAGAATGTGATTATCAGGATCCAGGGGAATTTGCCGTGTTTTTCTGACATTATAAAAGACGTCCACATTTAGGAGATTTCATTTTTACATGTGAAGATTCAACAACGGTTACATATCACATCATGGCTGAAGATATCACAAGCCACTTGAGAGCCTCCTGCATGAAAAGCTATCATAAAGTGTTTTACTGTGATGCGTTTCAGGAGTTTATAAAAGATTTTTATTAAATTCTCTTAAATCTTTAGGAGAAAAACATTTTCTCAATATTTATGGACCACAATTATGTGCGAGGAGAATCAGACACAAATCACGCAGATACGTCTTCTTGGATTCCAAAGTCTTTCCAAATACAAACCTCTTCTATTCTTTCTGCTTACCCTGAGTTACATTTGTATAATGGCCGGAAACCTTCTCATTATCGTCCTAGTGACCACCATTGACCACCTCAAAATCCCAATGTTTCTGTTTCTCAAACATTTATCCATAGCAGATGTCTTACTGACCACCAGTGTTATCCCCATGATGTTGGACATAACTTTTGTGGAGGAAGGAGTTATGTCCCTTTGGGGCTGTCTATTGCAGCTTGGTGCCTTTGGTATATTTGGACTTATTCAATGTTTAATCATCGCCGTCATGTCTTGTGATCGATATTTGGCCATCTGCCATCCATTACGCTATTCTTCTCTAATGACTCCAGATCTTTGTCTTTGGTTGGTTATTGGGTCCTGGTGTTTGATTTTTGGGTTGATATCAAGTGAGTTATTTGTTATTATCCAGTTTATCTTCTGTGGCTTGAATTCCATCGACCACTTCTTCTGTGACTTTAGTCCCATAATGCAATTGGCCACTTCAGACATTTCTATTTTAATTTTGCAGGACTTGGTTTATAGCATCTTTTTGCTTTTTTTCCCATTTAGTCTTATTATTATTTCCTACTTTTGCATTTTTCTTAACATCCTTAAAATTTCTTCAACTAATGGTAGAAGAAAAGCCTTCTCCACTTGTAGCTCCCACCTGACCACAGTGTGTGCCTATTACGGCTCCCTAATCGCAGTCTATATCTCTCCATCTGATGAGAGATCATCCAGCACCAACAAATACAGGTCCCTGTTGTATTTAGTGGTGACACCACTGCTGAATCCCATTATCTACAGTCTGAGGAACAACGAGATCAAGAGAGCGATGCAAAAAATGAGTTATATGCTCTTAAATAGATGGAGAAGGTAAAACTTTCAGTTCAAAAGTAAAATATAAAGCTATGAATCTCCAAATCCTATAGCGGAAAATATTTGTCACATCTCAGGTCGTTACCCATGTCTTTATTTTACATCATATAAATGTGTTGAAACTATAGTTGAGTGACTCAATTCAAAGCACATCAAATTCACTACAAAATTCATATCTTAAGATTTCTTTTAATGTCATCAAAATGACATCTGGCAAACTAACATTTTCTTTGAGTCTTTCTTAAATTGAGACTTCATAATAAACTATAATATCTAATACCTAGTTTTCCCCTCTCTTGTCTTCCTGCCCCTCAATGTTTGGTCCTCTTCTTGCTCTCCTTGGTCTTCCAGTACTGACTCCTTGGTCTCCAGTTGATCTCACTTTTATTAATCCTCACTGACGTTTATGCCAATCACTTGTCTCTGCATGGTGCAACATATAATACAATGGATTGAAGATAAGGTGTTGGTTTTTGATCATTTGGATTTATCCGATGAAAAAGGACGAGTTTCCCTCCAAAAAATACTAAATTATAGTTATTAAAGGGGGAACTCTCCCTACACTTTTATTGAGGTCTGATATTAAGTATTAATAATTAAAATCCACTTCGTAATACCTTAACATTATATTATCCTTATTATATACTAGCTGAGACAAAACAGTAATCAATAAATGATATTTATTACACACAAGTCTACAGTCATGGCCAAAAGTTTTGAGAATGACACAAATATTAAATTTTCACATGATCTGCTGCCCTCTGGTTTTTATGTGTGTTTGACAGATGTTTTTATCACAGACAGAAATATAATAATTGCAAACATATGAGTAACAAAAGCTTATATTGACAGTTAGAATGAGTTAATGCAGCAAGTCAATATTTGCAGTGTTGACTCTTCTTCTTCAGGACCTCTGCAATTCTCCCTGGCATGCTCTCAATCAACTTCTAGACCAAATCCTGACAGATAGCAGTCCATTCTTGCACAATCAATGCTTTCATTTTGTTAGAATTTTTAGGTTTTTGTTTGTCCACCTGTCTCTTGATGATTGACCACAAGTTCTCAATGGGATTAAGATCTGGGGAGTTTCCAGGCCATGAACCCAAAATCTCTATGTTTTGTTCCCTGAGCCATTTAGTTATCACCTTTGCTTTATGGCAAGGTGCTCCATCATGCTGGAAAAGGCATTGTTGATCACCAAACTGCTCTTGGAGGGTTGGGAGAAGTTGCTCTTGGAGGACATTCTGGTACCATTCTTTATTCATGGCTGTGTTTTTAGGCAAGACTGTGAGAGAGCCGATTCCCTTGGCTGAGAAGCAACCCCACACATGAATGGTTTCAGGATGCTTAACAGTGGGCATGAGACAAGACCGGTGGTAGCGCTCACCTTGTCTTCTCCGAATGAGGCGTTTTCCTGATGTCCCAAACAATCGAAAAGGGGATTCATCAGAGAAAATAACTTTACCCCAGTCCTCAGCAGTCCACTGCCTGTAACTTTTGCAGAATATCAGTCTGTCCATGATGTTTTTTCTGGAGAGAAGTGGCTTCTTTGCTGCCCTCCTTGAGACCAGGCCTTGCTCCAAGAGTCTCCACCTCACAGTGCGTGCAGATGCACTCACACCTGCCTGCTGCCATTCCTGAGCAAGCTCTGCACTGCTGGTAGCCCGATCCCACAGATGAAACACTTTTAAGAGACGGTCCTGGCGCTTGCTGGTCTTTCTTGGGTGCCCTGAAGCCTTTTTGGCAACAATGGAACCTCTCTCCTTGAAGTTCTTGATGATGCAATAGATTGTTGACTGAGGTGCAATCTTTCTAGCTGAGATACTCTTCCCTGTTAGGCCATTTTTGTGCATTGCAATGATGACTGCACATGTTTCTTTAGAGATAACCATGGTTAACAGAAGAGAAACAATGATGCCAAGCCCAGCCTCCTTTTAAAGTGTCCAGTGGTGTCATTCTTACTTAATCATGACAGACTGATCTCCAGCCATGTCCTCATCAATACCCACACCTGTGTTAATGGAGCAATCACTGAAAAGAGGTTAGCTGGTCCTTTTAAGGCAGGGCTGCAATGATGTTGAAATGTGTTTTGGGGGATAAAGTTCATTTTCTAGCCAAATATTGACTTTGCAAGTAATTGCTGTTAAGCTGATCACTCTTTATAACATTCTGGAGTATATGCAAATTGCCATTAGAAAAAGTGAAGCAGTAGACTTTGTAAAAATTAATATTTGTGTCATTCTCAAAACTTTTGGCTATTACTGTAAGTCTATTACATATGGTTGTGCTCAAAAGTTTACATACCCCATCAGAATTTTTGCTTTATTGGCCTTTTTTCAGAGAATATAAATGATAACACCAAAACTCTCAGAACAAAGCTCTGGACACATTTATCCTGCAATATGCGGTGGGTGCTTACTTTGGGGTTTCCGTGTAAATTCTTCAAAATTTCGATTCAGTCAAAACCACAGATGGAACCACTCACTTATGAGGCAGATGGAGTCACTTTGGACTGGTCTGTGTTCAGGCGGTGTCCCATCATTTTAGATGATTTTCTAGCGCACATGTATGGTTGACAACAGATTTGTGCAGGCCTAAATAATGGACACCATCGGAGCAGAAGCCTAATGGACTCCAATATGTCTCCATCTGCCTCATTACGGTGGGTTGGTCTGTTGGGCTGTTTGGAGTTTACATGGAAAAATGATTTAAGTCCTCACCATATAACATAAGAATGTGATCCCAACCTTATACTGAAAACGATCAAAAAATATTATCTACCCCAAAATGTTACCAATAAAACCACTAATTTATCCAGAGCAAAACCATCTCCCACTCAGGCCTGTTATCTGTCACAGGAACTATAAGGGATCTCCGCGTTACTGGCAGAACAAAGACTCTGGAAAAGCAACCAGTAAAATCCAGTGAATTCTGAGCTCCTAAATCTAAATGTCCCTCACTTTCTGAGCCCCACTGTGCCTAAAACACAATAAGTGGCCACATGTTTGGCATTTTTGCAGTGAGAAGAGTGCACTTAACATTTTACGGGATGTGTGTTAACAAAAGCACAAGCCGTGAACAATGTATAGGGGTTCTCCAAAATAAAAGATGTGCACGCCCTCTGAGGAAGAAACCGAAACAAACTTCAATGGGTACGTTGTAGTGGTCCGGACTTTGGGTAATTATGTGCATTCTTTAGCCACTATGTGATTATTCTTATATCTATGTTACTTAGTACTTGCTGTTTTGATTTAATGACTGACTATGGTGTGCAAAGAATTTTCTTTACAACAGACCTTCAAGCTGTTCTGATATTTTTTAGTGCCACCATCCTTTGATTGGATATACACTAACTTGGAAGTCTAAGAAAACAACACTGAGGAATGGTGAGAAGATCAAATGGAGGGATGCAATGTATCTCTTTTCTTGATACATTGCATCCCTCCATTGGATCTTCTCACCATTCCTCAGTGTTGTTTTCTTATATACCCGGATGGTTTGCCATCCAACTTTCTTGGCTGTGTCCTAATTAATAATATAAAAACTATTTTTTATTATTTAATTGCTTTATTTTAATTTTTGATTGATTGTGATACAGCTTTGTGTGTCTATAACTTGGAAGTCAGTAGATGATAATATCCCATCTTTTGTCCTGTAAGATGTGTTTTGAGCCCTTATATTGATCTGATATAAAATTTACTGATTCATTTAAGCACTTTATTATTATTTAATACCTATGAATTTGATTAATTGTTTTTCTAGAGCAAGACACATCCTGCTGCTTAATGTTTGCATTCTGTTTTTTTCTTTCGTGTTATTATCCCTTTTAAACTTTTTGACATGGTTCAATAAAAACTATTTTTAAATTTATTTGAGGACTTTTTTTTGCGTAGGTTTTTGCAGTGCTCCAAAATATGTGGCGTGAAGAAACCAGATTGAATCTTAATTTCCCAGACAACCATGTTTTTGTAAACTCATAAGAATTGACTTTTTATCTGAATATTGGCTTGTTGATTTATGTGTTTATGTCTGGTGGGTCAAGAAGACAATCTTGCAACCTGATATGCTAATTGTGGATTGTTCTCTAACCAGTTTGAGCTATGAGGATAAAGTGAAGCACACTAGGTAAATCTAAAATTAGATCACATGCCTCGGGTATAAAAGAGATTTCTTTCCTTCTGGCTGGTGTCACTCTTGAAGGTCAGCTTAAGGTGCTTCGGACCCGGCTGAAAGAACACAGGACTGCTCTCGGTTATGTCCCTACACTTGTCATACCTCCTCTCTGTGTGTACCACAGGTGGAATATTGACCCTGAGAACTCTGACAAATCAACTACCATCATCTTGACGAGACAGTGGAAGGGTGAGACCTTGTAATGTGCACCATCATGGGGATAATTGCTGGGAATGTTCTGTTTGTTATATGGTGTTGTGGTTCAATAAACATTGCCACACTGTTTTACCCTAACCCTGCATTGTCTGTGTAGTATGTGTCCACAGGGAGATAGAGTAGACGTTCAGTGGTATGAGTCCTGGTCCATGCAGTCTTTCTAAAGACTGATAGGCCAGCTGACAAGAGCAACCACTGACACAGTTTCTCCGCAATTGGTGGCAGCAGTGGGACACTGCTCAGCCCGGCAAAACTGGGGGAGCTACAGGGGACTTGTGTTTGTAGGCACCATCCAGGGATTCACAACCAGGGAGGCATGCAGACAGACCAAGCAGACCATTGATGAGGCATACACAGTAGGTTTCGGACTCCACCATGTCCAACCCCACCAACTCGGCTTTGGGAAGAGGAACAGAGTGGATAGATAGTCGTAACAAGAAACGACAACTACAGGAGCTGTGCCAGTTTCGACGGATTGAATACAAGACCACGGACACTTGGTCAGATTTGATTAAGGGATTAGTTCATTGGGGTGCCCAGAACATTGTGGAGGATGACAAAAACTCTGCTAAGATGGACCCAGAGGAATTGCCAGAGTCAGGACCATGTGCCGGTCTGGAATCTACCCAGTCAGCTGCAGCCCGAATCCAGTGTTTAATGAGTCCAACACGGAAGTTGAACATCTGCAAGATTTTGAGTCTTTAATGCTGATGCACCTGGTGCCCATAGCTGATTGGGTTAAATACCTTTGGACTAGTTTGACTGGTCGGGCACGGGATGCTGTCTGGTCACTTGGGCCTCAGTACTGCCAGGATTATGGAACTTTTAAGGACACCCTGCTGGCACTTTTTACCATCACCCCCGAGAGATATCGCAAAAAGTTCCGAACATTATCCCGCCAGGGGGTCTCCTATGTAGAATTTGGCAGTCAACTCCGCAGACACTGCAACCGCTGGCTTGATGGTAGGGCTGCCCACTCTGTTTTTGCCCTTTGGGACGTGATTGTGCTTGAGCAACTAATGGAGAAGATGTCCCCAGAAATTCGAGAGTGGGTAGCCGACCAGAAGCCTGACACTCCAGAGCAAGCAGCCCGATTTGCTGACAAATTTACAGCCAACCAACCTCGCTGGAGACTCGATATGCCCATCGATCCAAGAAGACACTTCAGCCAAAGATTTGAACGACCACCAGGACCAAGTGTTAACAACAGTACCCGTGAGTTGCCCAACCCACGGCGCTGCTATACATGCGGGCGCCTTGGACACATTGCCAAGGATTGTTCCAAGCGCTAGGGTCCCATGCCTGGAGCCCGTCTGCCAGCTCACCCGGTCAACATCTGCCACAACGAGCCAACAGGGTCAGAGGGATGCTATTCCCATGTTACACCAGCAACAGTGATATATCCTGTCAATACTACAGAGCGGGTTGGCTACACCAGCCAACCTCCAACGCCACATCCAGCCAGTCAAGGTCGGTGATATCCAGGCCCAGGGACTTCTTGATACTGGGTCCTCCATCACACTGGTCAGCCCAGATATTATTCCACCTGAACACTATTTACCAGGTAGCAAGTGACCATCTCCCTGGCTGGAGGGCAGCTCTCGGATATTGCTCTAGCTTGTGTTCAGCTGGACTGGGGTACTGACCAGGGAGAGGTCGAAGTGGGACTCATGGACGGCCTCCCCACACCTGTTATTTTGGGGAATGACCTCAGACAAGGAATGTCCATCCAATTTGTTACTGTCATCACCCGAAGCCAAGCCAAGAAACACCCTGATGTGGATCCTTCTGCCACCCATCACGAGGATAACCAACCCATCAAGTCTCCATCAACCCCCTCTGAGCTGACGGCGGTGAGCACACTTGATCAGACTGTTGCTATTGACTGGGGGAGACAGATTGCAAGGAGTTTAGGGAAGCCCAGCTCACGGACCCCACCATAGAATTTGCCGGAAGTGCGGCTGCTCGACCTGGGGAAACAAATCAGGGGAGGTGTATAGATGGGAGAATGGACAGCTATAAGGAAAAGGCCGCATTATTCCAAGAGAAACCCCGGACCCGTGTCCATCAGCACTTGGTGACTCAGCAATATCGGCCCCAAATCCTGCGATTGGCACAAGACGTTCCTGCAGCTGGCACATGGGGGTGAGAAAGATCCGGGCTCGACTACTGCGAAGTTTCTTTTGGCAAAAGATCGCCCAAGAGGTGCGGAAATACCGAGCCTCTTGTCCAGTTTATCATTGGATGGGGGAGCACCCTGTCGTGCCCCGCTCCTATCCATGCTCTTGATAGGTGAACCCTTCCAGAGGGTTGCCATCAATTTTGTGGGTCCTTTATCTATCTCCAGCTGCAGCTGAAATAGGTTCATCCTCACCCTGGTCGACTTTGCCACCTGCTATCCGGAGGTCATTGCCCTGTCATCCATAGATGCAGAGAATGTGGCTCAAGCTCTACTGGACATTTTTAGTTGAGTAGAGTTTCCACAGGAGGTATTGACCGACCAGGGAACCCAGTTCCAAAGTGAGCTGATTCAAACTCTCTGGGAGAAACATGGTTTCCGCCCCATGCGTACCACCCCTTCCATCCTGAAATTAGTGGGATGTGTGAGCGTTTCAATGGAACGCTCAAGCAGCTCATTAGCTGGTATGTGGAGTCCGAGGGAAGGGACAAGGAGAAAAACTTGCAGCAGCTCCTGTTTGCCTACCGGGAGGTGCCCCAGGATTCTATCTGGTTCTCTCCTTTTGAATTGCTGTATGGCCTAAAAGTACGAGGGCCATTAGAGTTAGTAAGAGCGAGTTGGGAGGGCACTTTTTCCACAGAAGAGGTTCCCATTCTGGAGTATGTCCAAAAGTTTATGGAGAAGATGAGGTACCTTAAGGCCTTAACCCATGGGAATTTAGAAATAGCTCAGGAAGGCAAACAACGGTGTTGCAACCGTACTGCCAGAGTGCGAGAATTTACCTGCGGACAGAAGGTTCTAGTAGTAGTATCAGTACGCATAAACTAGCTGCAAGCCATGTGGGCATGTCCATTCACCATCATCAGGAAATGCGGGGAGACGGAGTACACTGTGGCTTTGGATCCAGCAAGTGTTCGTGAATGGACCTATCATGTTAACAGGCTAAAAGCTTATGAGGAAAGGGAAGTAAACAACCTAGTAGTTTGTTGTCCCCCTTTAGATGACCCAGATCTGGACCAGATCCCGGACTTATTGGTGGAATCCAGAAGAGGAATGGGGGTAGGTGATGTCCTGCTGGGGGAGCGGCTTGGTCCACTACAGAAGAAACAATTAACAGAACTGCTTGGAACATATGGCTTCCTGTTCATGAGTAAGCCTGGTCGAACTCCCTTGGTCCAGCATCATGTTAACACAAGGGTAGCAACTCCACTCAGACAACCAGCCTACCGGGTGACACCTCCAGTGTTGGCAATGACGAAGGCCGAAGTGGATGACATGTTGAATATGGGGGTCATAGTTCCTTCCCATAGTCCATGGGCAGCCAGTGTAGTGTTGGAGCCATAGAAAGACAAAAGTACTCGCTTCTGTGTGGACTATAGGCAACTCAATGAGGTCACCATTACTGCCGCATACCCCATGCCTCGGGTGGATGAACTACTAGACAGACTAGGTGGATCTCGGTTCATATCTACCATTGATTTGAGTCAGGGATATGTTAGGGGTCAAGTTCCCGCTTCTGCACAAGGGGAATCTCGAGCCATTCCGGCTGCGGTCTCCCATTCATCTCCGGCCGCAGTGGACTCTGCTCAGCTTAGACATCGGTCCCAGCGTCTCGCCCAGTCTAACAGTGTGCAGAGGATTACTGCTGCCTCTCCAGGCTCTGCTATTGTGGCCAGTACTGGTTAGCAGCGAGCAGACGTCTTTAGGACAAAGTCCTTGTTTTCCCCTTCTGAGCATGTCCATGATGAGATCTCTCATTGGAGATCAGGGGTCACATGCTCAGGTACTGCAGCAGCTACTATTGGTCTGCCAGGAAGGTCCTGTGACTACTTGTGTTCTGGAACAGTTTCATTGGTCCTTGTTTCTGGCAGGTCCTGTAGCTGTTACTATAAAAGGGTGGCATGGCTGGGCAGCCATGCGCTAGTATCAATTGCATTATGTGCTTTGCGCCAGTGTGATCATGCACGCATGTGGTTAGGGCTCGGCTGAAATAAGCCCCTAGAATACCGGCACCTCCGGTGAGGAGATTTGTGTGCAAGTGGTTAGGGCTTGGCTGAAATAAGCCCATAGAATACTGGCTTCTCCGGTGAGGAGATTGCTTGATTACATTGCTGTCTGCATGATCATGGACTGCTATCTGCACAGCAGTTATCTGTGTATCCCTGGGTTGTTAACAGGACACATTCTTTTTCTCAGTGGCTCTGTGACGCAACAGGGTGCGCTTTATAACGCTGGTTCAGCGCTCTAGCGTTTTACTTTGCGGCTCACTGAAGCTGATATGGAAATTTAATTAGGATAAAAATATCCTGTGTTTGCTGCTTGCCATGTCCAAATCTCTATATAATGTCTTTTTGAGCGCTCAGAACGAAATGAGGACTGTCCACAATGCAAGTGTCAGTATAACAGTTCGTCAAAGACATACATTTATTATTGTTTCAAGGTTTTATACGTTTACAAAAAGGGGCTGGTTAGTCAATTAACATACAATTAAAAGCTGCTAGATTATTGGCTGTTCTAGTGTAAATATGATAATTATGATTAAAAGAGCTGAAGTTGCAGAATTATTGTTTTATATTCTTGTGACCTAGTTGCCTTGCATAACTATAATGTAAACAACAGATATCTAATAGGACATTTTGTACTTCATGCATTTGTTCCTTTACGAAGGTCTTATGGAGGCCAGATTTCTTTAAAACGACTGATTATATCTGGCCTAGAAATATGTGAGCACAAGGTTTTTTAGCAAGTGAAATCTATCTAACTGTGAACTGTGAATACATATATGTGAATATACTTTGAATATATGGAATACATATATATTTCCATGACAGTCCCCCCTTAGATACCACTTGCCCTAAAAACCTGCTCCTGGCCCAAAGCGCTGCAACTCTTTTGTGCTGCCGGTGAGTTGAGACACCCCTAGTACATGCCTCCCCCACCGAATACAGACTTTTCGCAAATGGGCGGTCAGGAGGACTGTCCCTGTCGGGGGTTTATGTGTTTGCAATCATAATCTCATAGTTGATATGATGTTTCATCAAGGATGTGTATTCTCAGTCTGGAGGTAGTTCGGAGATCTGGTCAAGCCAGGCAGTTCTATCCGGACTGGTGCGAGGTCCAAGATGGTGAGTGGCATCAAATTGGTTGTCTCCTGAACAGTTTTTTTCATTATCCTGCGGATACAAGGAATTACACAGCAACCAGTAATTAATGCAAAAATGAAAACCCCCATAATGGCTGTCCCAACCTGTTCCAACATTTTCTGCCACCCACTCATCCACCCAAAGTATCGATCCCATGGGTCAGTGACACCTGAGTTCTGTTTCAGTTCCTCTGATAACTCAGTAAGTTTCTGTATTGCCATTGCGACTTTATCATTTGGGCCAGTGTTGTCTGGGATGTAGGTGCAACAGGTGTCTTTGATCATTTTGCAAACACCTCCTTTCTCAGCTAGAATCATATCCAAAGCCATTCTATTCTGGAATGCCATAATGGAAGTGGGGCCTAACTGTGCTGCCAAACCTTTTACAGCATCTATGGTGAAGTTAACAAATCTCTGCTGGTTATAATAGATGTAATTTATCCAATCAACATTTTTGTTTATAGTTACTAGTGGCAATAGTGACTCAAATCCTGCTTTAACTTGGTCTCTGGTCTTGAACTCATCAGGTAGGTCATCTGGTCATCTGTCTGGTCAGTCAGAGCATCCACGACATCCTTCATGGCTTAGGTGTCTCTCCTGGTATGGGAGCTTCCTTGCAATGCGATACGTGGATTCAAACAGGCTTTCCCTCTAGTTACACAAAGGTTGATGTCATCTGGGGCTCTTGGACAGGATCATCAAATCTGGCAGTGAGGAGAAAAACTCGAGAATGGACATTAGTTTTTGACCAATTCAATTACATAAGTGTTATGATTTGGTAGCTGAGGAGAGCAGGCAAAAAAAAAAAGCAATACACCAGAGAGGTTGGAATCTATGGGATTGCAGTACCCTGACTAACCACCACAACTAAAGGCAGCCGTGGAGCGTTCCTACGTTGGTCCTAGACGCCTCGTCACAGCCTGAGAAGCTAACTACACCTAAAGATAGAAAAAGGAAAGCTATCTGCCCCGGAGCAGATCCCCAAAGAACATAGGAAGCCCCCAAACATGTAATGGCGGTTAGACAAGAGGAAATACAGACACAGACAGAAAATAGTATGAGCAAACGTTGGGGCCCAAACTTCCTAAATAGAAAAGGATAGGAAAGGCACTTACTGCAACCCCAAAAAACCCTGAAAAGTACCAACTCTACTAATTACAAAAACACCTGAGATCACACGACCTCTACCACCTAAATTAGTTCTCTGGTGTAACAAAAACTAAACAGCAACCACTGAAAAAACTGGAAAAGGCAAATGAACAAACAGTGGCTGAACTAAACTGAGAGGAGCATAAGCCCCCCGAAGGGGACCCGGCAGACCCCCACAGAAGTGCAGGACAAAATGCAGGCACCAAAAAACTAAAAGAAGAAAATGTCTTATCTGTTAGCAGAAGATGCAGGCACGAAACAGCTTTTCTGGGTCTCTGGGAGTGTGCCTTATGCTAAACAGTGCAATAGGGAGTGTGTCATGCCATGGTTTGCGTGTCTCTTGGGCAATTTTTTCAGCATTGTATTCTTAAGTGTTTCGTTCAGTTTTTTCTACCTTCCTGCTGCTCTGGGGGTGGTAAGGAGTGTGTAGGCCTAAATCTGACCCTACTGCTAATCGGGTCTTGTGTGTCAGATTTGCTGTGAATGCGGGTCCCTGATCACTTTCTATCATTTCTGGAACCCCGTATCTGCACACTATTTTCCGAAAGTAGCTTCGTTGCAGTAGTCTTTGCTGACTTGGAAGGCTTCTGTTCATCATGAAAATACTTCTTTTGACCACAATGGCGTATTTGAATCCTTCACTTGGCGATATCTGGATGTGGTCTATCTGGATCCTTTGAAGCTGGTAAAGTGGTCTTTCCAGATGAGGTGAGGGGGTCTTTCTTCCATACGTCCAGGCTTGCATTTGCCGCAGGTCAGACAGCTGCTGGTGAGTTTGGCTGTTAGGGTGGAGATCCCTGAAGCGAAACAGTAAGCACCAATCAGATCATTCATTTGTGTCTTTGATATGTGGATGTGGGTCCATCTACCCATTGGACCACCATAGGGTGCATACTTTGTGGTAGGCAGAGTTTGAAGTCTATTATTGTTAGCCTTCCTTCTTCACGTCTTGCTTTTTTCGCATTCAGCTCTTCTTCTCCTTTTGGAGCTTGGTCTTGTAACTTCTTGAGCAGATCCCAGGACGTCTTTTTGTCAGGTTTCTTGTCTTCAGTTGTCATGTAGTAGCCGTCCGGCTCTATGACCTCTCCCACTTCTCCATGTTGTCTTCCTTTGGCTGCTTCTTTGGCTGCCATGTCCGCCATGTTATTGCCTCACGCCTCTTCTGTTTTCAGTTTTCCATGCACTTTGATTTTTCAAATTGCCACCATTTTGGAAGTTGGAGTACACCCAGCAGGTCCCTGAAGGCTCCATGATGCTTCACGGTTGTCCTGTTTGCTGTGATGAAGTCCCTTGTAGCCCAGATGGGTCTAAAGTCATGTGCTATGCCATGCGAGTAACTGTAGTCCGTGTAGATGTTTGCAGTCTTGCCTTCTGCCATCTGACAGGCCTTCGTCAGCGCTATCAATTCTGCTTCCTGGGCTGACAGGCTAGGTGACAGACTTCTGGACCACAGGATTTCTTGATTGCTGGTCACTGCACTTCCTGTGTTGAAACTTCTTCATCATCTGCAAATCTGGAGCCATCCAAGTATCCCCCCTTGGGAGTGGGAGTAGAGTGGCCGGGCTGAGGACTGTAGGTCTGGAGACGGTGACATTATGAGACAAAGGCAATAGAGGCGCCACAAAGATGCCTGGCGGTGGGGAGATTACTGTTGGTTGAGCTTGATTGAAGATTGCCAAGATGTCATGTGGAGTGAGAGTTTCCAGTGGCTGTCCAAGAGTGATTTCAGCAACCTTGTCCAGGAGGGTGTGTGCTGCAGATACTGCCATCAGGCAGGAGGGTGCTCTTCTTGCAACTGGATCCAAGCAGGCTGAGAGGCAGCCTAAAAGTCTCTGTTTTCCCCCGTGAATCCGTGCCAGGACTCCAGTAGCATGACCTTCTTTCTTCCATCAGGTAGACGGAAAGACTTTTCATAGTCAGGTAGGCCTTGTATTGGCGCTGAGACTGTGGAGTTCTTCCAATCTCCTGAATGGGTTGAAGGCTGCGTCTGATAGAAGGAGCGGGGTTGCGTTGATGCAAGCGCACAGAGGCTGCATTAGGACTGAGGCATCAGGGATCCAGATTCTGCAATATGACACTAGACCAGGGAAGTCCTGCAGCATTCTTGGAGTTGTTGGGGGAGCCATCTTCTCCATAGTGGTCTCCCAGTCTTTTGACATGTGTTTCGTCTGGTGGGCAATACAGTGTCCCAGGGATGTAACTTGCTTCTGGCATCACTGGACTTTGTTCTTCCAGACCTTGCGTTGCTGTTCTTCCAGGTAGAGTAGGAGAGACAAGGAATAGACTGTGCAGGTGTTGATGTCAACCACACAAAATAGAAGGTCATCCACGTGTTGTAGAAGAGTGACTCTTGCATATTCTGCAATCCAGTTGACGAGGATGGAGGACATTGTCTTGGTGAAACTTAAAGGGCTTGTTTTGAGCACCTTGAGGCAACATTGTCCATATGCACTGCACTGGTGCGTGAAAGCAGGCCTCCAGGTGGAGGGGAAACACTGAAGAAGGTACTGGCCAGGTTGATCACCGTGAATACCGTTGCGGTGACTGGGACTCTTGAGAGCAGAGTGTGATGGTTCAGCACTGTTGGGGTTTCAAATACCGTAGCCTCTTTCGCGGCCTCCAGGCCTTGCACCATTCTGAACTCAGTGGGGTTTACAGTCTTTTTCTTCACTGTGGAAAGCTGGGATTGATTCCGATGGGAGAGGCAGCCCAGTTTGGCCTTGTCCTTCAGTATGCGGCAGGGGACTCCCATCTGCTGGTGCAGAGCTGGCGGGAAAACAAGCCGTCTACTAGGATCCACATCATGAGAGATGACGACCAGCTGGCTTTCTTGTTCTCCACCAAGACAGTCACTGTGTTAGCACCTGCTCTGGTCACAGGGGGTCTTCTTGTTGGGACGTCTCCTTAAACGGCTGCTTTTCTCTCAGCACGGGCCATCAGTAGTTTCTTTTTCTCCAGCTCGGTCTCAGGTCAGTCTTTGTGCACAAGTTTGAAGAGCTGAGTGGCCTTTTTCCGGTCTAGGGCCTGGGTGAACTGGTTGATTGCAGGGGGCACCTCCTGGTGCTTGCAAAAGATGAACCTCTGGCGTTAGAGCTGGATGAGGTGTTGCCATTCCATGAAGCGAGTAGAGTCCTTCTTGAGTTGAATATCCTGGCCAATGTCAAAGTTCTCAGGCCGTCTTCTTAGGCGAGTTCACTTAGACCTTCAGTTGGTCAGAGACATCTTGACTCTGGTGATGGAGTGGCTTTTCTGGTACTATGTCCAGCACCTCCTGTGATAGGTCTGCAGTGTGGTTGTTTGAGGTTCCTGTTTCTTCTTGGGTCAGGGGTGAAGAAAGTGTCATGGTCCCATCTTCCTGGAACACTCTGGTCGCTTTCAGCTTCTGCAGTAGGTCCACTCCCAATAGGTTGAGGGTGCAGGTTTTTGACACAACAAACTGGGACATGATGGAGTGTTCTGGCTGAGTCCACACGCTCAGGGGCTTCATAATCTGGAAATATCTGACTTGACCATCAATTCCCATGCAGGAAGCAGAAGATTCTGATAGGTAGGTGAGGTTGCGGAGTTCCACAAGAAAAGATATGACTACGCCATCCACTCTCAGGATATTGGTCCCACTGGTGGGGTTCCTTGTGGACTTGGTGTGCTCTTGTCCTATGGACGGGGTTCTTCACTGCTTTCTGTGTTTCTTCCTTGGCTTGCTTCTCTAGACAAAGTGGTGGGTCGTAGGGGTTCTCTGCAGCGGTTCCGGTAATGGCCAAGCTTGCCACAGTTGTAACACTTGACATTCCTTCTGTCCCGGCGGGACTCAATACTTTTTGCTACTGTGAGCAGGGTGTCCATTGCTATTGACGTGTACTCAGGCCTGGCTGCTACCAGTGGTTTCCTGATTGGTTCTCTCAGTCCATGCACAAAAGCCTGTGCCAACATCCGTCTGTGTGTCTGATCATGGGTAATGAGGCCCAAATCTTGAAACACTTGCATCACTCTGTCATGGAACTTCTCCACAGACTCTGTCATGTCTTGACTCGTGACATGTAGGCTGAGAGTTTGTCCTGTCAGTCTGCTTTTGGCCCATTCTCTGAGTTGCTCAATTAGCTTTGGTCCTGTCTCCCAGGCATACGCATCTAACTCTGTTGGAAGCTTGAAGTGTTCTCTCATAATTGGCCAGAATGCATCACCTGCTTTTATTTCCATTACGGTCCAGAGATCAGTCCAGGCTGCTGCATACGTTCGCTGGATCTGCTGCATTTTTTGGCAAAATGGCATGGGGTGTATCCCTGGGTTTGGCAGCATACTGATCACATGGCTTGGGATGAAGGGCTCATAGGATGGTGCCTCTATCTGTCCCTGCTCTATTGGTGCTTGTGTGTTTTCTTCCCTAGTATTGGGCAGCATGTGTGACGTTGCATCTTCATCTTCATCAGATAAGAAGTGACATGGTGTACTTGGTGCATACACTGGGTGAGATTTGGGCTTTAAAGTTGTCTTGCTGCATGGGGATTTCCCACTTCCTTGCTGAGGCTGCGGTGGATCAGTGTCATGGTTCCATGCTAGCAGCCCTGTAGCTATACCACTCCCTTGTGAAGCCCTAGCAGTGGACTGTTGTGTCTGGGGGCTAGCGTTTTGTGTAGGGAGATCTGCACTTTCTTCTCCTGATATAATGACTGGCAATGTTTGTACTGTGCTTGGGATAGACAAAGTGCCCTGTTCTGGAAACACTGAATACAGGGACACCACATTGCTTGGATTGGGCGTTGACCCAGTTGATGACGAAGTAAAAGGAGAGGGTGTCCCCCCTGTGACTCTTGAGAGGGGATGGTTGAAACAAAAATGCCTTCTCCCTGTGGAGAGAGGCAGGGAGCGTTTTTCCCTGTACGAGGCTCCTTACTCAATGAGAGCAGCCTACACCTGTCCCGTGTCTCCACATGATGGACATGTGATGTGTGTGACTCTGAATTCTGCTCTTGTGACATGTCAGTGATCTTTTTCTCACAGATGATTTAACACCTTTTCAAACTTATTCACATAAAAAAAAAAAAAAAATCACTTCCTGGTCCGTTCAAATTAACTTGCTGTATCTTTTACACGATGCACCGCTGCTCTTTTATAGCAGATGGTAATCTATTAAACTTTCCCGTTACCTTTCAAATAACAAAAAACAAGAAAAAACATTTCATTATGCAGCGTAAAGGCTGCCTGTCTATTTGCTTCTCACGTACTCTGACATTCTATTCACATGCCTAGCCCTTCGATTCTTACGTACTGTGTCTATTCCAAAAACATATTCAACAAATTTCCTCACCGAATGCCCGACGGGTGGGGCTGCTCAGACCACTGCGTAGTTTGTGTCTGCTCTCTCCCACAGCCTGTAATTCTCCTTATCTATGTGACCTTGTTGTAAAGCAAGCTTGTAGAAAAAAAAAATGGCTGGAGAAATAAAGCTCTAGAGAAAAAATCTCTCCAAAATCATTCAAAAATGTACTTAAAAGAAAAATTTTTAAAAACAAAAGTTAGATTTAGTAAAAAACTCTAGAAAAAGTAAACATAAAAAAAAAATAAATTCACCAAAAAGGGGAGAAAAGAAAAACCGTATTAATCATAAAACTCTGAAAAACAACCCTTGTTACTAAAACAGCTAATTAAAAATCTCTGGAATGTCAGCTGGCTGTTTCCCCCCTCCCTTCCTTATATCTCTGCTTGCTGTCTCTATAGACACTGAAATCACGTATCAAAAAAAAAAAAAAAATTATTATTCCTCAGAATAGCAAAAAATGAATATAGTTCAGTCTGAATGCCTGATAATTCTCACGTTAAAACCTGTAGCCAAAAAACTAGCTTAAAAAAATAAAAATCAAAGCCAAGAAACAGAATGCCTGATAACGTGATTAGCAGAGGAGGGGGGTCAAAGGGGTTTTCTCGCTGCTGCAGCCAGCACACTGCTCTGAATGAGATACTAACAGAGCGCACGGAGATGTGATTTAAAGCGACAGTACCTGATACAGACAGTTGACAGACACCCGGGAGAATACGAATCCCTTTTTGATG